>AP028158.1:38032859-38642857 GCA_014132275.2 Samia ricini
TGTATATACGATACCTATAGCGAAACAAAATTTTTAATATATTTTTTTATATTTGTCTGTTTGTTCCAGGTAATTTCCGGAACAACTGGACCGATTATGACAGGACTTTTTTTGCTAGATCGCTGACTTTTGTTAGATAGTTACTCAGCGTAATTTAGGGTACTTTTATTTTTCGAAAATAATTAGGGTTCAGTATAAAAAAAAGCTCGTAAAATTTGGAAAGAATCCGATTCAATGGTCCGTTTACGGGCAAGTGCTTTTTTGAGAAATGTTTTATTTTATCTTAATACTACTAAAAGAATGTAGGAAAATGATTATGGTGTTAACACACGTACGAACCGGACCGTGGTCATAGTACGGCGGGCGGCCGATGTTATCAGTCTCCTAAGTAGGAATGGAATCCTGTCCGAAAGAGATCGATTTTTGAATCGATTCGAATCTAAGCTTGACGAATCGAATCCCAAAACATCGAGGCCCAAAACATCGAATTTTCAAACTAATAAACTATCCATTATATATTAGAGTGTTTTTTTTTGTATCTATAACATGATGATTATCTGTAAATAGGCAAAAATAAAACAGTTCAGTGTCATTTTTCTTTAGTAGGTTTGGCGATCTTCTTTTTTTTGTTTTTTTTGCTACTTGATGACCTTAGTACTGTTAATAAAAAAAATGGAAACAGTTTTTTGCGATAAATGATTATTATAATCTTATTTCGTCCACTGGATGAATACTATTTACGAATAAAAAATAAAATAGGAAAAAATATTGATTCGTAGATCTCGGTGTTTTGTGAATTAATTTAAAAAAACAATTTTTTGAAAAACCTTATTTTCCATTCCTATTTAGGCAACTGATGTCGTTGTGCGCTCGATATACCATGCCCGCGGTCCGGTCCTTACGTATCAACAGCATTAGGGAATCGTAAAATAAAAATTAAAACGTAGTGAAGAATATATGAAACGCGGGCATAGACACGGGCACACGGCTAGTAAATAATATTTTTTTTTACCCAGGTATGACATCATAGCTTTGGTAACGCGAATCTATACGTTGTTCCCCTACTTCGAGAATCGCTCAAAACCGCTAAAGAAGTTTCGCTTCAGTCATTATTGATCGAGAAACGATCAAACGGTAGGTGCTCGGTGCGTCCATCTTTCGCCAGAGGTCATTTCTCTATGGGGTCACGGGACCGTTGACCCCCGACAACCTCTTATACTCTAATTAACGCCACACAGACGGCTATTATTGTATCGTTTGTATGCTCATTTTTTTTTACAATAAATCACTCTATTTAAACCTTCTAAACACAGTTTTTTCTACTAGCGAATAGAAAGAGTCTTCAATAATATAACAAACTAGCTGGTGCCCGCGGCTCCGGCCGCGTGAATATCTTCTTCACTGCGTAGGTACGTAAAAAAAACAAATGAATGAAGCAAAACTGGGTGTCTTTTGTTTTTATTCGCGGAAAAAAAAATGTGCATAGGAGTAAATAGATGAAAAAAAAAATGTTGAGTAGTTTTGATGTGATGGTGCCTCAAAGGAACCCCATTTTCCTTTTATATAAAAGTATTATAGGTATTAATTCCCTTTATTTTGCTAGCCTATAGGTACATATCTGCGATTAATAATTTATCTCCAATCTCCTCTCAAAGTCAGTCAGTGCAGATTCAGAAGCAGATACGCATTCATCGTACGCTTTTGAAAAACCGGTCTCAGTGCCTCGACAGGCCCATCGCCTTGGGTGACTTGGGGGAAGGGGCGGGAGCCCTGACCTTCCATTGCACTCGCAAGGGGGGAAGGGGCGAGGGCCCTGACCTTCCATTGCACTGGGGAAGCCGTTGGGGGGCTTAGTCTTGGCTGACCGGGACTAGTCCTTTTGCGGGTAGGGACTTGGCCTTCGGGCTAGGTCATCCGTCCGGAGGGTATATCGCGGTGTATGCTTGCGATCCCGTGTTGCCCTCCTTATGTGGCGGTAAAGACGGTCACTCATACGGTTTTAGTGGGTAGTCGCTAGGGTCTCCTTCCCTAGTGTTAGTCCCATACACCCTTCCTGCCCCCGCATGGGAGGACGGTGCCTAAACGCATTTCCTTATGTAAAAAAAAAGAAAAGGCCCATCGCCTACCGAGATAGGCAAGTGTATATCCAGGCTTACTTATAGGCTTCTCCTATGGCACTGTACGCCGATATGACGGAACAGACTGTCAGCGGCGACTCTGGCCCTTGTAGCGCCCGTGTGCAACCAACATTCTGTGTGCGGTCGAAATAGAATACTTGCAGTTACATTTTCCAACGAAAATTCGGATGCAATTTATGATGTCGACAAGCTATTTTAACCATTACCGCGCTCGGTGTCGCCCATAACACCGCCGCAAGGACTTTGAGAGCGTTGACGCTTCGAGCGACGCATTATTGCAGGTCGCGAGCGACGCTCGGCGTCCACTAAAGCCCTGAGTCCGTGTGAGGCTGCACACCTTGTACTATAGGTAAAGACGGCTCTGCAGACAGTCAATAGTCGGCGATGATGGCGGAGTTGTTATTGCGGTCGGATTCCGCGCCAATGGACGCTGGTTCAAGCCCAATTAACCAACATTAAAACTAAGTTTGAGGTTTCGGTAAAGGTTAAATATCGTGAGGAAACTATAGCATGGTTTTAGGATTTTTTTTTCAATAATGCCCGCCATGGTTGCTGTTAACTTCAAGTTTGAAAACCTGTCGCCAAATGCCGATAGTCTTCACTCGAGAACTAGTTCTTTTAAGCATAGTCTGTATGTCGAAAGCACTTAGGCTATAGATTTTATCATATAAAAAGATCTTTCTTCGATAGTACCCTAAGTTACCAGAAGTAACTTCAGTTATACACCAAAAGAAGACCCGTCAAAATCCGTCCAGCCGTTCCGGAGATTAGCCGGAACAAACAGACAGACAAAAATTTTAAAAAATTGCATTTTCGCATATACATTCATATCTACTTAGTAAAAAGAATTAATAGTGACATTACAAACAGACACTTCGATATTATTTCTTAGTATAGATCAGATTAATTGTAGCTCGAACAAGGAAAAAAACATATTCACTTTAAAATAAAATCCTTTAAACATACAGGTTTAGTGGTTTTCGATGTATAATTAAGAAGTACAATTTATATGAGGATATAAGAATCTAGAAACAATTTTTTTTTTTAATAGGTATATTAATCCATGTTTGATTGATGCACATTTCGGAACGGCTGAACAAAATTTGATATATAATTAACCTCTAATATATATAATAAAGGTTCCTCTGGAATAGGTACTGTATAGCATCTATTTTTTTTTACTTGAATTTTTAATAATTGAAACTATAAATTTCAAACAGCCGTATGATAATTTGTTAAAAAACACAGTTATAATCTATACTAATAAATCAAATTGAAGCGTCTGTTTGTAATGTCAATCTTTTTTGTTTGCTAAGTAGACATGAATGTGTATGCGATATCTATAAAAAAAAAATATTTTTAATTTTTGTGTGTCTGTCTGTTTGATTCGGGTAATCTTCTAAACGGCTGGATCGATATTGACGGGACTTTTGTTTGTCATAACTAATTAGTGTTCCGCGTAAAAAAAAACTATATTACAAAGTGAAAATTTATATGAAATGCGGGCGCAACTGCGGGCACACAGTTAGTATTGGATACAAAGTATAGGATGTTTTAAAATACGAAACAAGCTTTATTTATTACCTTCAGCAACTTTTTCCAAGTAACATTTGCAATGATATGTTTTGACTATTTTACTAAATCATCTACCTATCAGATAAATAAACGTAATAGAATATTGAAATAAAAAAAATATATATATGATATCTTTATATTTTGTATATATTTTATATAAACAACTAATAAAACAAAAGGAAATAATAAAAAAAGAAGAAATTAAAATAAAGATATACCGAAAGCTAAAGTTATTGACGTGTTTACATAACTCAATGTAAAATACCATGTAAACAATATGGCTGATGTCAATAAGCGGTCAAATGCCGTTGTCCGGCCGGTGGCCTTGACACGGCGGCAATTCTGTCTCTGATCCCGTTTATACAATGTTACGTTTGTTTAATTAATAGTGTATACAAACAATTAGAAATAATTACCACTCACTTTATAAGCACATTATGTAAAATATAAATAAGAATCATATTTTACAAAACATACGCTTCTGTTAAAAAAAGAGGTTTTAGGTTATATTTAAAGGGAAAGGCACCAAACCATGCAGCCAAGTCGGATGTAAAAAGAGATTATACGATTGTCAGAAAAATAATCTAAAACGTTCATGAATACAAGTTTTTTTAGATCAAATTTGAATGTTTTTTATTTCAAATCTTTTATCAATATTTTCTTTTGTTTTTTGTTACATCTCAGAATTCACACACCTTGTGCTTAATTATTGCATTTCACTTGTATTTAATAAACAAACTATATCACGTAAAATATCACTAAAATATATGGTCAAATAATACAAGTTAATGAATTACAAACAAGGTTTACCATAATATAATATGACAAATCAAACTCCCGCCATAAATTCAAGAAAATGTTCTACAATACAAAGATACCTGTTTCAATATTTGTAACAGGGTTTTTTTTTTTAAATAAAAAGTAACTCCACGAAGTATTAAACACACTTTAGGTTCTCACGAGGAATTCAAAATTGGAACGAGAATTTTATTCGTTTGATTCAATGGATTGAAAACCGGCTGAAACTAGTTTCGTAGTAAACTCTTTCTGCAATAAATAGAAAGGATAGAGTCATACCGGTTCAAAATGTTCGAGAAAACTCCTGAGAATTTTATTTTAATACTACCTGTTTCTGTGTTCCCGCGGCTCCACCCGCGATTCCTATATTGTTCACTGCGTAATATAGTTTTTAAATATTTGTTGGAAAATATGTTTTTGAAAACAAAGATATTAGTCATAAATTCAAGTACCTACTTTCCATGAAAACTGAGCATTGAAATGGATTTTAAATTTTTCATGATTTTTTGTATTATTTTAAAAAAGTAAAAGTAATCTACTGCTAATCTCCGGGACGGATGGACCGATTTTGACGGGACAGATAGCTGAAGTTATTCCGCGTAATTTGAGCTATACTTTTATTTTTCGAAAATAATTAACGTTCTGTATAAAAAAATTAAAACTCATAAAATTATGAACAAAATATGATTGAATGTACAGCACTATCAAAACATTATTTTCGAAAGATTATTTAAAAACTAGCTGTGTGACCGCGGCTGCGCTCGCCTTTCATATGTTCTTCACTACGTTTTAGTTTTTTTTTATACGGAACCCTAACTATTTTCCTTAATTTTTCTCGGTACTAAGTATAAAGTAAAACTATTTATCACAAATTCAAACACTTGCCAGTGAAACTGTGCGTTGAATCGGATTTTTTTCGACACTTCATTTGTTTTAATTATTTTACGAGAAAACCTGATTATTTTCTAAAAACAAAACAACCCTTATTTGCGCGGAGTGACTTTAGCTATCAGTGAAAAAAAATCTAGTCGAAATCGACCTAACCGTTTCCGAGATTAGCCGGAACAAACAATAGACAGACAGATAAAATTTAAAAAAAATGTGTTTGTGGTACCTGTAGGTATCATTATAGGTATTTAGTAAAAAGTTGTTATTATAAATAGACATTTCAATTTTATTCATTAGTATAGATAGAGTAGCTGTGTCCACGGTTTCGCTTTCACGTAAGATTCTACTCCTTCCTGTATACCTATAGTTTATATATTTATAATAATATCTTGTATCGTATTTCAGACCGACGTTTTCTTTTATTTTACCTGCACTCTCTCTCTCTCTCGACACCTTTTTCTTATTGACACCCTATTCATTCTCGACGTTCGAAAAATCAAATTTTAAAATGTCCCTTTTTAGACGGCCTCCTCAATGAATCCATTATAAAGTCACGTTAAGATATCCCATAAAACTGACAATCGACATAAATAAACTTCAGCTTTTCCTAATGAATTTAATTACCAAATATAATAAAGATATATAAATAACAATAATAGTAATACAATAAATATCACAAAAACAAATTGTGTTAAAATCAATCAAAAAATAAAAAATCCAAATTTATTTATTCAATTTAGGCCCTAAGAAGGCGCTTATGAACGTCTAAAACACTACCACCGGTTCGGGAAACAACCCAGTCGAGAAGAGCGCAGGCGAGAAACTCAATCTGGTTCTTTTTTTTTTATAAATATACTATATATCATTTTTTTTGTCATATAAAAAAAAAACTATACAAATCTTAGTCTTAATAATGTTGTGGAAGCACAGAGATGTTACAGAATCGTTACAGAATCCCGAAGATCCTGGTCAGGAAAAATTATCAGGGACAGAGTTAATAAATTCTTGTATTATCTTCGGTCGTATTGCATATAAAGTTTTGAAGTGGGTAAAAATAATTTTAAATAGGTTTTTCGTTTAAGAATTGACTATATATAGCAAATGGATGTGAAATTATCTATACAAAAAGGCATTTACAATGCAACACATTATTAAAAAAAAGTAGGCAGCCATGGGACTGCCGACAGAGGTGTAAATCTTTGCAAAACTTTTAGCTCAACTGAATTCGGTAACTTTGGAAAAACTGTTTTTTTACTGTTTAAATTCCACAATTTGTTAAACACAATCTTAATGAATACTTTATTCATAATGAAAACATACGATGGGCGTAGGCATAAATTTAGAGGTATGTAGGTATGTTTATGGCTGACGTCATAACATTGGTAATGCGAAACTATAAGTTCTTCCCTACCGAGAAGCGCGTCGTCATCATGTCCGCCGAAAGGCGTTCATTTGCAAGCCATAGGCTTTATCCAAGGTGCTTCAAAATGACTGGTCTTTCACCGTCCACAGACAGCGGATACCCGTGACATTTACAAGGCTGTCTGTCCATTTTGTTGGAGGCCAAAATTCGAGAACCCGTTGGCATCATCGGGCATCGATTCTACGATCTATGTGTCCAGCCCAATACAACTTAATTTTACCAATTCTTCGGGCAATGCCGGTTACTTTGATTCTCCTGCGGATCTCCTCATTCCTGATCCGATCACGCAGTGAAACTCCAAGCATAGCCCTCTCCATTGATTAACTTAAAGCTTCCTCATGAGGCCCATTGTGAGCGACCACGTTTCAATGCCGTATGTCATCACTTTGTAATATCACGTTTTAAAGTAACAGGTTATAAAAACACCCCAAGAATGATTTTCAATCCCTTTGAAATCAAATTCAAAATTTCTCACAAGAAATGCACAATTGAAATCAAAACAGGACTTGATCTAGTTTGGTGAGAGCGAGACTAGTTTTTCCTGTCAATGATTCTTTTTTTTTTAAATATATTCTTCGCAATCGCGAGAAGTGACTGTTTCTTTAGTTACAGTTAAAAAATACTGACATTCTATTAGATAACACAAAACAAAGAAATGATGGTGATTTCGATAATACGAAATAAATTCTAAAATTAATATTAAAGTTTGTACATAAATATAACCTATATACCTACAGGTAAGTACTTACATGAAGTCTAGAAATCATAAATTACAAGAATAAATAACTGAATCACTCTGAAAACCGTCAATTACCTGTTTTAAATACTAATAAATAAAATTGAAGTCTGTTTGTAATGTCAAAATTATTTTTTTTTACTAAACAGATATGAATGTATATACGATACCTATACCAAAAATACAATTTTTTATTATTTTTGTCTGTCTGTTTGTTCCGGGTAATCTCCGGTTTATTTTTTGTACGACGGGACTTTTTTTAGTAGATAGCTGAAGAGTTACTTCGCGTTACTTAGTGTAGTTTAGATTTTCGAAAATAATTAGGGTTCCGCGTAAAAAAAATGAAATCTCATGAAATTGTGAATCTAATCCGATTTAATGCAGGTATTTGTATTTGTGAGAAATATCTTCGCTTAATGTGAGTACCTAAAAATATTTGGGAAATTAATTGTCGTTCCGTAAAAAAAAAAAAATTATACATATTACGCAGTGAAAAATATATGAAAGGCGGGTGCAACCGCGGCCACACAGTTAGTAATACATATAAGGACAGTAGTTTTAAAATAATTAAAAGGTTTTTCAATTCAAACTTCACAGATAATGTATATTTCTTATTAATGCTATAATTGGTAAGTACATTGCTATTTACTTATAACATTAATTTAGACGAATTAATAAAAGGAACGTAGATTATTATAACGAGGTAGGGGATGGTAACATGTTTCTTATATTAAAAAAAACCCAAGATTTCCCTTTCGCAATCTTTTAAATTCGGAATGTTCACAAGTAATTCAAAATTGGAATGCCCCGCGTATTAACGAACCGCGTCGATCCAGTTCTCTGTATCGTGACAACTCGTTCGATTGTCAAGTTTTATCTGACCGAAGAGGTTTATAAGACCGGTTACGATACTCTTTTTGGATGTCGTATGAAGTCGTGGGAAGAAATATTATAAGGTTTAAGATGGAGTTTTTTTTTGCGGTTGTTTTCTTTATTTCATTAAATTTGTGTGTTTGACTCTATATCATGTAATTTTGGTGGCGTTTTGTATGACATAGTTTGGTTATTGTGTGCAAGTCAAGTTTATTACGGAAAATAACGCGTAGCATTTATTCTGAAGTGCCCAACATAGCTCCATGGAAAGTTCTAGCATTATGAGCCGCAGTTTTGCTGGAGCTTGGTAACGCTGATACACTATTGAAAATACATCTTAGCTACATGACATTGGCACTAATTGTTTGAACCCAAATTGCCATTATCTGACAAGAAGAAAAAGGGTTAAAACTAGTTTCATAGTAAACCTGTATATATTGAAGATTATTTAATTTACAATTTTTTTTTTAGTACAAAACTATTTAAGACTATCTGAGTGCCCGCGGCTGGGCTTGTCTTTCTCATATATTCTTATTTCATTGATTCTTATATCTTATTTTTTTATATGCAACCCTAATCATTTTTATCATTTATTTGAAAGAGAAGAAAGTACGACAGATTGCGTAATTTCGATCGAAGGAGAAAGAGTGGAACGAGTGAAAGAGTTTGTGTACTTGGGATCAAAGGTTACGAGAGATGGAAACTGTGACGATGATATTGAGCGAAGAGTTTTGTTAGGGAATAGAGTGAATGGGGCCCTGCGTGACTTCATGTGCAGCCAGAAAGTGACTGAAAAGGCGCGTTTGGCTGTGCATCCAGGAGTCCTGGTCCCTACACTTAGGTATGGTAGTGAATGCTGGGTTTGGCAGAAGAAGCATGAAAGTAAGATTAACGCGGTGGAAATGAGAAGTCTGAGAAGTATAGCTGGAGTGAAGACGATTGACAAAGTCAGGAATAGTATGATAAGGGAACGCTGTGGTGTGGTAGAGGATGTGGTGACCAAAATAAAGAAAGGTATGCTTAGTTGGTTTGGGCATGTAGAGAGGATGGATGAGAGAAGATTAACGAAATTAATTTATAAGGCGAGGCTGAATGGGCAAGTCGGTAAGGGTCGACCTAGGCGAACGTATCTAGACCAAATCAATCACGTGTTAAATAAAGGCCAGGTGAAAACTACTCATAACCGACGAGCATGTATGAAAGCGCTCATTAAAGTAGAGGAAGCGAAAGAGGTGTGTCAAGATAGTAGCAAGTGGAAGGACGTAATCTCTGCCTACCCCCACGGGAGAAAGGCGTGATGATATGTATGTATGTAATCATTTTTATTACTAAAATAAAGTAAACATATTTCTCATAAATTCAAGCACTTACGCGTAAAATTGTGGATATGGAAATTTCGGCAATTTGGAAACTGTACTTTATTTAATATAAAAAGTTACGCGGAGTAACTTCGGCTATCTACCAAAAAAAGTCCCGTAAAATTCGTCCAGCCGTTCCCGAGATTACTTGGAACAAACAGGCAAACAGACACTTCAATTTTATTTATAAGTGTAGGCAGAGTGTAGATACCTACAGTTAGGAATGGAACGTTAAGTCCGTTGTAAGACCTGTCTTACTGTATTGATCGGAATGTTGGGCTTGTATGAAGATGGATGAAAAACGACTGCATGCAGCAGAGATGTGACAGTTGAGATGGATGTGTGGCGTGACCAGAATGGATAGGATCAGGAATGAGTACGTTAGAGGAAGTTTGAAAGTGGCTCCAGTGATAGAAAACATGAAAGGGAATCGTTTATCCCGGTATGGACATGTTTTGATAAGACACGAAACGCAAGCGACGAAGAAAGTGATGACTATGAAAGTTGAGAGGGAGAAGACGTCCAAAGAAAAGATAGATGGAAAGTGTGAGGGAAGATATGAAGGCAAAAGGGGTGAGTGAAGACATGGTAACTGATAGTGATGTACGGAATAAGAAGACATGCAACGACTCAAATAACAAATTAGAGGCAATGATGATAAGTTAGGAATAGAATATTATGTCACTGAACGACTTATTGTGTTCGAATTAGCGCAATACATTCATTAAGTATGATGTGTTTTGAAATCATAAAATAAAAAATCTATTTATTTAGACAAGCTAAATCTAGTGAATGATCGTCATAATTTTAATATTAGAAGTAAAGACAAGTTGTCCGGAACCACGCTTTAGGTTAAGTAAGTCTAATAAAAGCTTTATAGGTAATAGTATTCGGTTTTACAATAAGATCCCAAGTAACATTACCGATTTACCTGACAATAAGTTCAAGTATTATGTCAAGCAAGTTTTAATCTCAAAAGGTTATTACAGGGTGGATCATTACGTGAACAATAGTGATGTATTGAATTAACCCACATCTCTATGCTTCCGGTAACATTATTAAGACTATGATTTGTATAGTTTTTTAATGGATATGTATTATATTTGTAAAAAAAAGAACCAGATCGAGTTTCTTGCCTGCGCTCTTCTCGACTGGGTTGTTTTCCGAACCGGTGGTAGTGTTTTAGACGTTCATAAGCGCCTTTAAGACCTAAATTTAATAAATAAATTTTGATTTTGATTTTTTGATTGCGATTTGACTACAGGTGGTTCCGGCATATCTAGGCTTATCTATGTATCACTGTTTTCGGACATGTCGTTACTTTAAATCAGGTGAGATTGTGATCTCTAAATCTAAATCATTATTTGATGACCATGTAAATCAATATGAGCGTAGAATACCTGTATTTAATCAACTGATTAATAAAGAGCATAATTAACAAAAAATATCCGTAAAAAAATTTAAATTATGTGTATATTAACAAGGTAATAATTTTATCTTATTAGAAATGTCGATTGTGTACGTAGATAACAGCTTACAAAGTAGACCCCTTCATAACTGCCAGAATAAACACCCCACCTTAAATTCCTAAGAGAAGTTCAAATTTCGAACGCCTCTCGCACCGCCATCTTATGCAAGACGTCGATACTGAATAACTATGTCTCCCTCGGTATATTTTTTTTCGTAAAGAACGTCTTAAGTTGAACATTTTTACTGCACTTTAGTCCTTATCCTGTGTGTTTAAGTCGCGAAATCGTTCGTAGAAAAATGTTCTGTTGCCTTCTACATTCGAATCTAAAGTAAAGGTCTTAAAATTTTATACGTACATTCTAATTTAACAGTACAGTATATGCAATAGAGTTAAAAATAGTAAACTCTCTAAGTAAATGATACGCCTTATTAATACAGGAGTTTAAAACTATTATAACAATGCACGCGGTCAGACTAACTTCTATCTCGCTTCCTGTATGTAATTATTCAAGTAAGCGAAAGAGTAAGATATATTAAAGTGGTGCCGTACAAAAAGTGGGCGGGAATAGTTAGGATAGTGGAGCAAGTTTCGAAGAAGTTTAGAAGAGGGCAGGACTTTTATTGGATTTTCGTTCGTATTTGTTACGGTCTGTTATACTAATGATGGATGGAACGCCAGTTTTTAAATTTGGAACAATTTTTAATTTTAATATTTTTAAATTGTAGTTTCAATGCCTTAGCGGATTCATTATTGTACGTCAGTTTATTTATTTTTTTTCGTTTCTAAGAATTGGTTTTTACAATTCGAACTTTGATTATTTTGAATTTTGGGATAAATATTGTCATTCGTCCTTTTGAAAATTACTATTGTAACTTAACGATTTGGTTCTTAATTAATTTAACAAACGAAGTTATTGTAAAATAATATTTGCTTGTAATTAATTTGGTTTTAATAGATAATATTCGCATGTTCATATCGTTCCTTGAAATTAATTCGATTTACTTAGGCATATAGAATTAAATCTGTAAATATTGTGTTATAATTCAAGTGATTGTTTTTTTTTTTTTTCAGTTTAATATTTTTCTTTCCCTGTATTTTATATAATCATGGTATCATTGATGATTTAGGGAGGTAACCTCTATGTAATTATTTTCTCCTATAGGTATACTTACCTACTATTTAGTAATTCTACCTTTTATATGTTTTTTTTTAATTACTTTCTAATAATAGTGTTGTAATTATATTATGCGACGATGTGTTCCAGGATTGTAAATATGTCTAACTTAGATGTACCTAGTGGCTCTTAAAACGATGTTGCCGGAACACACCTACATAGGTAAGTGTTTGGCAATAGATTTTTAAATTTGAGAGTGTTAAATAGAACGCTAGGAAATACTTTTTGACGTGAATAGATCTTTAAATTTGCTACCATTCAGGGGTAATCCAAAAAACCTAATGATAATAAAATCGGGGGATACAGTTTGGCAATATAGTTTCGAATCTATTCTCTACATTCAAAATTAAATTATACCTCTGGATTCTTTAGGATCAAAGAATATATTATGCTAAGTTAAGACTGAAAAACGTCGCCGGCCCATTTTTTAAAATCTTAATCTGTTATAAAATATCCTTATTTAACTATTATTATCTTATACGTTACAAAAATTCCAAAATTTTATCGCCACCATTTGTTATATCGTTTTTAAAATCTTTATTATTTCTGCCTGATTTATTTCCCTTTTTTATATTGGAAAGTAGAAAGGACAAGCATCTTTATAGAATTCTGGTTGAAACATACAAAAAGTATAAAGAAGTCGGGCCCAAGGGACTTGTATTCATGGCCGTAATCACAGACCTAGGATATACAAGACCATCGACAATGTTGGTTAAAAGACGTTACAAAAAAAAAAAAACAGTCGTATAAAGTGTGCGTGGAATAGTGTTGTCGTCAATCCATTTAAGCAAAAGACGTCCACTGCTGGTCAAGGGTCTCTCCAAAAATGGGGGAATTGCCATAATTGGCACGCTTAACAGGCGGGTTGACGATCGCGGTAAAGTACTTTGATGCTCAGAGGATGCTGGTGCCCGTTTCCTGGTTTATATATCTTTAAAAGTTGCGGTTCGGGTCACGACAAAGACAAGAGACCGAGACAGGAGACCGCGACCGTTATTTATTTATTTACATCTAAATTCACAGCTCGTATAAAATAGGCGTATAAACTAAACCGATACATAAAATAAAGAGCCAAAAATGAATTTATCAATATTTAAAACCTAATTATAAGACTATATTTACATGTGCGTGTGTGTATACGTGTGTGAGAGTGTACGTAATGTGTATATGTATGTTTGTCAATCTGTTTATGTGCGGATATATGGCTGTGGATAAATTTTGTGTTATTTGTTTAGTAAATAATAATAATAATTTATTTGCCAAAAATATCATTACAAAAAACATAAGGTTAGGCCCTTGTCACCTGAACTAGGCTTTTTAGCCTGTGTCTCAGGTGTCGGTGTCTTCCCAATATACAGAATTCCTTACATTTAGCGTACTTTTCTTGTGTATGTGATATTGCATGTGCATGTGTTGAGTATGTGTTTGTATGTGTGTGTTCGTGTGTATGAATGTACTAAAGAGATTTTCATTTGGTATCTAAAACTATTTTTAAATATATTTAATTTGACTTTAATCAATGTATAAGCATCAGTTCGCGAGCGAGATAGAGACAGAGACGCGAGACAAGAGACTGCGGGACGGTTGCTGTGACAAATAATGCCTCGCGTCGAAAACACCTGTGTTTATTGTAAGAAATGACAAATTTTTTTTGACAAAGACTGTGAATAGTTGATTGATTTATTAAATATAATTCGTTAATAGTTAAGCTTCTTTCAAGTTTCTATTTGTGATTATAATATAAAAGCAAAACATCGTCTTCTTCTTCCTCCAATAGAAAAACAGTGTAAATTATTAACACAGTACAACATAACTGACTCTATCGACAGACACTCCGATATTTTTTTCCTAACCTAGCTAATGCTGTTGACCGGAAAGGCCTTTATATCTTTACCAAACTTTGGGGGCGAGTGCTGAAAGCACTCAGCCGCAAAAGGTAACTAGCAGAAGGGTTCGAACCTCGGCTTGGCCGCTACCTAAGAGTGAAAAAAACTCCCGCGGGATTTTAATCCTAGCTAGTTTTTTATTTAACATAAAAAAAGGTTCCTTATGTGTGAGCGTTGTGTGTGTAATGCTCAAGGCATGGTCAGTGTCACTGTATCGCGCTGGCGGCGACGTCAAGAGCCTCCCCAGTTGGGGAACGAGACACGTCTTGGGTCGCCGTCTGAGGGGGACCTTTTTTTTTTTTTTTTTTTGTCGGGGGGAAATGCATTTACGCACTACCCTTACCCATTGCATTAGTAAGACCGAGGTCCCCCAATGCATTGGCTAAGGGGGTGCGGAGGGACGTCTCCGCACCAGTGTGGGACTCACCCGGGGCGCGTGAAGCGCCCGGAAATACCCACTAAAACCCCCCGGAGCCGCCCGCCGCATTTATATTAGGGGCGATACGGGATCGCACAGCATTGCACCGCGTCGCCCCCTGCGGCAAGGATCTGAGAGGGGACCTGGGCTCACTGATACAGAATGAATTTAGCTTTACTAGCGGTCTCGTTCCACAGTACATGCGGAAAAGACCGAGACACTTGTCGCAGTCCCCCGTCTAAGTCTTCTGTCTCGATCTCCTGTCTTTGTCGCGACGCGAACCGCTACCTTTAGTCGCCTTTTACGACACCCACGGGAAGATATGGGGTGGTATTATTTTTAGGCACACAGTAACCGTCGTAACTCTTCATAATTGTGTTATCAATGGTTAACAATGTTAGAATAATATCTGTCTGGATAGTTAGGACCCATTCTTATTACGGCAATATAATTATTTCAAAAGATATAAAAAAAAAAATCACTTACAATAAAACTGGAAACTGAATTTGTTACCTTCTAAATATAACAGTTTTAATAACTATACTAAGACATAAAATTGAAGTGTCTGTTTGTAATGTCAATTATTTTTTTACAAATTAGATATATGAGTGTATATACGATACCTGTACCAAGAATACAATTTTTAAATTTTTTGTCTGTCTGTCTGTTTGTAATGGCTGGATCGATTTTGACGGGACACTTTTTTGTAGATAGCTGAAGTTACTCCGGGTAACACGGGGTACTTGTAATTATCGAAAATAATTAGGGTTCCGCGTAAAAAAATAAAACTCATGAAATCGTGAATAAAATCCGATTAATTTGGTCAGTTTTAGGGACAAGTGCTTGAATTTGCAAGAAATATTTTTGCTTTATCTTAGTACCAAATATTTTTTTAGGAAAATAATTAGGGTTCGGTATAAAAAAAATGAAGTGAAAAGTGTATAAAACGCGGGCGCAGCCGCAGGCATTCAGCTAGTAGATAATAATAATAACGGATAATATTGAAAGAGATCAACCTTATTTGAATTGGGTTATCTCTTCACACTATTTGTATCATTTTTTTTTCTGTATTCCTTGTAAAATATTATAGGGATAGGTACTTCGGTATACAAATTACAAATATGTCACCCGTTATTAAATCAACGTACGCATAATATTTATATGGCTTTGCTCAATTAGTTTTAGAACGTTTACTTAAAAAAAAACTGTATATTCTTAAACTTATTTACTGTTAATTCGTCTGTATGTTTTTTTTGCATGTGTTTCTTACGTGATTTTTTCGTCATTCGTGGACCGATTTGCAATAAATTTTTTTTATAATCGAAGGAGCACACTTCCGACGTGGTCCCATTTGCACCAACTCAGGATCTGATCAGTGTGGAACTCAGGGGAATTGAGAATAAAACCCTCGAATGTTTAAGACACTTATACGTGTTTCATATATTCGTTTCCAAAGCTATGAAGTAGCCTTCACAACTATACCTAAAAGTACATAAAAGTGGAAAAAAAAAAACTTTTTTTTAATCACAAACAAAACCGACTTCAAAAGAATAAACTATAAAAACGCACTAAAAATACAATAAATAATTAATGTATTAATCTGCTTCGTTAATTTTGGAGCCGGTGCCAGCTAGAGTTAACCGTTTACAAATGGAAATAACAGCCTAAACTCTATCACAATTACATATGAGCTAAATAAAGGACTAGGGTGGTTTTAAAGAACTATTAATTAAAAATGAATATAATTTGTGACGTCTGTATGTACATTTACACCACTTTGTTATCCGCAAACTGCCACTGATTTTGTGAAGTCGGTTAAAAATTAACTTTATTTTTCTAAAATAATTTCTGTCTCTTCTTAAACTGATGTTATATACTGTTAATTTGTTTATATTGTATTTAAAAAAAAATTAGCAGCTTAAAGTTTTCGCTTCTTGTTATTATCTTTATTGTTTCATCAAAAAAATAAACCGTAAATAAGGCTAGCCGACAAAATGAAAACAAAATTAAATGTAATAAGAAATGAGGTACTTATGATCGTTTTAATATTATTGTAGAGACTCAACGGTATACTAAAATATGACGTCATTCTTTACGTGCTTCGTACAAGTTCGTTCGTACAAGTACATTCGTTTTACGAGAAAGAGATAGAGCGTTATCTCTCAATCTTTACCACAAAGTTTAAATGCAAGTATTTTAGAAATTATTGACGAATCAACCCCTTGAGCAGTAACCTGGCGTTTACGCCAGCTTTCAATTATTTTCCTATTGTCTCATTTTTATAGGTAATCGACATATTAAATATATTTTCATGATATTATGTAACCAACTGGTGCCCGCGGGTCCGCCCGCATTTCATATATTCTTCACTGCGTACCTAAATAAAGAAATGAATGAAGAAAATGAGAGTCTTTTGTTTTTATTAGCGGAAAAAATGTAAACAAGTGTAAATCGAAAGAAAATAAGTAAGGGTCGATGGAATCCAAAGTAAATAAATATCCTATACCAATTCCGCGTCGAATGGTGATGGTGCTTCAAGGGAACTCCATTTTCCTTATATATATATATATATATATATATATATATGTACATCCTGCTGCGCCCACAATTAATATATTCCTCCTTCCTAATATAGTTTTATATTTTATTACACAGAACCGTAATAATTTTTCAAAAAAAAAAATTTAGTACTAACTTTGAGCAAAGATAATTCTCACAAATTCCAATACCTGCCATTAAAACTACTCATTAAATCGGATCGGAAATTATTCACAATTTTATTGATTTTAATTTACATTTTTTTAAACTAAGTTACGTCGAGTTACTTCAGCTATCTGCCAAAAATGTTCCGGTGAAATCGGTTCAACCGCACCGGAGATTACTCGTAACAAGCAGACAGGTAAAATTAAAAAAAATATTGCATTTTCGGCATAGGTATCGTATGTGCATTCATAATTATGTATTTACTGAAAGATTGTTTTTTTTTTTCGTACTAAGACAATGTTTTTTATTAGTATAGTTTTTATTTAATTACGTCATCCAGTTAATCTGTTATTTTAAATAAATTGGAAGCCAAACTAAAAAAATACGACCCCTATAGAAGTGACTGAATAACTTTTAATATATTGAATCGACTTCCGACCGTTTATTAGAGCTGACTAAATGCTATTAATTTGACAGGGCTTGATAGGGCTTGACAGCTCGAGCTTTGACAGCTTTGAGTTAAGCGCTTATAGCGCTCAGCCAGAGAAGTGCTAGCTGCTAGATCAAGGACTTAAAAATGGTTCGCAACACATCCTAAGCATAAGTAACACTTTTGTAAAAACAATAGAATAATTCTCTGGAGCTTAATATTTAGAAAATAAAAAATTAAGTGATTAATATTATTAGATATAATAATTTTACTGCAAAGATGTTATCTACACTAATAAATATAATTGAAGCGTCTGTTTGTAATGTCAAAATAGCAATTTTTTTTACTAAATACATATCTATGTATTTAGTAGTTACATACGAAATCTATACCGAATATACATGTTTTTTTTAAATTTTTGTCTGTCTGTTTGTTCCGGGTAATATCTCCGGAATGGCTTGACCGATTATGGCGAGATTTTTATGGTAGATAGATGAAATTAGTACGCGTACTTAGCGTACTTTTGTTTGTCGAAAATAATTAGGGTTCCGCGTAATAAAAACTCATGAAATTTCGAATAAAATCCGATTCAACGCACAGTTTCTCTGGCAAGTATTTATGAGAAATAGTTTTACTTTTTTTTTGTACAAGAAATATTTAATGGAAATATTTGGGGTGTTGTATAAAAAAATAAAACGCAGTGAAGGACATTTGAACCGCGGGCGCAGCCGCGGGCACACAACTAGTTATGTATAAATAACTAAGTGTTTAAATTTTTTGGTAGTGATTGAGTTGGGATATCCCTTTGAAATGAATCCATCCTAACCATCCATTCGGACGAAAGACGTAAACTGCTGGATATAGGTCTCCTTCAAAGATCTCCACATAGACTAGTTTTGCGACACCCGTGTCCAGCGGATTCCGGCAACCTTCACCAGGTCATGGTTCCACCTTGTGAGGGGGGGCATACCCACGCTGCGTCTTCCGATACGTGGTAGACATTCGAGAACCCGTTGACTCCATCGGAGGTCAGTTCTACGAGCAATGTACCCAACCCTCTGCCACTTAAGTTTTAGCAATTCTTCGGGCAATGTCGGTTACTTTAGCTCCTCTGCGGATACGATCTGATTCGATCGCGCAGTAAAACTCTATGCATAGCCCTCTCCATTAACCTAGACAATATTATTAAAAATTCCATAACAATATTTCTACAAAACTCACTATCGGCTTATAAAAATCGAAAAAAAAAAAAAAAACATCACATAAAAGTAACTTGAAGACACTAATTAAAAATAAAATAGACGTACCTATGTATGTTTTATCTAGAGATTCCAAACAAATTAATTTGTAACTATCTTCTTCCCTATTTCATATACCCAATGAAAAGGGATTAAACATTATTATAGTAATTATTGAGGTAAGTAGGTATACAGGGTATGACATTCCGCCGGGGCTCTGACCGCCGAATAGAACAGAGGCGGCTATGGAGTCGTTAATGTTTCACTTCGTCGCTAATATCTCCTATTACTAATTTGTTTTATAAAGTGAAACAATTTGTATTTTAACGCATGTAAAATCGTTTTTTTTTTTTTTCCAATACGGAGGGTATTGCTACCACTCGCGAACTGAAAATTTGACGCAAAACACCAAATGATAAGTGAAATACAGCTGCATCATTTGAGACCTAAGTTTAGCTCCGTTTTCTATCTTAAGACCAAACGTCAGTTAACATCACGTCAGAGAGTGTGATTTCTTTTGATTACTTTCAAAGTAACTTGTTACTTATTTGTTTATTTATATAGGTCGCCGATAGAGTTTACACCAATTCAAATGATTATAGATTTAATTAACGAGCTACAGTTACACTTATATTTAAACTAAACCTAATAACAATGACTATCTATCGAATAGTCCTTAAACCTAAGAGAGGTGAATACCGATCGAGGTGTGATCGAATAGTGTCTTTAGCGGAGGAGTTGACAGGCGAGACGAGCCTCAATGAGACCCGGCTGGTGAAGTGGTTCCCACGATGACGATGAGTTGAAATTCCGTATAATAGCAGGTGACATGAGGCGTCGGTGGACCGATGTTGCAATTGTTACAAGGAAACTGCGATGCAGCGGTTTCCGTGGGATTCAACGATGTGTCTTAGGTCCATGATATTAGGAAACTGCAACGTAGACCTTTCTATGGAACACGGATACCTAGCACACACACAAATACAATTCTATACTTTTGTTTAGATGTGATTCTAATTAGAACCATCGTAGGCATGTACAGTAAATATTATTGCATTATATAATGAGATAAATAGAGTTAAAATGAAAAATGTTTGTTAAAAAAAAAAAACAAAACTTCGTAACATCAATTTTGATTAAATAATAATAATAATAGTCGCATGCAAATAGTTTTACAAAAATAGAAAAGAAAAATATAGTTACTTCAATCGACATCAAAATAAATAAAAAAAACAAACAAACAGTATTACGATTATAGTCTCCATAGATTTACTGTGATAATGTAGCGTGTCGGTCAGTTCGAGGCGGCTACAAGAGCCGGTTCACTCCGGACACTGACTTCTCGGCTTTTTCTTGATCGATTAATGATTTTCTCGATGCGAAATATTAACGTTTGTTCAAACCACAGTTTCTCAATCTCATTTTGCTTACCGTCCACTTTGTGAACTAAGTTATTTTCTACAGTCTCCCATCTTAATCTTTTACGCTAAGTATATTTTTATCTACCTACGCTCCCTCTGCGCTATCTCAGTGCCCTTTAATTTTCTCTGGGTCTTCTACTGACAACGTAGGGGTTAAAGGATTGTTTATTTTGTTAATGTCGATTCTCACATGGCAAGTCATGTAAAGTAATCACTAGTTTGATTGTTAAAACCATGCGTCTATATTTAACTAATCGGATTCCGTGTCGGAACTAATCTGGTGCAAGTTCTAACCCACCAATGCAATTTTATAATAGTCTAGGTCTAGTGAATGATCGTCATAATTTTAATATTAGAAGTAAAGACAAGTTGGCCGTCCCACGCTTTAGGCTAAGTAAGTGTAATAAAAGCTTTATAGGTAATAGTATTCGGTTTTACAATAAGATCCCAAGTAACATTACCGATTTACCTGACAATAAGTTTAAGTATTATGTCAAGCAAGTTTTAATCTGAAAAGGTTATTACAGGGTGGATTACGTGAACGATAGTGATGCCTGGAATTAACCCATATCTCTGTGCTTCCACTAACATTATTAAAAGTACGATTTGTATAGTTTTTTATATGACAAAAAAATGATATATATTATATTTATGAAAAAAAAGAACCAGATCGAGTTTCTTGCCTGCGCTCTTCTCGACTGGGTTGTTTTCCGAACCGGTGGTAGTGTTTTAGACGTTCATAAACGCCTTCTTAGGGCCTAAATTGAATAAATAAATTTTGATTTTGATTTCTGATTTTACTGGCTGGTGCCCGCGGCTCCGCCACAGTTTTATATGTTCTTTAGGTGCGAGTGAAAAAAAAACAAATGAATTAAGAAAAATGAGAGCTATTTTGTTTTTATTAGTATGTACATAAGAGTACATTGAAAAAAAAAATGAGAAAAGTTCAATAGGATCAATGGATGGAATAAAATTTTAATAGCATATAACAGTCTACGAAAAATTCTGCGTCTTATAGTAGTTGTGTCGAAGCCGATTTGTTTAGTAGTTTTGAAGTGATTGTGCGTCAAAGCAACCCCATTTTCCTTATATATAATATATAAGCCGATAATATGAGCTATCATTTATGTAGTTAAAAAAACATCGTGAGGAAACCACAGTATGGTTGAAGGGCATTCTCTAAAAATGCCCGCGTGGGTAGCTACCATCGTCAGATTAGAAAAGCTGTCGCCAAACACCCATAGGTGTGTTCCGGCAGCATCACTTGAGAACCAGTACCTCTAGATTTAATGTGTAGAGACCTCGTCAACATCTAACGGCACACTAGCGCGAGCCGCGGGCGCACGGGTTACATATATTTAATACCTCGTATGAGAGAAGTCCGTGTGTCCCGTCTCGCTCGCACTCTGCATGTTTCTGATTGACCACCGTAGTTACCGTAAGCCCTACGACTAACGAGGGGATCTTTTAGAATATAAGTCTCACTGTACATCCTCAATATTAATTTCAGGGATCTCAACCTGCCCTCCATTAGGTCCGTTTTCAAGACCCAGTGTCGCGCATTCTTCGAACGCGCAGAGACAAACTCGAACCCCCTCATCGTGCGAGCCGTCTCGTACTTGCCAGGACGTAAGCCGCGTCGTATACGTCGGCCGCAAAGAATCTTATCGTGTCACGACGATACCATAACTCGTAGTAATAGGATCTTCCCTCCTTTACCTCGTACAAATGCGTGCCAGCGTCCACGCCCGCGAAACAGCCGTTCCCGCCGCCGGGGACAGGCGGCTAACTTTGCTCCCGCACACACTCCGGGTCCCCCTCAGGCGGCGACCCAAGACGTGTCTCGTTCCCCAACTGGGGAGGCTCTTGACGTCGCCGCCAGCGCGATACAGTAACACTGCCCACGCATTGAGCAATTACACGCACAACACTCCATACACACTCATGCATAACATGCAAGGTACATAGGTCCTGTAAGGAACCTTTTTTTTTTTTTTTTTTTTTTTTATATATATTAATATAAAAAATGTAGGGATAGCTAGGATGCAACTCGCGAGTGAGTTTTTGAATAACTCAGGTGACGGCCAAGCCGAGGTTCGTACCACTTTGGTAGCCCTTGAGCTAGTCACCTTATTGCGGCTGAGTGCCTTCAGCACTCGCCCCCAAAGTTCGGTGAAGCTGTAAAGGCCCTTCCGGTCAACCGCATTAGCTAGGTCAAAAAAAAAAAAATCAATATTGCTTAATTAATCATATAAGAATCAGTTAATAAATAACTTTTAACGTGTACCACGACTTTCCCTCAAGTCATCCTTCAACTGGCTAGCAGCAACCAAAAATGTATTTACCATCCTAGATCACATTATCACTTAACAACAAGTGAAATTGTGGTCAAAAGCGCTGGGCTTATACAGTGTGAATGTATTTTTTACAGAGCTTAAGATGTTTACGCCATCTATTTTTTTCTTATTCTAACTTGTTTGTCATATATGTTGTCTGTACGCCACCGCTCTATTTAGTCTATGTATTTATTATCCCTTCCTGTTTCTCTTCCTATTCAAAAACGGAACGGCAACACGCATCCGGTGCCGCTGTTTCAATGTAATAATATGTACCTCTTGAGCACTAACCTGGCGTTTACGCCAGCTTTCCATTGTTTTTCCTATTGTCTCATTTTTATGGGTAATTGACATATTAATATTATGATATTAATACGTTAACTATTGTCACAGGGCGCACTCGCCTACTAACCGCTCAGGAGTGGGAGTCAAGCCTCTGGCTTCCCTTCCCTGATTATTGGTACTAAACTAAAACAACACCACATTCAAGATGTCCGTCAGCTTAAGTTTGGGGGTATCATGATGTGTCCACGTCGATGTCATTCTGGTATTGTAGTCGACTCGTTCAGGCGTCACGGTCTGGCTTATAATAAGAGCGCGGGTCGTATTTCGCTTCACGGCATCCGAATGACGTTTTACGTCGGGCTTCTGCCAGTGTTCAAGTACCGGCCAGTTTTTATGGTTTCGCCACACAGCGGGAGGGATAGGACGCCAGCACGCTTATAATTTAGAAGAGAACGCACGTAGCTCGCGTCGACGCGATGTCTTCTATAGAAACATCGCGGTGGCGTCCCGAGCCGTTCGATGTGTGGCGAAACTATTAGCATATATTGCTCTAGTGCTTGACGATGGAAAATAACCCGACGGGATGACGCTCATACCCTGGATGACGATATTTTGAAAGAAAGAAAGAAGAGATATTTATTACCATATTTACAATTGTTTTAAATATTAACACTTAAAGGTACAATTATATAAATAAAAAAAAAACATAGTAATAAGGACTGTTATCAGCATTCGCCATTTATGGTTGCCGTCATGGCGCTGTTTTTCAACCAGTCCGTTTACCGGCACTACAAAAGAAACATATATAAAAAATAAAGCGTCTAACTTTCAAATGACATATAACGAAAATAGGAAAAAAGTAGTGGCACAAAACAAGACAATAATTTGAAGCAAATTAAAAAAAAAATACTCAAAAGCGAATAAATTATAATTTTAAATAGTAATCTTAATCAAAATTAAAACTAAATAGAGACGTCAAATATATTAATTAAAAAAACAAATTACTTAAATGTTATTTTTTGTATTTCTAATGGAAATGTTTTATAAATAGATTATTAATATTTCTTAAATGTAAATTTTTGTTTTTAGGAGGAGGTTTGTACAATAACTGTACGGGAGGATGAAAGTTGATGAAAGTATTTTTTATTGTCAAAATTATTAATGATTTAATATCGAATATAATTCTAAAAAATAATTCAACAGTGTCAGACTTTAAACTATAGAGCTTTCAATTTTTCAATTTTTCAATTTTTTTTTTATTTTATTCATATTTTATTATTATCATAATGCTAAATTTATCAAAATATCACAAGAGGAACATTAGTATACCTATTCGATACAAGATGGCGCTGATTAAATTTTTCTTTTCAACAACAGATGGCTTTACTTAGAATGCAGTTTAGCTTTTTTCTTACCTACTAATAGAATTTGTATCAAAACACATTAGTGTGACATCATATTTAAAACTCTTTCTAGCATTTTTTATGCATTTCTTAGCTTTACTTATTTATGATATTTGATATACTTATGAAATACTTACATATTTGAAAATGTTGATTTTTTTTTAAATGTTTCAAACATTGAGTTTCTATTATATTCGCTTGAGCTTCACTACTCTTATATCTATGGTTATAGTCACGTATTTCTGCATTTTTATACTCTGCAAAAAAATATTTTACAAAAAAAAATGCAGTAACACTACTGTCCGCAAGATGGCGAGACTCACACTATATTTCATTATAGGATGTCGCTACGAAAATCAAAATTAGTTTGAGCAAATTTAATAAAGATATATTATTTACAGCCGTTTGTTTTTATAATTATTTAATTATATTATAGTCTTGGAATGAGCCTATGTTATTCACAACTAATTGTGTGACCGCGGCTCCCCCCTGCGTTTCATGTAAACTCTTATTCTCTGTGTAATATGTTTTGATGAAGGTGTCCATTGAATCGTATGTTTTTTTAATATTTCATTAGTTTCAACTTTTTTACGCGGAACCCTAAGTATATAAAAAAATAAAGGTTCCACTGCTGGACATAGGTCTGTCCTAAAGATCTCCACAACGACTGATCTTGCGTCACGTGTATTCAGCGGATTCCCGCGACCTTCACCAGATTGTCGGTCCACGTTTTGTCAAGCCCTACCCGCGCTGCGTATTCCGGTACGCGGTAGACATCCGAGTACCCGTTGGCTCTATCGGGCATCGATTCTACGAGCATTGTTCAGTACTCATTGCCATTTGGTTTTTTTTTTTACACGGTATATCCTCAGTGCTTTGACCACATACTCACTTGACCTTAAGTGACGATGTGGTCCAGGATGATAAGCAAGTGATGCTGCCGGAACACATCTGTTGGTTTTTGGTGACAAGTTTACTAACTTGAGGGTGGTAGCTGTCCAGACAGGCATTATTACAAAATGCCCTACCACCGTGCTATGGTTTCCTCGCGATGTTTTCTTTCACCGAAACCTCAGGCTGATTTTAGAGTTGGACGCGTGGGCTCGAACTCGCGTCCATTAACGCGGAATCTGACCGCACTACCAACTGCACCATAATTTGCTTATTTCATCTTTTATTTACTTACCAAACTACGAAAATTCACTGGAAAAATTTTTCGCGGTTGAATGGTTTGCGATCCCGTGTTGCTCTATCAAGGTGGCGGGAGGAACCGGGGGGTTTAGTGGGTAGTGGTAAACGGCACTTCTCGCCGCGAGTCCCACACTAATTCTGTGTGACAGCCTCTCACACTTGCGTGTGAAAGACTGTCACGTATCATCGGTCGGTTCCAGTCTCTCCTTTGGGTCTGACTGGACAGCAAGTGCGTAAATGCATTCCACTCGAAAAAAAAAGAAAAAAAAAAGGTATTTATTGACAAAGAATAAATTACTAGTATTATTATTAAGTCATTTTTATGAAATGTAACCAATTTCCTTAATATCCGTTATTAGTATTTATGATCGTGTAATGATATGATTTATGGCAGATTTTTTTACTATAATGTTATCTTGCTCGAAATACAGTCTGATATGGGTGACGAACTGAACAATTTAGTTAAGCAAAAAGTTAAGAATGGAGTGAACGGGGCCCTGCGTAACTTTATGTGCAGCCATAATGTGTCAAAAAGGCAGAATTGGCCGTGCATCGAAGTGTGCTAGTCGCTACACTTATGTATGGTAGTGAATGCTGAGTCTGGCAGAAGAAACATAAAAGCAAGATTAAATACATTAGAGATGAGAAGTCTAAAAAGTTTAGTTGGCATGGAATTATAGATTAAGTGAGGAATAGTGGGATAAGGGAGCGTTGTGGTGTGGTAGAAGATGTAGTGACAAAGATCGAATAAGGGATGCTTAACTGGTTTGTACATGTAATGAGGATAGGTTAAAATCAAAATCAAAATCAAAAATTATTTATTCAATTTAGGCCCTAAGAAGGCGCTTATGAACGTCTAAAACACTACTACCGGTTCGGAAAACAACTCAGTCGAGAAGAGCCGGCAAGAAACTCGATCTGGTTCTTTTTTTTTATAAATATAATATACATCATTTTTTTTGTCATATAAAAAACTATACAAATCGTAGTTTTAATAATATTAGTGGAAGCACAGAGATGTGGGTTAATTCCAGACATCACTAACGTTCACGTAATGCTCCATCCTGTAATAACCTTTTGAGATTAAAACTTGCTTGACATAATACTCGAACTTATTGTCAGGTAAATCGGTAATGTTACTTGGGATCTTATTGTAAAACCGAATACTATTACCTATAAAGCTTTTATTACACTTACTTAACCTAAAGCGTGGGACGACCAACTTGTTATTACTTCTAATATTACAATTATGACGATCATTCACTAGATCTAGCTTGTCTAAATTTTTACGAATATGCATTAAGTTATCGAAGATGTATTACAGAAGAAGAATATAAAGGTTAAAGAAGATTGACGAAACAAATTTAGAAGGCGAGTGTGAGTGAACAAGCTGGTAAGTGTCGTCCTTGGTGAACGTATCTCGACCAGATCGAGGACGTTCTGCAGAAAGGCCGCGTCAAAAGTACCCGTAATCGAAGAGCACGTATGAAGGTAAAAGAAACGAAAGACGTGTGCCAGGATCGTAGCAAGTGGAAGAATGAGGTCTCTGCCTACCCTTATGGGAGAGAGCTGTGACGTTATGTATGTATGTAAAAAGATTTATTTAATAATATTCACATTGTTTGATAGCGTATCATAGCATGGTTGTAGGACATTTTCTAATGATGCCCGCCTGGATAGGTGTGTGTCTGAACACAAGCATCAATTGAGAACTAGTACCTATGTTTAGTGTGTTTACCATCCTGGACCACATCGTCACTTAACATCAGATGAGATAGTGGTCAAAGGGTTGAGCCTATATCGCGTAAAAAAAAAACAAAATTTGGTATGATTTAATAACTAGTTCTGAGACTTCAAGACTCTATTCATTTAAACTAGTTTGTAATGTCAAATATATCAAGGGGATTTGTAAACGAAATACGGTCTTCTGTGGGACAATACAGTGGACATACTTTTTACTAGTACGACAGACATTGTTATTAACAATCTTGTTTTTGTATTTACGAATGTTATGGGGTTTCGAATATATCACAAACGTATAACGTTCGAGATTTGATTCTTAACCAATGTTGTAAAAATAAAAATTGAAAAAAATTGTCAATCTATCCTAATAAATGTCTGTTTGTAATATTCAAATAATAACGTTTTACTAAATACATATGAATGTATATATACGGTATTTACACTAAAAACACAATTTTGAAATTTTTGTCTCTCTGTTTATTCCGGCTATCCTCCGGAACGGCTAGAACGATTATGGCTGAACTTTCTATGGCTGATGGCTGAAGTCATAAGCCGTAACTTAGCTACTTTTATGTTTGAAAAATAATTAAGCAGCTTCCAGGTAAAAAATGAAAACTCTTCAAATTTTGAACAAAATCCGGTTCAGTGGATTGATTTTTTTGACAAGTGTTTGAATTTCTAAGAAATATCTTTAATTTCTTTTGGTAGGTGTTAAAAATAATTTAGGTCTGTACAATAAAATATACCCGCTTTCTTTATTAATGATTATTTACAAAATTATATTACTTGCTAAATAGAAAATATAATACGCGAGAGGAGCCGCGGGAAGAGCTAGTATCTTTAATAATCTTAAGAAAATGTTCACGCACCTCGTTCATTCAATTACAGAAAAGATCCCGTTTACCGTAACAATTATACAAGCCATTAAACGGTCAGTCGGTGTCAACCCTATTTTTCCCACGCGATGACCGTCCGGCCCATGTCCGGCAGCGTAAAGCCGGACACTGCGTCCCTTCATTAGAATGATAATAACAAAAAAAAAACGAGTTTCTTGAACGAATATATTTTAATTCTTGAAAAACCCGTTCAAATTCCCACGATGGACAGTCCTGGTTCTTCAGTGCTCGGTTGACATTTGAAGAGTTAGTCATATAAATTAATCGCTATTAGATATGAGAGTATAGAATTTATTTTTAATCTGTGTTTTTAAAGTTTAATTTGAAATTCGAACTTTTATCAATGGTTTTGCGTTCTGCTGTGTGATATTTTTTTTCTGTGGAATTATTGCGCTATCTATGTTGTGATTTATAAAAATACTAGCTGTGCCTGTGACTTCGTTTGCGTTTCATATATGAAAAAATAAATTCGACTAAATTGTGAATCTAAACCATTCTCGAATCCTCAGGAATAGGCACAAAATATTTTTTTAAATCGGTTTAGTCGTTTAAGAGGAGTTTAGTCACATACACACGCACAGAAGATAATATGTAATTTAGCAGTAATGTAGTGAACGGTGGTGTATTTTTTTTTTTGTTATTTAATAATGTCAATGTGTGAATTCTATAGACAATTCTACGAGTGTCAAACGGGTAAAGTATTTCCCCAAAAAAGGGTGTTTTTGTTTGGATCTATTCTTGTTGCAGTGTTATCAACACATAGAATTAGCGTATTATCGGGCATATACTAACATGAAATTATATTTTTACATAATGTCAATAATGTAAACTTTATATCAAGTGTCGCATAAATGTTTACACGAAACTTGTTTATTTAATTTTTATGAATTTATTGTATTGTAAGTCTGTGGTTAATAGGCATGGACTCCTTGTTCTGAGAAATTTATTTTGCATAGTCTTCGCCTTATAATCGACATTGTTCCCATTTTTTTTTCTGTAACATGTAAATATTTACATCCATAGCTACTAAAGAACACCAAAAGAAAATCCGTCGAAAATCATAGTTGAAAAAGTTACTGATTTACTTTAGTTATGTTTATTTATATTATCGGAAAGCGGTTCATAAATATATTAGCGTATTCAAAAGTATATTTGTTCGAAAGTTTTCGTCTGTATCATGTAAAAGCCGATTAACATAGTCTGTATTCTTGAACAAACACGATTTGAGGCGACAACTTGAATAAATTTGTATTCGAAAAATATATATTTTTTGTACAATATATTAATGAATAAAAAAGAATAGCTAAGAATAGTACCACCCCATATCTTCTTTTGGGTGTCCTAGAAGACGACTAAGGGATAAATCAAGGTATGGGCAGCAGCATACTCTGAGTACCACAAATACCAGCTCCGATTGCCAACCCGCCTGCCAAGCGTGGCGATTATGGCAATTGACCTCTTTTTGGGCGAGACATATGTCGAACAGTGGACGTATTTAGGTAGACAGACAAATAAATAAAATTGAAATGTTGTGTTTCATAATATTAAAATAACAATTCTTTGCCAAACACATATATATGAATGCATAAACGGAGTACATATAACAAAAACAAAAATTTATAGTTAAAAAAAAAATCTGTCTGTTTGTTCCACTTAATGTCCAGAACGGCGCGACCGATTTTGACCGGTTTTTTTTTTTTCTGGGAAATAGCTAAAACGACAATGCGTAACTAAGCCTAACATTTATTTTACGAAAATAATTAGGTTTCTCGTAAAAAAATTAAAACTCATAAAATTGTGCATACATTTGCGCAAAACATACGTTTTAGTGGACAGTTTTACTGGCGTTTGAATTCATGAGAAATGTCTTTGCTTTCTGTAAGTACCAAGACCAAATAAAAGCGACCAACAACACATTTTTTTTAAAATGATTATTTAAATAAACTATGTTACGCAGTTAACGAATAATTGTGCGGAATAGAAAATGTGATACGTGGGCAGAGCCGCGGGCACACAGCTAGTTTATATATAAATATGGAAAGATAAAAAAAAAACTGTTCAGTATCGTGTTCACCTTTGTTTATAGATAGATTTTTCTTTAATTAAAAAATAATATAGGAAACGTTTTTTTTCTATAAATTTCCGTAGTCCATATTCCGATAGTCAGGCGAATATTCGTTATTTGTAAAAGTCAGGTTCGAGTCTAGATCGTGTAGGCAAGACGGGACTCGGCGTGAGGTAGTTCGCACGAGTGTTGCCATAAATCCACTCTCCCGACTGAACGGGGAAACCTAATGAAACGCCCTGCATTTTCTACAGCCGACGCGATCAGTCAGACGGGACCATGCGAATAACACTGTAATGGTAAATTGCAACACGACGAAATTTTGTTTTATATTTGACACTAGCTCTGCCCGTTTGTTAATTCGTGTTTATTAGACGACTATTTAAATAAAAATTTGACAAATGTTTGTTTTATTTTTGAAATGATAACTTCTGTAGCGGCGTTGAGCGATTCTCGGTAAGGGGGGAAGAATTATACATTCGCGTTACCAATGCTATGACGTCAGCCGTCAACATGTCAAGTATGATGATATGGAGTTTAAATGCCGGCGCTCAGTTTATCGAATGCTTTGATTATGAAAATGTATGTACATACATAATTATTGTTCGGAGCACCAATAGATGTAAAAATAAAACAAATGTTCTATGTTAGGTTATGTTAATAAAGTCAATTAATTAAAATTATAAAATTTAAACAAAAAGAAAAAGAAAACAGTTTATCTTACGTTTCGATGTTTTACTACTGCCGGCAGTCACCATGGCTGCCTAGTTTTTTTTTGCATAAGGCTACGGCGTGATGACTGCACACCATGTGACGTTAAATAAATTACAGTTCAAGAACGATGACATCACCATGTAGATGCGAATCCATAGTCTCTAATCTAAAGATATGCATTTACTGATTTTCGAACCAGACGCGCTTTAACGTGGGGTTATTAAAGTTTACTGTGTTGGTGATTAGTGACGATAGCGCAATTTGTTGTACGGTCGGGTTCCGCGACGATGGACGCAGGTTCCACCTCCCAATTCTGTAAACAGTCTAAGCTTTCGGTGAAGGAAAACATCATGAGGAAACCATAGTACGGTGTTTTTTTTTACTCCCGCCTGGGTAGCTAACACCATTATCTTAGAAAACCTATCGTCATACACAAATAGTTGTGTTACGGATGCGTCATTTGAGAGCTTAAAATGTGTTTTTAAAATTTTAGTGCAACGTGACCCCCTTTAAAAAATTAATACAGTAAATAATTTATATAAATAAAAGGACAATGGGAATCCATTTGCCGTAATAGGCGCCATCACCTTAACACTACTGATCATATGGGACTACTACCATCCGACGCGGAATTTTTCGAAGACGTTTATAGGCTATATAGTGATATATATTACTTTACATTTATACATTTTTTCCCGTTTCGATTTACTCTTGTTTACCTTTTTTCGCTAATAAAAACAAAAGACTATTTTTTTATTCATTCATTTGTTTTTTTGGTTTAGGTATAAATGAAATAATATGCACATAAAATATGAAACGTGGGCGAAGCCGGTGGCACCAGCTAGTAATGATAATTACGATAAAAGTTAGTTGGCGATTTTTTCCCCCAGACTGCGTAAGCCAAGAGGTACAGAAAACAAATTACGAATCATCTACTCCCCTCTACACCGCCCCGTGCGCTGGTAAGACGTCTCTCTCCCCCTCTGCCCCCCATCAGTGCAAATGACTCAGTTAAGAGCTAAATTGCTACGGAAGAATGTTGCCGTGTTGCTGGTAAAATTTCCGCTACAATCAAATTTTCATTCGCATCTTTACCCATATATATGCCTTTATTAAATTATATCGATTCAAATAGATTTAATTTAAACGATTCTTATTCGATTATTTGTTCGAGGGAGACGGCATATGTAATCTATACAAAACAAAGTCGCTTTCCGCATATGCTGTCGGTTTATCCGTAAACTTTTTCAAAACCACGCGACGGATTTTGATCCTGAATTCACCAATATATCGTAATTAATCTTTGGTTTGACGAAAAAAATACAGTATTACGTAATCAGGTTGCCATAAATTCATTTTCAAGGCTTACTTAAAAATTTTAAGAGGTACGTCAAAATGACCTACTAGATTACTTCTTCGAAAATTCAAGAGAGAAGTTGGCGATGGGCATATCTTAACTTCGTACGATTGATTTAAATAAAACAGTAGTTTATCTCTGGCCCCCATTCTGTAGGTAAGGCGAACGAACTCGAAGATAATTGAATGTGTTTTATATTAACAAGATGTGCCCACTACTCCGCTCGCATATCCTTTGAACATGCGATGTCGTTAATGTTTTTGTAGTCGTCCTAATTAAACTATTGTCCTCGTAAATTATTCATTATATTACGTAAAATAATATGGTATATTTTAGAATATTTTTCAGACAATACATCTTCTATAGTTAAAAATAATATTAATCATGTGAATCGACTTTATGGTTATGTTTATATATAAAATGTCATATTAATTTATACCTACAATTCCTACAATATCTCTGAGCTATTTTGCGTATTATTCTCTTAAAATATTTCCTATGTTTTTAATTTAAAAAAAAAAACATATTTTAATATGTTATCTATGTATACTATATACTTATAAATAGGTAAAGATAACACTGTTCACAACGCCTTTTATTTATTTTAGTAATATAGATAGCAATTCTTTTTAAAAATGTATTCTATTTGAATTTCGAAATTTATTTTTATAATAGTTACGTTATCAAAAATTGGTTTGATTTTTAAGAAGCAATCTCCTTTAACAACGTATACTTCAATTTATATTATCAGAATTTAGTTCTAAAAATATAATGAAAAAAAAAATGTGGATATTTTTAAATATTTAATTAACCATCTAATTCATATTTAGAATTACAATTGAACGAGGGTGCGCGCAAACAAACATTAGGCCCGCCTCACACGTAACTCACTGTCACAATTCAACGTCTTAGTATTTCTTAGGGGTCATTAGCGGAACGACACCCATTCCGGGGCCCATTTAGATAAAACGCTACAGATTTCAACGAAGATTCCGCACGCCCGCCCGGTGTGGCAGAGCCCCGCTGCGCCGCCCGCACGCCCCGCACCTCACACCCTCGCCGACCTACGAGTAATGACTCGCGAAGATTTTCGACGGGCGAGAATGCGTGTATATACAGGGTGTGAATTTATCTATACCGTGTCGCGCGGATCTTACGCGCTCATGATTTAATGACCGTCGTTCGGACTGATTTCCGTAGGAATAAGTGAGTTTTCACGCGCAGCCTGAACGTCGATAGTATTTGAAGAGGCATTTGATATGAGTTTTGTATTTAAAATACTTTAAAGTCCTGTAATAATAATTTATAATTACCTCCGCGTAAATGTCTACAAAAAACAATGAAAGAATAACGGGTTTGTTAAAAAAATGTCATCATTTCAACCGAAAGACGTCCACTTCTGGATTATACGTACTACGTCCTCCTCCAAAGATCTTCACAACGATCTGTCAGCAGTCAGTGAATTCCCACGACCTTCATTAGGATTGAATGTAATACCGAGCATCTTTTTTTTTATTTAAATCATAATTAAGCTATCGTATTGCCATATGCCTGAAGGATAATAAATATTGTTTTTTTATTCTAATTAATTTATATCTATTTGTGACAGTTTTTTCCTTTAACAATATTAATTAGTTCAGAGTCGGCCTTCGCAATGGCTTTTATATCATCTTAAACTCTTAATTCTTTTCAAAATAAAGAACAATACCTTTACGTATGACACTCTCTTCGTTACTCTACTTTTCTACGCATTTTTTCAATAAAATTTCTTATATCAAGAGATATTATAGTTCAGTAAGTATTGGAAATCGGACTATCAAGACATATACCTAGTTAAGAAGTCATTGTTAAAAATGTAATCTGTAATGTAAATGAAATAAAACTTTAAATTACTTTTTTTTTTAATTTTAAAAAATCTTGACAGCCATGGGTACTGCCGACAGAAGTTAACACTCGAAACTGGGAAAACTGTTTCATATAGTTTAATTAAAATAAAAGCGCCGTCTTATACCCACTTGATATACTGTTGCATGTTGACGGTTGACGACTATCAGTTCAACGAACTCCGTTATATCAGATTTCCCCTACCGAGAATCGCTGAAAGACGCTAAAGAAGCTTTCGTTTAAAAAAAATTATAAGAAATTTGAGATATAGGTATTGATAAATAATTTTAAATAAAGCTAAAAAAACACAACCTGTATTTATATTTCTTTCGTCCACAGAACAGTAGAAATCGTTTAGTTACCTTCTTTATTAGAGAATCGAATACGCACACTCTTAAAACGAGAGGGTAACGATCGAGCTTAGGGAATAATTATTATTTTATAATTATTTAGTCATGAGGAAGGATGTTTTGTTCAACTTTATGTACATATTTATATTTAATAACTAACCGTGTGCCCACGGCTGCGCCCGCTTTTCATTTATTCGTCAGTTTCTTTTATACTGTACCCTAATTGTAATTGTACTAAGATAAAGTAAAAATATTTCTTATAAATTCAAGTACTTGTCCGTAAAACTGACCGTTGTATCGGATTTCATTCATAATTTCATAACTTTAATTTTTACGCGGAACCCTAATTATTGGCGAAAAACAAAAGTAGCCTAAGTTACGCGGAGTAACTTCAGCTATCTACCAAAAAAAAGTTCCGTCAAAATCGGTCGGGCCGTTTCGTAGATTACCCGGAACAAATAGACAGACGAATGTTTTAAGAAAAACTGCATTATTGGTATAAGTAATGTATATACGATATTTACATTGATATGAGAAAAAAAAATTGTTATTTTGACATTACAAACAGACACTTCAATTTTATTTATTAGTTATACCTAGATGTTCTCATTTTATAATTACGTAAAGTACTTGAAAGATTTCATTTTCCGTGTTACAACACCTTTGACCGTTAACTGTAGTAACTCAGTTCGCTTACAAGAGTTATTATTTATATCTGTACTAATAACAAAACTAAAGTTATGTCTGTACGTTTAGTGTCTTTTTTTTGGAAATTGTAAAATAACTTATTTTTGTAATATTTATTAATTAGATTCATTAAGAAAAGTCGAAGGTTCTCCCTTACATAAAACATGTATATAAAAATAATAAAACCTGGCCAGCAAACAAACTTGTCCTATATACCACCGCAATACTTAAACCAGAATTTCTTGAACAGTACGCCTATATCGGTCATAGTAATTTCCTGATCGACTATGATATTCGCTTGCCTTGTCCAAAAGTCTGCGCGGTATAATGTAATAGTGTTGCCGGGTCTTCTATTGCCCTAAAATTGACTATTTTCAATAAATTCCCTGTCGGATTCGCTTTGTTCTTCATCAGCCATAGTGTGTCTGTGTGTTAATAATGTAAAAATTGGACTAAAGTAACACTGCATCGTCTTATATCTATTTATTATATTTTATAATATCTTCACTTGAAATTTTGATGATGACGTTATCCTTCCCTTTTTTTTCATTCACTAAAACTCTATTGTTTCTCGACGTTCTAATTTCAAATGTTCTATTTTAGACGGCCTCCTAAATGAATTCAATAAAACTCATGTTACATTGCTGAGCGCACGCGCAAGATATACTGACAGTTGACACAACTAAACTGTAAGAAAACCTTCGGGTTTTCTTAATGAATTAAATAAATAAATAAATAAAATGATGATATATAAATAATAATAATATAATAACTGTTACAAAAATAAATTATTTTAAAACCAATCTTTACAAAATTTTCTAATTTGATATTAACCCCTTGAGCACTAACCTGGCTTTTACGCTAGCTTCCATTGTTTTCCTATTGTCTCATTTTTATGGGTAATCGACATATTTTTTTTTTAAATCTTTCTGCCTGCCTGTATGTATGTTCGAATTACACTCAAAAACGGCTTGAACGATTTCGATGAAATTTTGTATATGAGAAATATATGTCAAGAAGCAATTGATAGAAATAATTTAGAAAAAAAATTGTTTTTAAACCAAAAACAGGTTGAGCGATTTTGATAAAGCTTTGCGTGCGAAAGCATACGATATTTTAATTAGCGATTGATAAGTTATAAATTATAAATATATACTGTCTCGTTCGTTCGGTTATGGCAAACAAAATCAGGGCATCCTACATGAGTTAAGATACAAGACGTGAACAAAGTCGCGGGCGACCGCTAGAATAGGATATTTAAAAAATGAAACTCTTTTCCACGATATGAGAGTTAAATTTTAAGAGAGTTGAGTCACAGAATAAGCGTCACGAATCTGAATATAGGTACTTCTAAGTTTAATATTGCATGTTGATTTATAAATACTGAACTCTAAGCCTATCAGATTGGTTATTTTATCATATTAATGCAAAAAAAAAAAGTGGAAGATTGAAGTCAGTCAATTTGACAACTGCGTACGTGTTTTATATTTATTTTTTAATAGATGGCAATCTGTGTATTACATAGACAATTCTGCAAATGTGATCTGGATTTAATATCTTTCCAAACTTTGATCATTATGTTATAGTCACTAGTTCCATGAAGATTTCATTTGAGGCACCAAATTAAGTTAAAAAAAATTAAGTTTAGAATTCACCTTCTGTTTTAATAATTTCAATGTCTAAATTATGCCATCAACTCTGTGTAGAATACTGAGTTAAATAATTGAAATCCTGCCAAAAATGTATGTACATATTCCTTCTTTTAAATCATCTTTGGTCATACTATCTATTCAGCCATAGACACAAAAAGAAAAAAATAATAAAAAGGTCGGTTCGTATTCCACTAAAATGAACAAAGAAAAAAAAAAACATAACTCATTAAAACAAAAGCGGTCATATTGAGCGAGTCGCGCCTCGTTATAGTTACGTTCAAAAACCCGAGCCCCTTTTCAATTCATTTAATACTTAAAACAACTACACACACTAGCGCGGAACGCTCCGACGCCGCCCGTTCGCAAAAACCACCCCGCGCCTTGGGGCAATTCTTCAAAGGGTGAAAAAACCCCGCGCACCCCTCCACCCAACCGCCCGGTACCCCACGGGGCCCGCCTTAGCGATTCTTGGGTTAAAAAAAGGGGTGGATACTTAGCAACGAACTATGGTTGCGGAGGGGTCGATTTTTGTCGCTGACTTCGTCGTTTTCAAACGTTGAACGAAGTTTGTATTTAGAATTTGTTCTGATTGGTCGTTGCGTCTTTTTTTCATTGTTCTACGAAACTCAGGTATTATTTTAAAAAGAGGTTGAATTCCTCATTTGATATTCTCCCTTTAACAAAATTGTTTTTTTTTTTAAGTTATTTATATGGATTATTTTTATAATAGTATTTGGAATCTACAAATAACAAGTGATTAGAATAAACTACGTGGAAATTAATATCTTGGTATCTTAAGACCTGTCCTACTGTATGGATCAGAATGTTGGGCAGAACGACTGCATACAGTAGAGATGCGACTATTGAGATGGATGTTTGGCGTGACTGAGTAATGAAATGAGTATGTTAGAGGAAGTTTCAAAGTGGCTCCAGTGATAGAAAAGATAAAAGGGAATCGTTTGTTTTGGTATGGACATGTTTTGAGAAGACACGAAACGCACGTGACGAAGAAAGTGATGACTATTGAAGTTGAGGGATGGAGAGGGTAAGGACTCCCCCGAAGAAAAGATGGATGGAGTGTGTGAGGGAAGATATAAAGGCAAAAGTGGACAATGAAGTGTGGCTGATAGAGATGTGTGGAAGAGGAAGACATACTGCGCCGACCCCAAATAACAAATTGGGAGCAGGACGATGATGATGATTCTTCAAAAGATTTGTAAAATTATTTTATGTACTTTGTAATATGTGGGTGTATTTGTAAATTGTGTACTAACGATTATTTTTATTATGTAACACACTTGCAGATCAGCTAATTTTAAGCGGTCACTGTGTTCTATGGAACCATAGTTTTAACCTAGATAACGCAGTAGTATTTGCAATTGTAAATATTTAATTGTAGAGTATTACATGAAAGATTTCGATATTATCTTCAGATATAAGACATTAAACAGTTGAACGTCATAAATAAGTGCCACAACACCCCAATCTAATTAAATCTTTAAAGGTTATTTTAGAGATAATACGAAACTTTGATTGATGCTATTATTTCAAAATTACTTCACCAATGCCCAATATATAACCAAATTTTATACGTAAATTAGAACAAGACCATTATTCACAGTGAAACGACCTAATAGAATATGTAAAAAATGTTAGTTTATAGAGTGAAAATTGACTAAGTAATTTTGTTATTTTAATAATGTTTTTATGACTGATTAGCTGTGTGCCCACGGCTCCGCCCGCTTCACACGGAATCCTAATTATATTATTAAAAATTTACGGGTACTAAGAGAAAGTAAAGATATTTCTCACAAATTCAAGCACTTCCGAGTGAAACTGTTCATTGAATCGGATTTTAGTTATAATTTTATGTGTTTTAATTTTTTTTTACGAAGTAACTTAAGTTTTAAATATTGCAGTTATTTACCAAAAAAAAAGTCCCGTACAAATCGGTCCAGCCATTCCGGAAATTACCAGGGACAAACAGATATATAAAATATGTAAAAAAATGTGTTTTTGGTATAGATATCTCATATATATATTCATATGCATTTAGTAAACTGCCTCGGTGGCGCAGTTGTATTACGGTGCGACTGCCGTTCTGAGGTCTCGGATTCGATCCCCGGGTCGGGTCAAGTGATATTGGGTTTTTCTACTCAGTATCATCCCGGAGTTTGGAATTTGTGCCCGATATGGCGACAGGCTCGTCCTCTGTCACATCTGGGACGGAATTACGCTTGGCGAAATATGGGTGGTGTAGTTCTGCCTAACCCTTCGGGGATAACAGGCGTGAGCATTAATGTTAATGCATTTAGTAAAAAGTTGTTATATTGATATTAACAAGCAGACACTTCAATTTTATATACTAGTATAAATGAGATAATTTTGCTAAACTCGATTTTAACAAATAGACATTTCGAGAAAATGATAACTAATAATCGTATACAGAATGAAACCGAACGAATTATAGTTTAATTACATTAGGTATGTAACATCAGTTCTAATCTACCATTGGTTTAATCCCTACGCAAAAAAAAAAACTAATAAATAAGACTTAGGTAATTTTTACCTAGCTATAGATAAAATTATAAATACTTAGGCACTCGTGTAGTGTAGAAAGTTTGCAAGATTTTACAATAAAATTTAGATTATAAAATCGGGGCAAGAACTCTGTATTTTCTCAAGCGTATCCGAAGCCAGGTTATTATTCTTCTTATTATTATCTTGTTTAACGGCCCTGGGTTCAAGCGTTTTGAGGTTATTTGTGCAGTTTTGGGTTGTAGTTATATTATGGTATTCGTATTGTTTTATAAATCTTCAACTTCTATGTCCAACAAATAGATGGGCATTAGTATAGCGTTCCAACGGAGTTGTTGGGAAATTTCAAAATTCGTGCTCTCTGTCAATATTTTCGATACACTCTACTTGTGCATAACAACTAAACTATATCACATAAAACACTATCAAAATTACATAAAATAGAGTTATATAGTCAAAGTTAAGGAATTTAAAACAAGGAGCACGACATGATAGTACAAAATCGTGCCAAGAACTCAACAAATAGGAATTGAGGCGAAGATTACTTAGGCATAAAACATCACTTCCTTAGATGTGATAATAAATAGATATTAAAAAAAGTATACGTAGTAATTTAAGTTTGTATCTAATAACATAAAAGCAACATTTCCCTTTGGCCATATTACACGTTTTTTACCGAAAACCGACTATTAAATTTTCAACCCTTCCAAAGAGCTTATCCGAAAAACGGACCCACGCCAACTATAAAACTACACACACAAATAAAAATCACCCCCGGGATCGTGGTGAGGGGGCGCAAAAAACCTTAACTAGTCGCCCACCGTCCTCCTCCCTTCCCCTGTCCCGGTGGGGAGAGGGCCCTCATATCCTTGCAGAAAATTTGTTTACTTCTCTCTCTGCAAGGAACCGGGTATCCGGGGTGGAAAGCGCTTCAAATGGGAACACTGCGTGATTACTTTTGTTCGCATACAGTGAGAATATAGTTCTTGGTTTAAAAAAAAAAAACGAAAGCAATTATGATATTCAGTGCAAACAATTAAAAATGTTATAGTTAAAAAAAAACGGTTAAATATTTACTATAAATTTATTGACCATCTTAAACGTTTATAAATTTTACGTCCTAATCAACATTTGAGTTTTAATTAAATCGGGAATCAAATTTATATTGCAACATTTGAAATTAAATTACTACAGTATACAAGTTCAGTACGAAAAAAAGTACCTATATCAGTCATCAGATAAAAACCTCTTTGAAACGAAATTTTTATTCAAACAATAAACCATTCACATTCTGACACAAATGTGAATTGACAAAATAAAGTCCATTTTGAACAAAATAATTTCAAGTATTTTTCAAAGTTCACCTTGCTGTATAACTCGATTTAATATCTCCATAGTTCTAATAGAAGGTGCGATATGAAAACTCGTGCCCGGAATACAGACGGGTCCAATTCAAACTTGAATTTAAACGTGGAACGTCGCGTTCCAAGTTTCCAAATTTGAAAATTAAAGCGACTTGGCGCGAATTAAATACAATATGGCGGGCACTACGGCGTGGATGATTTCGGCCATGAATTATTGAAAAAACGTTTTACGTTTCAACTTTATAAGTATTATTAAAATAAATCCTGTTTTTTTTTTTTTTAAATAATTATTATTGATTATCGTTTTATTATAAGTTGATTATTATTGGAGTAATTAAATCTTAAACAAAATTACTAAGTACAGGCATGTAACTTAATTGTTTTTAGCGGTAAAAAAATGTTAATTATAACATTTTAAAGTTAGTATAAATTAAAATTACAATGTTTTTTTTTAAATTATGAACGAATTAAATCACTTATTAAACAATTTATAACTATCGTAGCTCACCTTAATTAAATGAGAACAATAGTAAATAATAATAACGTAAAACGAAATGTTAAACGTTTCAAATTAAACCCGCACTTTAGACTTGTAATATAAATAACTATATTTCTTGAAAGACTCAAATTAAGCGAGCGTTGTTACTTGTTTTAGAGCCAAGGCGGGCACACACCTGCGACTGAGAGAAATTTTCATGTCACAACTTACTCTTGTAATTAACAAAATACATTCAGAAACTTGTATAACTAGATTTAAATAGTAAAGCTGTTCGTGCGTGACTTGCTCGAAGTCGATGTGCTTTGAAAATTATTTGGTACATCTTATTTATGATTTTCTATACGAATAGATATTGTAAAGAGGAAAGATTTGTATTTCTGTATGTAACGAATAAACTTAAAAACTACTAGACGGATTTAGATGAAATTTAATATGAAGATAGTTTGAAATCCAGAGAGTGACATAGGATAGTTTTTTTCATTCTGAAAATCCCACGGAAACGGGAACTACGCGGGTAATATCGCAGAGAGCAGTTAGTTTAATACGTACATTATATGTTTATAAAAAAAAATTAAGCAACCGACAGGAACAGCCGACAGAAGTGAAAACTCGAAAAGTTGAAAAAATTGTTTTTATTTTAATGTTTAAATTAGTTCGGCGTCTTGAGAACGTGTTGCTATTCATGCTTTTATTTATCAAAAATCTATTTAAAATAAAGTCAAATTCATTTCAAAGCACAAAATACATTTCAAAACACAAAAAAGAAACATATTTTTGTGAACATTAATATCTAATATTGGATTGACTTAAATATAAAATAGGTGTTGACTTAAGAGATAATATATAATAACGAAATTGTAAGGTTCTGAAACTTGAAGTGTATTTGAGAGGTTAGTGTTCAATTTTAAATTTAAATTACAAAAAAAACCTTTTTAGGTATTAATCTTTTTCAAAATTAAATTATTGGCATTATTGTTAAAATTTTTAACTACTTGTTAAGTGATTTTCTGAAGTTTTTGGCGCTACCTCAATCTGTTGTTATGTAGCAGTTATTGTCTATAATTTAATGAACTTCAATGACCTTCTATTATGTAATTTTAGTGGTGAATTGAGTGATATAGTTTGGTTATTGTATACGGGTTCAGTCTCTTAGAAATAATCACAGGAAACATTTATTCTAGAAATAATCACGCGAAACATTTATTCAAAGGTGCCAGGAAAAGTCCATGGAAAGTTCTAGGAAGCGGAGCTTACCGTTTTACTGGAGTTAAGAAGTGTTGACACAATATTGAAAATATAACGTCACCCATATGACACTGGCGTAATGTGTAATGTAAATCGCAGATTGCCATTAACTAAGAAAAACAAAGAATAAAATATGGTTTACATTATTATATAGTTTTACTATCGATATTTTTTCGAAATTTCTGCCCAACACTAGTCGCCTTACAAAGAGACACTAAGAAATTACGTATTCCCTTTAACGTAGTTTCTGTTCGACTTTATTGAATTTGTTCGGAGGCGTTCGCTCGGAGTCGAGATGCACTAGTACATACCTACTTTTGTCACGTGTTCGTGATTCAAATTTTACGGCTCCGTTTATTTTACGTCGATTGCAATCTCAGTAAGTTCGTCTTGGCTACGACGACGCCATGTTGAATCGATGTGTTCTATTTTTGAATTTAAGTTTTTTTTTGAACGCATTCTTGGACAACGGTTATACTCGATGCGAATCGCTGTTTAATTTAATTTGTTTCTTTTGATGCCAACACAACCTAACCAGCAACATTGAAACACGATTGTGAAAATGCCGTATTAAAATAAAACTGGCAGAATGTTGTGTGTTACTCACATATTGCCATTAAGTATAATTAATATAAAAACAACCGTTTCTATTCAGTTAAGATACGTTGTTTCCGTTAAACATCAAAACTTAAAAATAAAAATTTAGTTCAATTGAATAATCATACAGTTAAGGAAATCGAGCCAATAACATTTAAAGGAAATTCGATTGTTGGGTAACAAACGTCGCAGTAATTGATATCAATTTCCTCTCCTCGCGATAAGAGTGCTTCGAAGGGGAGTAGTAATAAATAAACATTTGCTATTTTAACGAGAGAATTGCTTTATTGTTAACTTTCGCGTTTACTGTGCTCGTACCTATGCACTACAAGGATGTTATTTCAAGAGACATCTTTCGAACTCTCGTAGCTGCCTGGAATGCAACCACCTTGGAAAATCTAAAGGGGAAAAGTTTAGTGCCGTATTGTATTGTGAATTATCTTTCATTATGTTGATACCGTATAGGGGTAGGTTGAAAATTTATTATTCTTACGTTTATAAGATACAATAACAAGATTTTTAGTGCCATGTGCCATACAAAAACGTCTTTAGAGCACTATTGGAACCATCGCCATTTTGAAGCGCTTCTAGCCCATGTCTGTAGTAGGATCAGCCCAAACTGGGTTTCGTAATTGTAAAAATGAAGACACGTATTATGACATGAACTACAGACTTTTTAAAAGCGCTGGATGTCTGCGGTTAAATAATATTACTTGTAAAATATTTTAATATAAATTCAGTTAATTTTAACGGGTTTTCACGCGTTACCTTTGCTTTTTTCTATCCCGACGTTTCGGCTGGGTTTCACCAACCGTGGTCACGGGCTGACTGGCTGTGCGCGACGTCGCCTGCTGCGTTGAGGGGTATTTTGATGAACTACCCCCGTTTGGTCTTTATATTTATTACACACTAACAGTGTCCATCGACGATGCCTGTGACGATAAATCACGAACCTTTAGAACCTTTAGCAGGCGACGCCGCGCACCGCCAGTCAGCCCGTGACCACGGTTGGTGAAACCCAGCCGAAACGTCGGGATAGAAAAAAGCAAAGGTAACGCGAGGAAACCCGTTAAAATTAACTGAAGTTAAATATTGAACGCGAAAACTTAAAAAAATATTAAATATATTTTAATATAGTTGTAATTTCTCATAATTCTATTAGTTTTGACCCTCGTTATCATAAATTTAAAATAAATATTTGATATCAACTTTCTGCTCAGTGTTTTGATAAAAAAAAAACTCGATTCATGTTAATTGCGATGTGGTATTCGCTATCAAGTGACAACCGGAACACACCCAAGCTTTTTCTGTATATTCTTTTGCGTTTTTAAGAAACTATGCTACCAAGATACATGTTTTTTATAGGCTCGGCACTTTGCTCACAATCTCATTTGATGTTAAGTGACGCACATCGTCTGGACCTGGACTGGACCACACCAGTGTGATAAAAAAAACTTTAAACCTAGAGGTATTGGCTCTCAAGTAATGCTGCACCTATTGGTGTTTGGAGATAGGTTTTCAAACTTAAGGGTGGTAGTACTACCCATGCGGGCGTTATCAGAATATGCCCTACCACCATGCTGCGGTTTCCTCACGACGTTTTCCTTCACCGAAAGGATGCTCATCTGCCTTCATCCCTTGATATAACCATCGTTCATTGCTACAATTGACTTACTTGTAATAACAATCTAACATTATATTAAATTCGTTTTGTGTTCAGAGACGAATTAGGTGGATTTATTAATGGTCAAATATTTTACAATTAAATAGAGAATACTGAAATAAGAAAGTACTGCTAAAATAGGATTATGTTAAAGTGATGGCTTAGTGATAGTGTGACCAAGAATTGAATCTATCGACTTGAGTTTGAATGTATATGTTCAACTTTAAAATTAACCTAAGTTTAGTTCCGGTAAAGAAAGCATTGTGATGCACCCATAGTGTAGTGTACTGCCCATTGGCTAGCAACCACTCTTCTATTTGTAAATTCATCTCCAAGCACCAATAAATGTATCCCGGCAGCATCACTTGAGACCCAGTGCCTCTTGGTTTCACGTGGAAGTAATCTTTAGCCACTTCTTCACTTAATATAAGGTGAAATTCTGGTTAAAATGCTGAGCTTATCTAGAATTAATAAAAAACATTTTGAAACCTCCAACGTCTAAGGTATTTACGAAGCAAGATACAGTGATTCATGTTATGTTTAATGGAAGGACTTTTGAGTACTAATTTGCTTACTAATCTATAGGTTTAATGTTATTTTTTTTTACACGAAATAGTCTCAGTTCTTTGGTGCTTCAGTTTGGTTTAGTTCAGTGCAGGTTGGTTTTAGAGTTAGACAGGTGGCAGAATTTCTGCCATTGAGGCAGAAACCGGCCGTACTATCCACTGCGTCATCATCGCTTCTAAACGTTTAAACGTATTCCCCTGTTTCATCTCTGGATAATCCACCACCCCCATATTCGTACGCTTTGATTTTTCTATAAATTAATTATAATAGAAACTAAGAGCTTTTGAAAATGAGAATAAATTCCCGATTTTACCGAAAAATTCATAAAACCCAAAACGTAAAGGCATAGTCAAAGTCTTTATTATTGTGTAATTGGTTAAAGAAAAATTTAAATTGGTTCAGATTTGGAGAAAGAATGATGAGCTGCAGTTGTCTCTTTCGCGTTTTATACCTCTTTCATTGTGGTGCAACGCGATAGGAATAGATTTCTGAAATACCAATTATTAAAATTTGTTGGCAACTGTGTATTCTCTTAAAGCTCCAATCAACGTCCCTCTTCTTTCCTGTAACATTGAAACCTTATAGCATAATATAAAAGATATAGTTATGAACGATAGAACTATAACGGTGACTGGTAATGGATGCAAATGTTGGTTTACCGTCAGATAAAGTAATATATAGTGCGATAATAAAACAGTGTGCTTCCAATTGCAATTGTGAGCAAGAAAAATGTGTCATTTTTTTTTTACAAATATTGCATTCAAATCTATTTGTGTAATATTTTAATTTGCTTTGTAAAAGGGAACTAATATTATGGCAACTATAAAACTTATATAAGTAATGTGTGTATTATTTTTAAGTGTATCGTGCTGCCCCCCTTGTTGATATTCTAAATCCTACCCTGTCAGACCGGTGAAAATATAAATTGGAATTCATATATTTCAGTCGGACGGCCGCGGGGGCCAGGAGGGGGTGTTGAAAAGTGTTTTGGAAAGTAGTTTCCACCCTAATTCCTTTAGTTTTACTGCCTTTTTGGATGTTTTTAGCTCAGTCCTGCTCCGGGACTGTTTTATAAGGGTCGGTCCGTGTTTGGTTAGGCCGGACCTTTTTTAGTCCCGGATAGTTTCAGTTTTCCGTTTGTGTGAAATTTTCCTCCGAGTTACGTTTTACGAATGTTGGGGGTGGAAGGTGAATGTGCGTTTATTTTCGATTCACATTAAATATAGATATATAGGAAATATACTTTTAATTATAAACTATACATTTTAAAACATGAGTTTTTGATTAAATAGTTTTGAATTGGTAATTGATCATATAAGAAGGAATTTTGAAATTTGGAGGTTAAATAGAAATGTTCCTAAAAATTAAGAGCGACATTCATTTACTGAAACATTACTAGAATTTAATTGTTGCATGCAAGGAATAACATTGGTCATTGACACTGGCGGATGCTTTAATTCGACTTGGAAGGGAGGGAAGAAAAAGTTTTACATAGTAAATTATTGAGTCTGACAGCCGCATGGTTGATGATTCTGTTTATTAAATCAATCGATAGTGGTAGCCATGATTTTAATTGCAATTACTTGTAATAAAAGAAAGATTATCTTTAGCCGTATTAAGAAAATCATTAATATTCTTTCTATCATTTGATTTATAAAATACAAGTGCCCTGTGTCCTTGCAGAGGAAGACAGAGGCTATTGTAGAATAAAGTAGAAAAAACTGTGTTTTAAAATAGTAAAACGGTTTTAATTTATTGCTTCAGAGTTTTGCATATTTCATCGCCATGTTTCATTTTGTAAGATATCTTAATAACTGTAAGATCTAATATTGATTAGCGAAATACCACTGATTGATTCATTACAAGATTTTAGAAACTTTAGCACTCAACTGACTTGATATTTTGCATCGTTACTCATTTCGCGATGTGAACACTTAAAAAATATAAAATTAATTCAAGCAAGTAAAAGAAAATTTTGTTGAAAAATTGATTTAAAGCCGTCCTCGGAACCGACCTGGGGGCGTATTTCCACTTCACGGAAACGTCAAAGTTTTCCGACGCGGTTGGTCGGGAGAAGCAGTGCAGTTGAGGAGGGGGGGCGGTTTAGGGTGTTGTAATGAACCACGAACGCTGAAGACCGAACTAAGGGTATGCATTTTTATGACTTATAAATATGGACAAAAGAAACGGCTTCTTTAGTAGAATATTTCATATAAGCAGTGTTTTTTTACACGGTATAGGCTCTGTATTTTGACCACAATCTCACCTGATGTTAAGTGACGATGTGATCCAGGACAGTAAACACACTAAACCTAGAGGTACTGGTTCTAAATTGATACTGCCGGAATACAGCTATTGGTATTTGGCGACAGGTTTTCAAACTTGAGGGTGGTAGCTACCCAGGCGAGTATTATTTGAAATTATCCTACCACCATACTATGGTTTCGTCACGATATTTTTCGTTGACCGACAGCTCAGACTGATTTTAGAGTCGTATAGGTGGGCTCAAACGCGCGTCTATTGACGCGGAATCCGGCCGCACTATCCACTGCGCCATCAACGCTTTAATCGTTCGACTAATGATCCTAATGAGTAATAATTATTGAAAATAAAAAAAACTTTGCCTAATTTTTTTTTTTGATAACACTAAAAATAGCGTGTGTACAGAGAGTACAGGTGTCAGATCGTCAGAAACGTCTTAGGCAATGTTTGGTTTAAATTTATCTCACAAAAATTAACAGTAAGGGATAAATATCGGAAACCGAGAAAGAGATAAAAAAAAAATATGCCCACAATCTAAAATACAGTAAGTAATCCGCACGCTTCCTCAATAATTAATATAGCACAAAGACGGGAAAATAAAACCTAATTCTACAGTCAAAGAGTAAATAAACATCTATATTATTTTTATATGTTTCTCTCCCAATATATACTTTTTCAATTCAAAATTGTGACTAAAACAACGTTAAGTTGGAATACGTCATGCTTATATTCTGACGATTTCATAACTTTTAATTTTTTTACACGGAAACCTAATTATTTCTCTAAAAAAGTTGTGTACTAACAGAAAGGAAGTATATTTTTCCCACCAATTCAAATACCTGGAAGTAAAACGGCGAATTAAATTGTAAATTTAAACCCAAATCATTTGTGAAAAATAATAATTTAAAGTTAGTCGGTTATTTTCTTAATTAATGGCAAATGAGTGCGTGCGAGTATACTTTTTTCTACTAATGTGAGTGGGTTATAATTTATTTTATTGGTAACATTTTTTTTATTACAATATTATTTAGAAACAACTACAAAAAGTAGTAGATCAATGTTAGACAGCGAAATGCGATCTTTAAAGTAATGAAACATACAAACTTGGATTGCACATTGATACTGGTTGCATGTAATCAGAACGCCATCTTGTGCTGCCGTTCCAAATTCAAATGAGCGTGACATCTGCATAACGTTATACCGGAACTAGAGACAATCGTGATATTTGATGTCATTTTTTTTTTTAACATTTATTATACGTTAGCAAGTACTTTGTTTACTTTTTGAGCTATCTTTTTCTGTGATGAAGTAAGTACCTTTATTTGTTATTGATATTTTGACCTAATACTGTGTTATTTTGGTTGAACATAATAATTATTTGGCCGTTAGATAATGTTCGTATCGCAATGATAATCAATTTTTTTTATTTTAAAATTAAATTATAACAGTTTACGTAAACATCAATTGGAGGCGAGGAAGGGTTTATGCTTCGTTTATTTTTAATAGCATTGGACATCTGAAAGATGATTACGTAAGCAATATTTAATGATTAATTTTCGTTGTTTTTTTTGCCAATGCTCACGCAATCATCGGTTCAGACAGGAGAGGTGTAAGACTTTTGCTCACTGTTGTTGACAAAATGTCCAAAATTTTGCTTACGTAACAGTCCCTAGGTTACTTTTTATTAATTTTCATTTGCAATATATATGTACTTGTGAATTGTTAATGAATTCACAGTCTTATATCGTTAGAAGTAAAAGTTTCGTGACTAAGAGAACATAAAGTATCGCAGGCTAGGTGAATGGGAGGGGCGGGAGGTCTGGAGGGAGCGGAGGGGCCGCGGGCGAGTCGCGTCGCGTAACTCTTGAAACAAAGCGAGGTAATTGAAAATTCTATCAAAACTTGGGAACGAAGCCCGGGCTCGTTGCTTCGAGACCGGCTAGACTAGTGTGGGGCATATCGATTCTTAACTTTAGTTTTAAAATGCATCTATCTAATCGCAATCGCTCTGTGATGTGAAAAATCTGTTGGCGCGCTTTGTCAGTTAAAACAATATGGCGTGGTGGCAAATGATATAACCTTTGATATTTCAAATGTGCCAGGTATCCCGTGACGACTGACTTTTTTTTTCATATAATTAATTTCGAAATTCAGGTAATTGGATCTGATAATAATATTCTTTTGGATAAAAAAAAATATCTCTTCAATTATTTGAAAATTTTGCGTGCATTTCTCCTAGACTTGAATAAAATTACGTATTACGTACAATTATGAATTGAGAACGGTAAATGTAACTGAAGGTTGCTTTTATACTATTTAAGTTCAGCACTTTGGTGATGATATTACCTAATATTATTCCTAACAACCGCACAGAAGTTCGTTCTTGTCATGTCAATGTCATCATTGAGAAATATTTTTATCATTACTACTTATGCTTTATATTTACGTAGAGATTAGAGTAGATTAGGTACTGAATCAAAATATTAAATATTGTAGTGCTGCATTTCATATTTCGAAATGACGTAGTAATATCGATGTGTCCCCTCACTAAATCAGCACGAACGAATCGGCTCAAAGTTAAGCTCCGTCTTGCCTCTTGTTTGACAATCATAAGTTGATGGCTCCATTATTTTGCCTTCGTCTTATTCAGAAGTTTGAATTCGGAATGTTAGATATGGTAATCTCTGTTAGTGCCAGCGCATATTTCAAATAATATGCAATGATGATTCGGAATTCGAAATTATTCTTGAAAAATTGTAATATTGATGCGCCTATTTACATTGTTGTTCTCTATTCAAATAATTGTCTTTGATTTGAAAACGTACCATAGAGTTGTAGTTGCATGCCATATTGTAGAGGTTCCATCTGTATTTATAACCGGTCCGGGTTGACATATCACAGTGCAATACAAACGTTTGGCACGAGTTGAGGTTAATTTAAATTTCTATTAAAACTTACCACCAGCTCGACGCGATGTCAGAGGCAATCAGAATGTTTTATAAAACACCTATTAATTTTATATGAATGATGAAGACTTATTTCTGTCATGTTTTATAATATACTACTATACTCAAATTAATCCTTAATATGTTTTAAAATGCGTTTCTTTGTCCGATTTTTTTTTTATAAAACTCCTCTTTTTTGTAATTCAAGTCAAAGTTCAGACATGAAAACCTTACTCTATTTCATACTAGCTGTGTGCCCGTAACTCCACCCGTGTGTCATATATTCTATTCCGCACAGTTCTTCACTGAGTTGTTATGTTTTGGCCCTATTTTTTTTTTAAAACTATCACCTCAAGTAAACACTTTTCTCAAAAATTCAAGACGTTACTTTGCTTCCAGATATTGATAATATTATTTTTTCCTGTTTTAACAGGTTATTTAGATATTTTAAAAAATATATAAAATGCTTTGGTTTCTTAAAAAAAAAGATTTGGAATAAATCTATTATTTTTACTCTCACGTCCTAATGAAAATTTTATAGTTTTTTTAAATAAAAGATATCGTTCCTATGACGAATATGAAAATACATTATCTACTACACCAGATAAAACATTTTCTGAGTAAAATAAACAATAAACCAATTTACATTTTCGTCCAATACAAATTATAAAAAAAAATAGAATGTGGATGGAAAAAATCAATAAAAAAAATTGTACTACATTGGTTAAAAACCATTTTGCAGCTGATTAGTTATTCGAATGAGTGACTTTTGTTTGAAAAAAAATATATACAAATAAATGGATTCGTTAAATATATAAGGATTATTATTTGACAACATTTAATCGTTAAAGTACTCGAATAGATTTTAAAATCATAGTTATGTTTTCTGGCGAGATTTTAGCAGCCATTTTGAAATACTATGTATTAGGTAATATGGAAACGAACTACTCAGCATTCCATGTATTCACCGTACATGTGCCGGGTCCATCGAATGGCAGGGCAGTGACAGATCCCAGGACTTGAGACACGGCTGTAGGTTTTCAGGGACCCCTTTCCGACGCATATCAACACTCGCCTTCACTACTCGTGCTCCATGCCTAGTCAAATCAGGAGCTTGCTAGTACAGCTTTGGACACTCGTTCTAGAATAGAACCCATTGGATATCTAGGCAGGTCGAGCTCTTTGAAAAGATTGTATAGAGATCTTGGTAGGATTCCTCTCGCTCCCATTTCTATATAAAATATATAATTACCACAGAGTCATTTCTTTTTTCAAAATCAACAATTCTTTATTCAATTTGGATCTTGAGAGCACACGTATGAAAGTCCAAAACTACCACCGGTTCGGAAAACATCCCATTTGAGAAGCGTGCAGGCAACAAACTCGATCAGTTTTTTTAAATTATGAAATGTAATATAAAATATACAATTCATAATAATAAGCGGTTTTAGCGGAAGCACAGAGAGGGCCCTCATTTCCAGATATGCGGGTAGTGGGTTCGATCCCACCTATCCCACTCTAAAAAATCGGTTAGAGCTTTCGGTGAAAAAAAACATCGTGAGGAAACAATAGCATGGTGGTAGGGCATCTTCTTATGATGTCAAATACCAATAGGTGTGTTCCGACAGCTTCACTTGAGAACCAGTACCTAGGTTTAGTGTGTTTACCATCTTGGACCACATCGTCACTTAACATGGGTTGAGATTGTGGTCAAAGGGCTAAACCTATATCGTGTAAAAAAACATTAATACCTATTTGACATAGTGCTTACACTTATTGTTAGATAAATCGGTAATGTTCTGTGAAACCATATTTATTTTATTTATTTACATTAAAATTCACAGTTCGTATAAAATAGACATAAAGTAAACCGATACATAAAATAAAGAGCCAAAAATGAATATATCACTATTTAAAAACTAATTATAAGACAGTGTTTACATGTGTGTATATATGCGTGTGTGTGTGTGCACGAGTGTATGTAATGTGTATATAATAACCTAAAAAGCTTTTATTGGACTTACTAAGCAAACCTAAATGAGACGGCTAATTTGTGATTATTTTTGGTATTATTTTGAGTGGTCTTTCGATATACCTATTTGTTTCTCAAGGTACTGTGAGCTCTATACCTAAGTACAGTCCGTTTAGTTTTTTTTATATTTTGTTAAATTAAAAAATATATTCACAAAAACGTAATTACCACCACGTTTTCTTGGATACGATATTGAATATTTTAAGTAATCACATCGTTCAATTAGTGAGAATATAAGATTACTATACGCGTGTAGTGTATAGTTTATCTTTTATAAATTGGTTTTCATGTGTGTCAAAATAGTAAATTTAATTTGAAACGTCTGAGTTTTCTTCTGTCTTAATTCATACCGATTTCGTTTCTGTTAAGAAGTGTTCGGCGTGAATGTGTTTTCTTTGAGATAATTTAATTGGAAATTTTAAATAGTTGTATTGCGTTTATTGTCGAATGTGCAAATAATTTTTAGAAATATGTATGTGTATATTAGGGTGCTTTTTGTCGGTCCCAACACAAAATTTTGCTAGAAACAAAATGTGAAAAAATTTACAGGTAATATTAAATGACAAACCTCACCATCTGGAAAGTACTTAGAGTTTATATTAAGGGGCCAATTTTTCCGGCAATTTTTATATATTTCTGTAGCTCAATTCGATGTTAAAAAATAATTATTTTCGAAAATTTAGTAATTCAAACATGATTAGAGTACAACGTGACACCGTAACATTATTCATTATTAAAAGATAATGACGCCATATTTCAATAATCTAGGTAACCATAGTAACGTTTTTTTCTCTCTTCTGGCTTTCAAGGCAAATCTTCAATCATCGGCAGTCTTCATAATCTTTTTAACAAATTTTATACCTATTGTAAAATTGTTGTGTTAGAAGTATATTATTAATGATTGTTAAAAAAAAAAAAAAAAAAAAACAAGAATAGTGCCACACTTTCTTTTTTACATTATTTTGATAGGAATGTGTGGCAACATTAGGTAATATTTTTAAATTTCCAACACATATCTATATATATAAATAACTTTGTCACGAAACAAAATTAATGTAATTTGAAATTTAACAAATTGAGTTAGCAACAAAAATAAATAACGCGCATTAATCCCGGTTAACCCCCCGCCCGCACGGACGCCGAAGACGTTCCCGTTTAACCCTCTCGCGATATAACACCACGGCAGCTACCGCTCCTTATCCCGGTAACTTTTCACTCCCGCCAAGACGCGGAATATTTACATAAATTTACAAATTTCGCGAGAGCTACAAAATAAAATAGTTCTGTAGGGGTGCCTCTATATATTTTAAATATGTTAAAACAATTATTAAACCTTGTAATTGTTAACTTACCTCACTACTACTAATTTAGGAAGCTACGAAGAATCTACTCGTTGGAAATAATCCAGTGTCATAATACAAAACTCTTCGACCAGTGTGTGTTGCCAGTGGTGACTTACAATGGGCCTTATTAGAAAGAGCAACGGTCTACGCTCCGAATTTCACTGTGTGATCGAATCAGAAATGAGCAGATCCGCAGAAGAACCAAACATTGCTCGAAGAATCGGCAGTGGGCAGGGAATTGCGTGCAGAACCGATACCCGGTGGTGCTACCGAGTTCTCGAATAGCTGTCACTTACCGAAGATTTCGCGTCCACCTCCTCGAGGTGGACCGACGAGCTGGTGGAGGTCGCGCGAATCAGCTGATACGGGTGACACAAGAGCCGTCGTCTTATAGATCGTCTAGCAGTAGACGTCTTTCGGTTGAATGTATGGCAATTTGAAATTGCAATAGCGTATATTGGTGTTCAATTTATGAAACACAATATAACAAGAAAAAAAGTAATTCCAAAACAAAAACATTTATAATATTTAATAAATGGCAACCCTATAACTACAACATAGTTCGTGCGGGCCGCCCCCCTCAGCCGCCGCGGAGTTGCTAACGCGGGTCGAGGGGGAGGGGGACCGGAGTGCCGTTTTTCATGTTTAATTTTAACTTCGCAAAACTGGCGTTTTAATAAACGCTCCGCCCGTCTTTCGCGTTCTGAATTTTATGCCCCGCCACCGACCGACCGACCTTTCGCCGTTTCGAAATGAGAGTTTCGCTTTAATGTCACGCCGGAGACGCAGACCACGTTGCTAAACTTTTATCGTGTATAAATTAGTTTTTGCATCTACTCGCCTTTTGACTACTTAAAAAAAAATATAACTCAGTCTACCTATTCCAAGCATTTGTTTTAAATGAACTGAAATTGAAACTGACCATTGGATTGGATTTTGTTAACAATTTTAATGAGTTTTTTTTTTTTACGCGGAACCATATTTATTTTCGATAGTCAGAAGTACCCTAAGTTACCAGGAATAACTTCAGCTGTCTACCAAAAAACGTCGCGTCAAAATCGGTCCAACCGTTCTGGAGATCACCCGGAATAAACAGACAGACAAAATAAAAATAAAAAATGTATTTTCGGTATAGGTATAGTGTAAACATTCGTATGTATTTAATAAAAAAATATTATTTTGACATTACAAACAGATACTTAAATTTTATTTATTAGTATAAATATTGAAAATAATTAGTGTTGCGTGTAAAAAAATTACAACTCCTGAAATTGTTAATAAAATCTGAATCAATGTATAATTTTACTGACAGGTATTTGAATTTGTAAGAAATATCTTTGCTTAATGTTTTTGGAAAACTATTAGGGTTCCGTAGAAAAAATTTAAAATATAGGGAAGAATATATTAAACACGGGCGCAGCTGCGGTCAGACAGCTAGTTTTTCTATACAGTTAGTGGTAGCATTAATATTCCTATAGGATAGGCGAAGGAATTAATATATACTGCCAATTGTCAAGTTAATCTATATCAACACTTCAATGTTTTGACGAAAAGGTGGTGATTTTGTGACATTAAAATTCAAATTTTTTATTATTACTTCTAATGACTTTAAACTACATACATAGTTGTAGTCAAATACTACAAGATTATAAAATGTTCTGATTAAAAACTACATTACATGACAAAGATGCCGTTAAAACCTCCAAATTGAATTTGGTTTGTGATTGTATTCGAAATTCGTATCTTATCGAAATCATTTTTATTTATTCCGTGAAGAGTTCAAAGTTTACTCTTCTGTCTAAATAGTGTTATTTTAATACGTAGGTATGTAGTAATAGGGTTGCTATTGCTAAAATATTATGTTACCGATTAAAATATTATTGTAAGTATACAATATAACCCATGTAATATGTTAAGATTTAGCGAAGCCTTCCAAAGTGAAGTTACAAGTTAAATTATCTTGCCGTAACTTATCACGACGTTTTGGGAATTTCAAAATTCTAAAAATGTGAAACTTATTACCACCATTTATCTTAATTAACGCCACTGGACCAAAATTCGTTATGTCTAATATTTAATAATCGTCTTAACCTTATCCTTTTTCGTCTTATTAACTAGTTTAACGGCCCTGGGTTCTAGCCCTTTTGAGCCTGTAGTTAAACGTTCCAAGGGAGTTGTTGCGAGATTTTAGCATTCATACTCTACGTCAATCGTTTCGATGTACTGCACATGTGCCTAACAATCAAACTATATAACGTAAAACGCCACCAAAACTACATAATATAGAGTTTTATAGTACAAGTTTATGAATTAAAAATAAGGACCACAACATGACAGTCGAAAATCGCGCCAAGAACTCTCTCAACCTTGTCAATCGTCAATGTTACCAACCTTAATTGCAGTTGCACAGATTTTGTAAAAATCACAAGTCTTTAAATTTCTCATAGTTTTACCATTTTGATCACAACGTTCTTTTATTTATTCCAACTAAAGTCCAGTTAGTAGATTAATAAAGATACAACTTTAAAATTACATAATTATGAGTATATTTTATTGAGATAGTTAATTATATCATCTATGTTAAATTTCTATTGGTAGCTCAGTTGACGTTAAGGATTGTAGCGTAAAGTAATTTAATCTGTATATCCTAACTTACTATAAGGGTTACGTCAGATGAATGTAATCTGATAGAAAAGATTGGTAGTTTCTGAGATTAACACGTCCAAACAAACAAATTCAATTTTTTTGTAATATCAGTATTGATCTAAAATTGTCCCTTTATAAAAATATTTTAATTTTTTAATTAGTAATTTATTCGTTGTAAGTAAATGTAAATTATCGGAAAAGGTGTTTTTATGCTTTAGTTACAGTAAAAGGAATCTAATCTAGAGATACAACACTAGAGATTACAATTAAAATAACTAAATACATTAATACCATCGGCCTACGTAGGAAGCTAAGCCGGCTGCCGTAAAACAAGGAACGGAATATTAAAACCCGGCACCGCCAACGAACGCCATTAAAATGCGTAATTGCTGGATTAGAACACCCAAGATTCCTCCATTCGCCTCTACATCCCCGTTCAAACTGTTACACGACCACAGATTAAATATTAAACTAAACATTTCAACGGCATACGGCTCGGAAATGTACGCGGCAGAAAGTAGCAATTTTAAACTGTGGCCCGTCCAAGATGGCGCGTGTTCCTAATTTGAACTTTGATTCATTCTCGACGTGCCACACATACGTCATGAGCGGAGGTCTCAAGATTAGGCGATTTACATCGGCTTTTTCGTATTTGGAACGCATGGAGCCTCTGCGCGTTTTATGTTACAAGAGCGTACACGGAACGCGCTTCTGAATTTAAATGGATTTTAATCACACTCCAATTAACCTCGTGTAATTTGATTTTGGAAGATATTTATTTTTTAATAATTAATCAGGTTCCCATTTGTGTCATTGATAATTGTAATAAAAGTAAATGTTAGCAAAAATGTCTTTATGGAAAGAGTTATAAATATTAATATAATCATGTACAAAAATAATAGAAAACCATTTAAAATTTCGTCTATAACATTTATAAAAGGGATTGTAAAAACTTTTCACCCCACTAGCCACGAGAGTCGGGGCGCGCCTCCCTTCCATACACCTATAAATCTATATGACGTCACTAAGAAAACGGAGCGGGATCGTCTTGCTTATACCTGTCTCGCTCACTCGTACACTTTTTTCTTGATCGAAGTGAGATAGGTTGTGTCTTAGTGTATAGAAAAGAGAGGGCCGCTCGCGCCATCGCCGCGCCTTACAATGGAGAAAAGACGATGGAAATTAAATAATACTTTGTCGTTTAAATTGAAAAGGGTGAGGGGGGTTAGTTTGGAAAATTTTAGGGAGGAGGGAACGTTGAGGTAAAAAGGTATTGATTTTAGTGGGAGATTAGGAGCCGGTGTCTCCTTTGTTTTACCATATTTTGCGGTCGAGTAGCTATCTTTGTTTTTAAGCCATAGATTAGATATTGTTTCTTATCAAATAGTGTTATCAGACCAAATAAATGAGTGTTGTCGTCGAATATGGCTATTATATTTGGACGTTCCAAGAGTTTGTTAACTTATTTTAAGAAATTTAAAATTATAAAAATAATATTTTTATAAATATGTATTATAAATACGGTTATTTTTTTATATATTTTTAAGACATAATAACACCTACGATGTCAAAATTATGATAAAACTGTAACTATTATACCAACTTATGTACACAACCAGATAGAAGAATTAAAATCTCAATGTTCATATTTAATTTCTTTATATACTATTATTGTTCTGTCATAAGATATTAGAAAGAAGAAGAAACAGACATATCTTCTTATAGGTAGTTGATAATCATAACGCACAAATGCAGCAAATTTCGTTCAAAAAAAATTATTCTCCACGAACAAATAATAATTAACAAAACACATGTTTTCGCTTTCGATTATTCAGTTTCGAAAATATTCTTTACAGCAGTAATGGATTTACGGTTTTCATTCCATTATCGCTTCTTTCTCGTGAACGTACACGCAAACCATGTGTTTTTTTCTTTTGTCTGTAACCTTTTTCCAAGTGCTAATTGTTTACCTGAAAACTGGCCTAAACTGGTTAGGCCAGTTAAATGATTTGAATCCGTTCGATGCAATATGTAATTAAATATTCTTCGCAGCCTGCATCATAACCGCGTGTGGCCTGGATGTTGTACCGTGAGGTTGCAATAGTGCCGTAATGCGACCTCTTCAGGCACGCAAAAAAGAAAAAGAAAATATCAAACATAATTTGTTTTGACATCACCTCTTCTAATGAAACGCCTTGTATTATTATGAGAGTATAATAATAAGTACATTTAATTCTACAAACAGACGCCCTTTGACCGTCACTTTGCTTGAAGAAAACGCTTGGAACACCAGACACCCTGCCCTTACTTAGTCTGCGGTGGCAGCATACCAAGTTACGGGTGGTGGGTTGGTTGCGGACTGGTGAGTGTATTTTTATTATACAGTTTGTCTGGTGTTAGAACCATTGAGAAGTAAAACTATTATTCCGCTGCGCTCCCGCTTTATTATTTCGCGAATATTATGTTTATAAATATTAAAATGTCATTTGCGCTTTCTCTTTTTTCCCCGCCTATGTGGCGGGAGCTATTTACACGTTCCCGCCACTCTACTAGTCAATATTTGGTAGACTGTTTAATTCTATCGTTATCCTAAGACTTACATTCATGGGGTATTGCAATCCCGATAATACGATAAAACAAAAGAGAGATCGACAAGAAATATACTAAAAGATTTAACGAAGCTACACATTCAAATTTCAAATAAAGAACGCTAACGATAATTCAAACGTATGTAAGGATGACATTTCCTCAGTAATACCATGTACTTCATGTTGTAACTACTCATAGGTATACATTACATGGGAGACAATTTTCATCGATCAAAATTACGAATTACGAATGAATGATGGAAAAAAAACGTGTACTGGCAACATTAACTATTTCAGAATAATCATCAGTCACGAGTAAGAATTCGTAGAACATGGACGCTTTCGCTATTTAAGAAATATGGGGTAAAATGCACAGCAAAACCTATAGTCTATTATCTCCTTTAGTAATGTTTTTTTTTTAATTAGTTAACTCTTGAATTACACAGACATCATCATATCTGCCGATTTACGTCCTCTGGTTTGTGCCATACACATTCAGTCACATTTGATGAGGGCACAATAGACAGCGCGGCTGGAGTCTGCGTCAATGGACGCAGGTACGAGCCCACCTATCCAACTCTAAAATAAGCCTGAAATTTCGGTGAAGGAAAGCATCGCGAGGAAATCATAACATAGTCGTAGGGTTTTTAAAATAATGCCCGCCTGGGTATCTACCACCCGCAAGATCAAAAACCTGTCGCCAAATACCAATAGGTGTGTTCCGGCAGCATCATTCGAGAACCAGTATTTATGCTAAACAATGAATGTGGATAGGAGAAATAAATTAAAATAAACAGATAGAAACGAATAAACAGATTCACTTAAAGCAAGGAAAACGTAAAATAGAATAAAACGTAATAAGTAACAAACCAGAATCTTAAAAATATGAAACATAAATTAAATAGTAAAAAGATTAAAAGAAATAAAAAACAAAGTTAATAAATAATAAAAAATGTAAACTTTAAAAATCCAGGTTAGATAAATAAAGTCTCTGATTCATGTTATAGTTTGCGGCAGATACGCTTTGAGGCGTATCATAAAAAAGAAGAAAGTATCGAGGCTTAGTACGTTTACGTTCCTGGAGCACATCATCACTTAACATCAGGTGAGATTGTAGTCAAAGCACTGCCTATACCGTGTGAACAAAAATAAAAAATCCGAAAATATTATCACGTCATCGGTTCACCTTGTTGGGGCCCTGTCCGTGCTGCATCTTTTTATACATATGTGGTCGCCATTCAGGAAGTCGTTGACTTAAGTTAAGTGTATCGGTCCTTCGAAGAATTCATCCACTGCGCAATAATGCACAGCGGTCAATGTTACATGCACAGAAAAAACGGCAGTAGACATCTTTCTAGAACTTTCCAATGGAGTTTTTGTAGTTGCTTATAATTTATGTACTAAAAGTACCGCTAATATTACATAGTATAGAATCGACTATTCCAATTTTATGAATAAAAAAAAAAGAAGACTATATATGTATATTATCCCGCCAAAAGGTCTCCTGTTATTTATTCAATTTGTTGTTTAATTTATAATTAATTTAAAAGAAAAATTAAGTGTACACCTACTCGAAAATGAATAATTTAATTAGCTTTGATGATGATTTCGCCTGATGTTAAGTATAGATGTACTGGCTCTCAAGTGAGGCTGCCAATTTTTTTTATAGGTAACTGATGACTGATTTTCATAATTGAAGGCGGTAAACAGCTAGCCGAGGTTTAGAAAATACTCTACGACAATCCTATGGTTTGAAAACGATGTTTTTATTAACTAAAACCTCAGCCTCATTATAGAACAGGATGTGTAAATTTGAACCTGCGACCATCGATGCTGAATATGACCACAGAAGCACCGAGCTATTGTTGGTTAAGCGTAGTACTCGCTATAAATAAGAACTAGGCGGCAATGAAGACGGACGAGAGAAGTGAAAACTAGTAACTTTAAAAAAATCGTTTTTTTTAATATTGTTAAATCTCATAATTTTTCATTTGAAATTATTAACATAACCTTAGACATTTAGCGCTCCGAGAAATAATTCTGTACATTATCATTTAGTTTATTCATAGTCCAGACATACGAGAGTCTTTGTAAGTATCAATTTTATTATTTATCTGTGATCGCCAGAACTTAAACGTCATCTAATACTTGACTTATTATAGCATGTTGACGGTTGACTTTATAGAATTGGTAACGGGAATCTATAAGTCTTTCCCCTACCTAGAATCGCTCGACGCCACGAAAGATGTTTTTTACTTCAACAATATGCTTAATATAGAAATAACAATAGTCATAAAATTATATTGTTCCGCGTAAAAATTGTAGCAGCGCTACGTAAAACTACTACGAAAATTCTGTAGCGGTCTACGAGTTTTAAACTTTCGGCGCATACCCATATTTTATTTTATTAAATCCCACTTCTAAACTGTATAAAGTGTGTACCAATTTTAAATATTAGCAAACAAAATAAAATATGTATTTATTATTAATTATTCTATATTTTAAAACTTGCAGTATTTTTCTTCTGTTGACTAAAAAGTTACTCGCAGAACCGATGACCGATGGGGTCAAAAGGTTCTCGAACGGCTGCCACACCGGAAGACGTAGCGTGGGTAGGCCCCCACAAGGTGGACCGACGCGACCTGGAGAAGGCCGCGGAAATCCGGTGGATGCGGGTGGAGAAAGACCGGACGTCGTGAAGGTCTTTGGGGAAGACTTATGTCCAGCATTGGACGTCTTTCGATGTTAAATAGATAACATAGCATAACATAAGCTCACGCCTGTTATCCCCGAAGGGTTAGACAGAGGTGAAATAGCGAACTACACCACACACATTGCGCCGAGCTTAGTTCCGGCCCAGATGTGCCAGAGGCGAGCCTGTAGCCATATCGGGCACAAATTCCAAACTCCGGGATGATACTGAGTAGGAAACCCAATACCACTTGACCTGACCCGGGGATCGAACCCGAGACCTCAGAACGGCAGTCGCACCGTAACACAACTGCGCCATCGAGGCAGTTAAATAGATGGATGGAAGTATTAAAAACTGTAGGTGAGATTTTACGTAACATAATTTGGTTGTTGCCTCAAGTTATTAATAAGATAATCAATTCTGACATGCCATAAAAAGTACTAGGAAAGTTCTAGCAAGAGATGAAGCATTATTCCTACTTTGTAAATATGATCTATCAACTAGTGCATATAATTTATACAAAGAAGACTGAGGCCTCAGATTGTATTGGGATTTCATGAAGCCTGACTTATAGATTCGTATGTTTTTAAAATTGATGTAAATGGTGAGTAAAACTGTAGAATTTATGATATCATTTAATCCGTATATAATTTTTTTTTTGTAAAACCAACACCCATATATGAGATGAATTTACGAACTAATAAGCGTAGTCAAAAGAAGTAGGTATCCAGTTAAGAAATATTAATTAATGAACAGTTTTTAATTATACATCGAATGAATGAAACGATAATAATTCAAATTCGTTCAAAAGAATATCGATAATCAGGCAATCAAAACAGCGACAGTAACACACTAAAATTTACTACTAAATCAACACTAAATACTATTTAATTCTCGCTCGCTCGTAAAGATTTTTTGAATCGATTGATTTATTTTATCTACTAATTTACATAAAGACTAGTCGGCAATAATTGTTTTTTTTTTTAACTTTTCTACAGATAAAATTATTATGCCATGAGCATTTAAAAACTTTTGTTTTACTTGGTGATATTGTGACCAGCAAAGTGTGAAATTGTAACTATTGAATCGTCAAAACGATCTAAACCTAATGTAAAATACTATTTAAATGTTACATTTATTCGTTCTTATAAGATTTACATTCGCGTTATTGCATTCACAATGGTACGATAAAACGAATCATCGAACAAGACGGAACAAAACTATAAATTCAAATTTCGAATATAGAACGCGCGCGAGCGTCCCATCGATACCGTTATCATTCTTCGGCGGAATAAAATTGACAATACAAAAGCGGCGGGGTGGCAACACTACCCTCTGACAAAGGCCCGGCAAATAAGCCATTAAAAGCGACTGTACCGAGCTATAAAATCTCTGCTTCTTGCCCCCTATCGCCGCCTCATCGCCCCCCGCCCCTAGAGGGGACAGACGGCCCCGGCGCGCAGCCTTCGCGATAAAACTGCTTTTATGCCGCACTCCGTGCTATAATTAAAATGGCTTGACGTTTTCTAGCGATGTTTGTAAAGATGCTACCGTGATAAGAAGGTTAAGTTTCCAATTTGAAGTACATTTCAAAATGGCGTACTTCCAATGACAAACCCTTAGCTAGATTTTTATTGAATACTGAATGAGTAAATTAAATGCTGACCAAAAATACATCTATTATAACAGCCAACAAACCAAACAAACCAATTCAGTAAATATAAATTTACAAACATGGGCATGAAAATGTTGACTTAGATTAGGTATTAAAAAATCCAAATGATTTCTATTTTTAAAAATACTAACAAGTAATGTAAACAACACAAAAAAATCAATCCATAATACGAAATTTAAAACCACGTTTTCGTTCATTCAAATTTCGAACTATGTTACAAAAGAAAACCGACCGGATAGCGGTGATCTAACTGTGTACTCGTAGTTCGAATAGTTGCAAGGGTTAGAGCCGGTTCCTTTTTTAAAACATTTCCAGCGTTACAATTTTTTGTTGTTGTTATTAAACTTGCTTTTTTAATAATTGTCTTGTAAGTATTGTATTTTGAATATGGAATACTTGATCGACTCGATTCGGAACACGTGTGGCAAAAGACCGAATGGAATAGTCAATTTAAATATCAAGCAGGTTTTAAATTAAATGGGCATTATTCACAAGGTTTTATATAGTTTTTATTTCTATTTATAAATGTATTGTATGTGTGTAGATTGTAAGATTGTAGGCTGTTTTAATTTAAAAAAACAGGAATTAAGTCATAACTTAAATGAAGCGATGACGACTGAGTGGTAGTGTGTTGGATATTGCTTTGATCGAAGTGAGTTCGAATGCAGTTAGTCTGAGATTTATAGAAAGGAGAATATCGTGATGTAAGAATTGGGGTAATGCATTTTCTAATACCAGCTTCCAATCTCAACTTGTAGGTAAATAGCAGTATAACTTTAAAAGCAGCCTTTGTTCAAACTTAATATTCTTTACAATCTTCACTTAACTTAATCAAGTTGGAATGCGATCAAAATAATAAATCTAAACAGTATATAAAACTAAAAATAACTCGAAGTTTCAGAAACTTAAGAGCAAAGTCACTAATAAAAAAAAAAATGTAAAGGCATATTTTTATTTCCAGCATTGAGTCCTAGAAATTGACGCCGTTCAAGGACTATAAGAAAAAAAAAATCGCTCACATAAATATTCGAAACAATTGGATTAATGACTGACCGTTGAGCTTCAAACAAGATATGAATGAGCTGGTGATATTAAAAAGAAGAAAAAAACACTGCCTGCAATTAGTAATATTTGTAAGATTGATATAGTTAAGATCGTGACATTACTATTCGTGTACCACCGCCAAAAACAATGATACATTTTACGTCAACAAAATAAACGAAATTAAGTTTTTATCAGAATTTCAGTTTGTCATATGTTATATTTGTTGTATCGTTCTTGTCTTTAATACGTTAACTTACGTATTTAAAGTTTAATTTATATTTTGGTGGCCTCTTTCGTGATATAGTTTGCGTTTTTTGTACAAGTATACGGGAAATAAAAACGCGGAATTCTTATTCTGAGGTGTCACAAAGATCTAGAAAGAAAGACGCCGTTTTTTACACATCATAGGCTTAGTACTTTGACCACAATCTCATCTGATGGTTATTGACGATGTGGTTCATTATGGTAAACATACTAAGCTTAGAGGTACTGGTTCTCAAGTGATGCTGCCGGAACACGCCATTTTGGTGTATAACGGCAGATTATCAAATTTGAGATTGGTAGCTACCCAGGCGGGGGCATTATTAGAAAATACTTGACCACTATTTGTTAAAGCCGTAGATCACAGTAATCAAACTATTTCATGTAAAATGTCATTTTTACAATTTTAATTACAATAACAAAATTACATTAAATAAATAAAATGAAAGTGTCTGTTTGTAATATCAGGATATATTTTTTTTTTACTAAATACAAATGAATGTAATAAGATACCTGTACCAAATTTTTTTTTCTAATTTTTGTCTGTCTGTCTGTTTGTTCTGAGTAATCTCCAGAATGGCTAAACGGATTTTGGCGGGACTTTTTTGGTAGATAGCTGAAGTTTCTCCGCGTGATATAGGGTACTTTTATTTTAGGAAAATAATTAGGGTTCCGCGTAAAAAAAAAAACTCATAAAAATTTGCATCAAATTCGATTCAATGTACAGTTTTACGGGCATGTGACTTCACTGAGTTTGAATTTATAAGAAATATTTTTATTTATTTTTTTAGAGAAATCAACAGCTCTTAATTACATATTCACTTAAATAATTATTAACATATTGGATTAGCCAAAGACGATTTCTAAATTTACTTTAAATAGATAAACAGTAACATCTAAACGAAACACCTATAATAAAATAAATTATTTGAATACAATACAATTGTTTTCAATATGAGCGCACCACAAAAATATACAACTATACATTATTATTATTTTGTCTTAGCACTAAAAAATTATAAAGGAGTGAATAATATTTGAAACGTGGCCGCAACCGCGGGCACACAACTGGTAGAGTAATCTACTGCAAGTTATGCAAACCTTTGGTTTAGCTATTTATACAAGATCACACTCGCTTTTGAATGAAATTCACACATTAAAATTAATCCTCACACACACAAGTCTCACATTAATTTTGTCGATATTGGAAATGTAGTTATTACACTTTTACTTTTGTTTTCTTTCAAATAACATTTGTATGTATGTAAATCTGAATTAGTTCCATACATTGTAAAACTGTCTTCTAAAATGATTTATTTATATTCGCGTAGAAGTCAGGGCTTTATTATACTTGTAATAACAAACAGATTTACAATAAAGATTATTAGTATATTAAATTAATAAAATCAAAACAAGGACTACTTCATGACAGTTCTAAATCGCACCTGGAACTCCGAATTCCACATTTATTACACGGATAAAATTGACTAAATGTAAAGAAAAACTCTTATTGAGTTCGATCGGAGCATTTTTATTTTCTTACTAGCTGTGTCCGCGGCTTCACCCGCTTGGAATTCAGACAATTTGGATCCTATGTTCTCCCCCTGGATGCAATATATGTAATTACCAAATTTCAGCAAATTCGGTTTAGTATTTTTAGCATGTTTGATGGAGAACTCAATCTAACTATCGAAATGTGTTCTGTAGTCGATTCTGAAGCCCCGCATAGTATTTTTTCTTAAATACCTTCAGTATACAGATTTCGTCTCGTTAGCCTTTTATTATAAGTATAGATTTTCATATAATAAGACAGCAATATTATTTGTTTTCCATTAATTTATTTCCTATAATAATAACATTATTAATAAGTCGTCTAAATCGCGAAATGGGATACAGAACGCTTTTTTTTTTCGATTATAAATAAAGTTTGGAATTAGGTCGAGCGAAACGGACGGGCGTCTGCTGTACGTAATGAAAGTTCAACGTCCAAATATATAAAATAATAACCTAGAGATATTTATGTTGTGTGTGTGTGTGCTGTGTTTTCATATGTGTGTGTGAGTTAATTAAGGCTGTGATCAAAGAAGAGCGCGCGGAGCTATTGTGCAGACTTCCTGTCTCTAGCTAATTTAATAAGGCTGTAACTAATAAATTTTGTCCAGTACGAAATTATTCATTAGAATGTTTATAAATAATTTTATTTAAAATTAAAATACACGTAACTAACTCAGATTTATATCATTTAGGTGTAATAAATAAGCTAAATCTAAGTATCTCATACAAAAATAATTGTATAAAGAACTTGTATAATAGAAAGAAATTTGTTACAATGAAAAAGAACAGGAAGTGTATTAAAAAAACATGACATTAATTCATAAAAAAGAAGCAATAAAACTTTTAAACATAATTTACAACCGTATTTAACTGTAACTGTGTTTCAATAACAAGACGGTTATTTATTTTTTACCTATAGTTTTGTATTTTCAGTTTACAGTAGATTGTGATTTTGTATCGTTTAGTTTTCTTATAAAAACGGTTAGAGATACAATGTCACAAAATTTGTAAAAAAAATAAAAATAGAGAGAGAGAGAGAGAGAATAGTACAGACAAAGCCTACATTTATTATTATAATAGATTAATACTTTATCATTAACATCCAACGACCATAAATACGTGTATGTGGATCTCGTCTTCATTTCTTTAGCCACCAACGCAACTATCGCCCTGTACGCATGCCGCTCTAATTTATCAAACGATCTAGAGCCTTTTTAATTTAATATACGTTCGAAAAAATTAATATTAGCTTGATCTAGTAAACGATAGATTTAGTTTTACCATGTCAGAAATTAATATAAATTCAGTTAGTTTAACAAAAAACTTTGTAGGTAACAATTGTGTTAGGTTTTAGAATAAGATCGCAGCGAATGTTTATGTTACTTATCAGTGGACGTCTTTCAGTAAATTATATAATGTCTATCTAATTCTGATCTTTTGACTGTCTATTTATATATGTTACATGTGTTTAATACAATGTATAAATATTAATAAAAAGAATGCTAAAATATGTTTTTTAATTATGTCTTTTTTCGCAGACACACCGAGATTCACTCCACCGCCATCTTGAAGGAAAACACAAAGATGCTGAATGGAGAAATTTTCTTGTATAATTTTCACGCTTTTCCGCCCCTCGCTACCCAGCGCTCGCAGCCCCTACGACCGAGTGGTGGGTAATTCGACCCCGCCCAGTTTCGGTAAACCCCTCGCAGAATGCTAACACGTGCGTTTTCCCCTACATTTGCGTAGGTACGCGGTCCAGCTTGCACTGGTCGTTTATTTGTTTGTAGTTATTTTGTAATATCACGCAAGCGTAAGTTTTTAACTGAATTATTATTAATTATTATTAAATTTGGTACTTACATAATATGAATACATATTATATTTTTGAAAGTTTTTCAAATAATAAATGTAAAGGATTTTTATACTGCGCTTTGACCAAAATCTCAACTGGTGGATAAGTGACGACTTGTCATAATATAGTAAATATGCTAAGCCTAAAGGCACTGGCTTTCAAGTGATGCTACCTGAACTATAGAGGTTAGTTGCTGTCAGGCGAACAACGCCCTACCACCATGTTATGGTTCCATTAAGATAACTTTTTTACCGCAAATTCATGTTCTTATAAAAAGGATTCAAACCTGCGTCAATCCATGCAAAATCTGGCTACACTACCTCTGAACTATTTGATACGTCTAAGGCTAAATGACAAAGCATTATCTAATGTCTACCTGGCTAGCTACTGTCTTTAAGCATCAGTAATTGATTACTAACAGCTTTAAACCAAGATTTAGCATGATCCTTGATTACTCTAACGGCCGATTTCAATATCAAATCTTAACTTTTGGATTGTGATCAAACCAAAAATAAATCAATAATAAATAAAAAATGAATGATGAACTAAACATATAAATATTTTTAAATTAGTTGAAATGTTATAAATTAAATCACAGTATATGTTTTAAAGTATAAAATTATGCGCAACACGTCTTGATACTTGTAACCATCGAAACTCCGCCCCCGTTCCCCACACACACCGCGAGCGCCGCGGGCGCTGGGTCCTACAAGAAAATTAGTTATTAAAATTTCACTGACGCTCCAAAATTTATCTCGTGCGCGGTGTACGACACTAGAACGGTCTTGATACTTTATGATAGGAAATATTTATAAAAGGTGTTTATTTAACGTTAGTTAGGAGGGTGGTCAAAGTGCTTAGTAAAAAAAAACTAGGCAGGAATCGTTCAACGCCGCCAAACAAGTTATCACTTCAAAAACTTTTTATTGACCTCTCTATAGAAGACAAGATTACGGACAATGCATTGTCAATGTCCAGTGTGAGAACGAAAACAAGTTTTAAAGAAATTATCGGTGAGTATTTTTATATTGTAAAAACTGGTTTCAGAACGATTTGAAGGGTTGCGTCCACCCTAAGACATTATCGGACAGTGGTCAGCGCGTGGGAAAATATACGAAAGGATTTTATCTGGTAATACGAATCGTTATAAGTAATCTTGATAATATTTTTATTATAAATTAACAGAAATATAATGGATGGGAAACCTTAAAGGAAATCTTGAAAATCATTAGTCCCTTTTATAATTGGAATAATAAAATAAGATAAGTATTATGCTAGTATTATGCTAGTCGGTTTACAAGGTTAAGCTTGTCTATATATTTGCGGATATAGATTTATAATTATTCTTGATATTTACTGAACTTTATGCTTATTTATTTTAATAAATTTTGATGAAAAAATGATGCCAAGTTTACTCACTTAACCAAATGCAAAGTTTTTATGTTGGTAAGTATTTTGTGTCAATATGAAATAAATAGAGATTAAAGATTTTTAAAGTCATTTATTTATTAGGTATCATTTCTTTTTGAAAAAAAGGGGCTCTTGCCCAAAATAGACATGGGAATCCCCGCATTAGATCAACAGCGTCATTTAATTCGAAGAAAAAATTACATCCAGTATGTATTTAATTAAAAAAAAAAACTAGTCAAGAAACTGTAGTTTGAGACCAATCCATGACTGGTTCACTAGGTAGTAGAAGGAGGACCGTGTCTATGACCCCTGACCCCTCAGAGTCCGGTCGATAGCAGGATTAGCTCCCAGGAACTCAGAAGATTATTCCACGAGGGACGCACCTTGTGTGCCTCACCCGGCAGACTTGTCCGTAGGCGCGGACAAAGGAGAGGCCACCGTCGAAGGGAATAGCCCTGATGCGGTTTCTCCGTGTCCCCCATTAGTTCGTAGTTTAGTAATAGTGTAGTTTGTAGTTTTCAATTGTGTTTATTTTTAAGTATCAATTGTAATTTTTATTTGTTAATAAAGATGGTTAGGGAGCACACGCTGCACTGTTGCTAAGCTGCTGCAGCTATAAGGGCTGCACGAAAAGATTGCTCATCAACAGGTTCACTCTTGAGTTGAAATGTTTTGCCAACCACGTATGTTTAAAACACTCAATTAGATATTCGTTGTATACACCGATGTTAATCATTAATTATCTTTTGGTAAATAATATGTAGTTACCAACTTATTAATAATTTTCTATCAATCGTCATGTATCAAATCTGTCTACTAAATTTCGTACCTACCACGTAGGTAACTATAGCATGTATCAAGTATCAAATTAGTTTGTACGAAGTATATTGCGAAGACGCTGTTAAAGTTTTCCGTGCTACTTTCGCGGCTCTGCAGAAAGTTGTACCGGAGCTCATTACTGGGTATTAAGTCGACTATACACTTCATAACAAAACGCTGTGTTTTGCGACAGTCGACCCTTTAGGGATCAGCGTCGTTTTCGGCTCATGTTGTGCTAATAATCAGGCATAGAGCTATTTACCATGCTATTCAAGAAAAGTACTAAAAACTACTACTATAATATAATTTTTTAAGTTTTCGCGTTCCATATTTAAAATCAGTTAATTTTAACGGGTTTTTACGCGTTACCTTTGGTTTTTTCTTCCTATCCCGACGTTTCGGCTGGGTTTATCGTCACAGGCATCGTCGATGGATACTGTTAGTGTTGTGTGTTGTGACTATAATAAATATAAATACCAAACGGGGGTAGTTCATCAAAATACCCCTCAACGCAGCAGGCGACGCCGCGCACCGCCAGTCAGCCCGTGACCACGGTTGGTGAAACCCAGCCGAAACGTCGGGATAGGAAGAAAAAACCAAAGGTAACGCGTAAAAACCCGTTAAAATTAACTGATTTTACTATAATATACCTTCATAGATTTATTGTATAAAGTACATCCACGTTTTTAGAGAATGTGCCCTTTTTTCGTATCTCTACACAATTCATTTATCTACAAATTTGTAATAATTAATCGTCGGAATATCCTTTTTATCTAAAAAAAAGTAAGAAATTAATTGAGTAAAGCTCATGAGTTTAATGAAAATTGCATTTTGTTGTAATAATTGTTAATAATTGTAAATGACATTTCGAATGAGATTTCTTGCATGTCTATTTATACATATATAAGGTTTACTCTTATGCTATTTGTTCATGAAATACGGCAAAAAAAAAAAATTGGAAAATAAGTCCTTACAATTTATTATATATATTTGATTAAGCCAGAGCAGTCTCTCCACAACAGATGAAGACCGTCATCGCCCGCCACTAAATGCTCTTTATCGAAGAAATAGTTGAAATATCTGCCGTTAGAAATTAGGGATGAAATAATGTTGGAAAAGATATAAAAAGTTTCTAATTATGAACTATATATAGAATTTATTAACAATACATTTAAAATTTGTCTGGTTTTTACATTTATTAGCGCTACAATCAATAATTATGTACACTTTCACACAGTTTATTCATAATCAAAACATATGCTAGAATGCGTAAGTAGACATTTTATTATTCGTCTCTGAGCGCCAACACTTAAACGCCATATTATATTTGATATAATAATAATAATAATAATAATAATTTATTTCCCAAAAAATTGTTTTACAAAAAAAATATAAAGTTAGGCCCTGTCACCTGAACTAGGCTTTTTAGCCTGTGTCTCAGGTGTCAGTGTCTTCCCAATATACAGAGTTCCTTACTCTAAAATATTATTCTTATTAATACAAAAATGCTTAATTTAATTTAATTTAGCGCACTTTTTTTCTGTATGTGATGTTGAATGTGCATGTGTTGAGTATATGTTTTTGAATGTGTGTGTTCGTGTGTATGAATGAGTATGTGTCTATGTATTTATTGGCTCAAATAAGAATGATAGATGAGATATGGGTAATAAAACTTGTATCTACTTGATTGCTTTTAGTAGATTCTCTATCCTATTATAATCATATTCAAACAAAATTTTTTGTAATTCATTTTTTAATCTATAGTTATTCAAATTTCTAAACGTATTTTTATAATTTAATAAATTGTATAGATGTGGTCCTAGATATCGAAAAGTCATACGAGCGCGTGTAGTTTTAATCATGGGAACAGGTAATCGATCTATTCGTTTTTGACTGGTGGTGTTTGATATTAAAGAGTTTTCAGTTTCATGATATCGTCTAATACTCTGATACACAAATAATTTTCGAACTGACATTACTTTAACCTGTTTGTATAATAGTGCTGTAGGGTGTCTGTAGGGTAATCGCATCATGACTTTGAGAACTGCCCTCTGCGCTCTTTCTATACTAATTAATTCTGAGCTAGAAGCAACACCCCACGAGCAAATGCAGTACCTTATTATAGATTCACACAGAGCCTTATAAGTTTGGATGAGAATACTAAAACTAGCTACAACTCGCAGTTCTTTAAATATATACATATATGAGCTTCCTCACCCGACCTGACAGTTCGTTTATATGCACGGCCCACCTTAAGTTTTCATCAATAGTAACTCCCAAATACTTCATAGTTGCAGTCCGATTGAGTGTAGTACATGAACATATTACGTTATAATTTTTTGGCTTGCGATTACATGGATACGTATGTATTTTTATACTATAATTTTGGTTTGGACTTGTTTTATTTGTTAAACTGAAACATATATATTTTGTTTTATCCACATTAAGCGTTAAAAGACTGTTTTCCAACCATGTAGACACATTAGATAAACCACTTTCTATATACACTTTGATGCTATCCCAGGTAGGCCCATGGAATAGAAGAACGGTATCATCTGCAAACATTATTAGTTCGGAATCGTTCGTAACCGGCACCTTACATAAGTCATTTATATAAATTAGGAATAACGTAGGTCCTAGCGTACAGCCCTGCGGTACTCCGTAGGTGCAGTCATCGTTGTTACTTAAATACTCATTCACACGTACACGTTGTATTCTATCCGTCAGATAATCTGCAAGCCATAGGAGTGCATTCCCTCGAATTCCAATATTTTCTAGACGTGTTAATAATATAGGCACCGAAACAGTGTCAAAGGCTTTTTTTTAAGTCTAGAAACACACCAACACATTTGTCACCTTTATCAAGGTAGTACGATATCTGTGTGGTTAATTTCAAGACCGCGTCATCGGTCGATTTATGCGCTCGAAAGCCAAATTGGTTAGGAGAGATGATTTGGTTTATTTCTAAATAATTGGTAAGTCTTTTTTTTACAAGTTTTTCAAGTACTTTTGATAAAGATGGTAGAAGAGAAATAGGCCTATATACTGTAGCATATTGACGGCTGACCTCATAGTGTTGGTAACTTGAATCTATTAAGCGAATCTCGAATCTCTAAAGAACAAGTTTCAAGAATATGATATCTTAACTTTGCCCTCCCAATACATCTTCGATAACTTAATGCATATTCGTAAAAATTTAGACAAGCTCGATCTAATGAATGATCGTCATAATTTTAATATTAGAAGTAAAGACAAGTTGTCCGTCCCACGCTTTAGGTTAAGTAAGTGTAATAAAAGCTTTATAGATAATAGTATTCGGTTTTACAATAAGATCTCAAGTAACATTACCGCTTTACTTACCTGACAATAAGTTCAAGTATTATGTCAAGCAAGTTTTAATCTCAAGAGGTTATTACAGGGTGGATTATTACGTGAACGATAGTGATGTCTGGGATTAACCCACATCTCTGTGCTTCCACTAACATTATTAAGACTACGATTTGTATATTGACAAAAAAAAATGATATATATTATATTAATATGAAAAAAAGAACCAGATCGAGTTTCTCGCCTGCGCTCTTCTCGACTGGGTTGTTTTCCGAACCGGTGGTAGTGTTTTTTAGATGTTCATAAGCGCCTTCTTAGGGCCTAAATTGAAAAAATAAATTTTGATTTTGATTTTATAAAATTTCCCCTACCGAGAATCACTCAACGACGCTAAAGAAGTTTTCAAACAATTAGGTACTTCTTACGGCGATTATTTTTCAATGACATTCGCAAATGAGCGTTCTTATAAACGCGGCGTTTCCCCGTCTATTGTGACAGTGCTATAAAATTCCTCGCCTCAGTTGCCCGGGGCGTTTATATAATATCTAACAGATAAGTTCCCAGCTATATAAGCTCGTATTGACAGCTTTAATATTTATTACGACGCCTTTGTTATCTTCTCCCTTATCGCAAGCTCGTTTTCCTAACTTATAATTTAGTTTGTTCATTAGAGGGAATATGTAACGATGTACTTTCGCTATGAAGATTTAGGATAGGTATCTCTACATGGTATGAAACAAAGTCGCTTCCCGCTGTCTGTATGCTTGATCTCTTAAATTACGCAACCGATATTAATGTGTTTGTCATCAATAGACAGAGTGATACAAGAGAAAGATTTATATATTTATAAACATTTTATTCCAAATTATATAATACTAGCTCGTGCCCGCGGCTCCGCCCGCTTTTCATATATTCTTCATTATATATGTATTTATAAATATTATGTACATTTTTACCGCTAATAAAAACAAAAGACTCTCATTTTCCTCATTCATTTGTTTTTATATATATAACATGCATATTATGGTAGAGAAAAGGCGAGAACTTTAAAGATTTTTGATGTAATTTGACGTTGTAAATAAACATATTTATGTGCGCTTGCATTGCAAACGCTGGCTAAACTTTACGAGATATATCTTAAAAAGATATACAAAAAAGTCCTAGCTGATATAAGTCTATCTCCTAAGAATAACTCACAATAACCATTTTTAAAATTTACATAGTCTTCCCTTCATAGTACAAAACTGTAGAGACCTCATCAACATCTAACAACACACTAGCGCGAGCCGCGGGCGCACGGGTTACATATATTTAATACCTCGTATGAGAGAAGTCCGTGTATCCCGTCTCGCTCGCACTCTGCATGTTTCTGATTGACCACCGTAGTTACTGTAAGCCCTACGATGAACGAGGGATCTTTTAGAATTGAAGTATCACTATATGTCCTCAGAATTAATCAGAATCATAATTAATTAATTAATCATATAAGAATCAGTTAATAAATAACTTTCAACGTGTACCACGACTTTCCCTCCAGTCATCCTTCAACTGGCTAGCAGCAACCAAAAAACAAAGTCGCTTCCCACCTTCTGCATGCTTAGATCTTTTTAACAGCGTAACGAATTTTGATGCAGATATAAGTAAAAAAAAATACACGATACAGGCTCATTGCTTTGACCATAATCTCACCTGATGTTAAGTGAAGATGTGGTCCAGGACGGTAAACACACTAAGCCTGATGATGCTGCCGGAACACACCTATTGGTATTTGGCGACAGGTTTTCAAACTTGAGGGTGGTTAGTTACCCAGGGGGGCATTGGTAAGAAACGCCCTACCATCATTCTATGGTTTCCTGGCGATGTTTTCCTTCACTGAAAGCTCAGGCTGATTTTAGAGTTGGATAGGAGGATTTGAACCCGCGTCCGTTGACGCGGAATCCGGCCACACTATCCACTGCACCATCATCAAAGATATTTTTTCACGGAAGGTCTTTGTTAAATAATGGTACCCGGAGCAAAGCGAGGGCATGTCTCTCGTTTCTATATAAGACGTTATTGATTTTGGAGATGAGATCAGTTAATACCGACTGAAAATGCTCGAAAAAAAATCAACGCCATGGCGGATTCCAGTAAATATGTATGATGACTAAGTTCTTGTATCTACATACAAATATCAACAGATAGATTCTCTTAATGTTTACCGATGGGTATATATGTGTTTTTTTATATACTGCAACTGTGTGTTTTAAATCGATGCTATGTATTTTTTGTCATTTATGATTTATTAGGGCCTTTGCATATAAGTCTTGGAGCCCAATTTTATTTTATATTTTAATCTTCGAACAGTACTGTATTTATACTGTATAGGCTTATTGCATTGACTACTATTCCGTTTGATGTTAAGTGACGATGTGGTTCAGCGTGGTAAGCAGACTAAGCCTCGAATACTGGTTCTCAAGTGTGCCACAGCACAACTAAGAAAATTACGTGACTGGTTATCAAACTTGAGGGTCGTAGTTACCCAGACGCGCGTTATTAGAAAAGGTCATACTAACATGCACATGATTTCGTCACGATGCTTCCCTTCACCGAAAGCTCAGGTTCATTAGAGAGTCGGATATATCGATTCGAACCCGCGTCCGAAGAAGCGGAATACGATCGACTGAGTGATCATTGTTTCAACAAAATGTTTTTTTTTTTTTGTAAAGTGAGAAAAAACTCTCATCACCTGTCGATATTCATAATGAGCTTGTAAAAGATAACTATAATATCTCTTGTAAAACACGACCAAAATTACCTAACACAGGGTCAAACATTCCATGTTAACGAATCATTTGTGAAAATCATTCGACCACTTACCATTAGGTGAGATTTGTGGGGAAGCGCTAAACCTGTTAAAATCTAAAGCTCTGTTAAAAAGTATATACAGGTTGAAGATAAAAATTAATAATTACAAAATCGACAGTTCACGATTCTCCAGTCCGTCATCGGAACACCCTCCCCCCATAGACCTCTCCCCCCTTATTCGCCGTTCCCCTGGTTCCCGCTAACGCCCCATTTATCCACATTAATATAACTTGACTCGTGATAAATTGCTACCGAACCCGGCGCGGCCTAGCGTTTTCTTAGACGAATTTTGTGGCTGTATACAGCGTGTGTTCCTTTTTTCATATAAAACATAATTATTTATATTTTTCATTAGTCAATTTTACATTCGAATGTATGCATCTTTTTTTAATCTTAGATGCATGGCAGCTTTGCTTGGACATTTCCTAATATCAAGGGTTGGAAGGGGCGGGAGTCCTGACCTTCCATTGCACTGGGGAAGCGGCCGGAGGGACTTGCCTTGGTTGACCGGGTCTGTTCCTAACGCGGGTATGTCGCGGTTGTTAAGCTTTGCGATCTCGTGTTGCCCCCCCGTGTATGACGGTAGAGACGGTTACTCATAGGGTTTTAGTGGGTAGTCGCTAGAATCTCCCACAAATCCTTCTGGACCATATCATCACTTGACATTAGATGAGATTGTGGTCAAAGCACAGAGCCTATTCCGTGTAAAAATGTCCAACATATCTTTGTCTTATGAGTGTCCCCTCAATATCTCCCACAACGACCAGTCTTACGGCATCAGCATCCGGTGGAATTCTGTAACCTTTATCAGGTTATCGGTCCACGTTGTCAAAGGCCGACCGTGGCGTGTGGATCGCAAGGTAACTTTGCTATAATTTATTATGTTATTAAAAAATAGTAATATACGAATGGGCGTTATTTTTTTTTAATGAATTACATATTTCATCAAATTATTGATGAATTTTGGTATTATTGAAAATAATACTCTAATTTTTCTATATTATATTTCAATGAAAAAAAAAAATCTGATCAAAAAGTAACAACCTGTATATCATTTTCTTGGGCAAGTAATTAACGACGAAGCGGGCCTTTTCTCACAAAAAACCTTCCTTCATGCGCTCACGTCTCAAGCAGCGGTTAGGGGCAACGTACCTACATAAATGTATGCGTGAGGGTTTGTATGTGAATGTATGAGAGACAAAAGGTTGGATTAAGAAAGGAAAATGTAAGTGAATGGATCCCGGCTTAGGAGATACGGGTAAACGTTTATTTAATATCTAATATATATATAAGATTTCATACTGCCCTGAGAGAGATAACAGAATTTTTGATATCAAGTAATAACCTCAGGACAGTGCTGGCCACCGACAGACAAGAATTGATTAACGGTAGTTGTATACACAGGCTGTTTTTTTTAAAACGCATAATGCTGAAGTAAGCAACGTTACATACGTTTTTAAATTCACTGCAATTTAAACTTACCCAATCGAGAAGGAACTATAAACAAGTCGATTAGTACTACTTAACTTTGATTTTTAGACTCATTCAACATTCATTCATTCATTTGTGTAATTTTTCTAAAGTCATTGAATGCTTGATTAAGTAATTGACCATACATATTTGAAATATTAATTGGTCGAATAAATGATATGTAGGTATGCAGTTTCTAGAAATACCGTTTACTATGTACAAAGTTCACCCACAGGTTTCTCTTGAAAACTCTTATAAGTGCGAATAATTACATTCGGGGGGCGTCTTAGGGGGCGTGCGGGCGGCTCGGGGGGGTGTTCGTTAGCAAGCCCTAATGCCGGCACACATTAATCATTCCTTTCATAAAGAGTGGGGCCTCGTAGATAAATAAGTGTAGTATGTGTTTTCTTAGGGTACCCTTCTTGAGAAAGCGTTATATTAATGTGGACATACTCCATTTTAAATGTAGATTTTTAATTATAAACATTGTTTATACACATTATTCTATTTTAGGTGGAAAATTTACTTTTCAGATAGATAGAATAAATCTATACTTATAATAAAATCTGTACATTAAAGATTTTTAAGAAACCAAAAATTACTAAATAGAATTCTACGAAATTTATTAGAGAGGAGAGAACATAGGCTGCAAATTCTCTGAATTCTAAGCGGATAAAGCCACAGGCATAACTGTTTCGATAATAAATATTTACAGGAGAATTCATCAGTAAAATTAAAATAACTCTGTATGTCTGTCCGTTAGCACGCGTATCGCTCGAAAACTACTGATTCACAACAACAATAAAAGAGTCGTACGACATTCATAGATGACACCATGGATGGCATAAAGAATAATATGTGACAACTTTTTATTATATAGTTCGGGTAATGTGTGTAGAAAGAGAAAGAAAAACACATTAAATAACGTCGACATCGAATATGAAGTTTAATTCCTTATTAAAATAAGATGTATAAAAAAATTATAGAATGAATTTTGAATGAATTACAAAATAATACAATACAATGTAAAATAGACCATTTTGTTTTACAAATAACATTGGATAATAGCATTTGTTAGTTGTCACTCGTAAGCGTTCTATATTTTGATTTCGTATTATGTATTATTAATGGCAATCTACATGATAACGTTTAGGTAGAGCACTAGATATTCGATAGAACACGGAATGTTTATTTTAAGGGGTGACAGAGATTCCCTGGAAAAATCTAGCCAGTGTTTTCCTTAAATAATCTACACAGTTGGCTAAATTAAACTTAAAGAAAAATAGGTATTAATTTAAATTTTCTCATTAAAAAGATGAATAGCTTTATGGTGCACCAAAGAAGTAATAACTTAGTTAATGGATTTAATATGTGAACTAAATGGATTAGTTATTGAAATATTGTCTTTATTAAAGGAAAATGTAGAAAAAAAAGAAATCTTTTTGAAGCAATGATAGCGAAGTTGGTAGCGCAATTGGATTTGACGTCAAATGACGCGAGGAAGAGCTCACTTATCCAACTCTAAAAATCAGCCTGAGCTTTCGGTGTAGGAAAACATAGCGGGGAAACCATAGCATAGTGGTAGGGTATTTTCTAATAATGGTCGCCTGGGTAGCTACCACCCTCAGGTGTAAAAACCTATTGCCAAATACCATTAAGTATGTTTACTTAATAACAGTGTGTTTACCGTTCTGGACCACATAATCATTTAATATCAGGCGAGGTGAAAAAAAATTTATATATACATATATAAAAAGGATTTATAAAAAACAAACCAGTTTTTATGATATATATCCATATGAAGGAAGTAAAATATAATTGAATGAAAAAGACCGAGGGTATGTCCATACAAAACGAACGTCGTCTTTCGAGTAAGGCGGCGCTGCCACATAATTATTCATCTTAAAGTGCACGTGTGCGTGCCCGTGTACCAACACCGGGCGGAAGCTGTGTGAGGATTCTGTAAGAAAGAGCCGCCCCGTGCTCACTCACGCGCGGGGAGAGAATTTATAAATTTATGAAAGATTCCGTTACAACACAGCCAGACGCGGAATTCGATTATATTATATTACTAGCGGTGTGCCCGTGGCTACGCTCGCGTTTCACATATTCTTCACTGCGTTTTAATTTTTTTTATACGGAATCCTAATATATTTGTAGTACTAAGTTAAAGTAAAAATATTTCTCATAAATTCAAGCACTTGCCCGTAAAACTGCAATGAATAGGATTTTATTAATTATTTTAGAAGTTTTCATTTTTTTATGCTTAACCCTAATAATATTCGAAAATTAAAAGTACCCTAAGTTTCCCGGAGTAACTTCAGCTGTCTACCAAAACGAGTCCTGTCAAAATCCGTAGAGCCGTTCCGGAAATTACCAGGAACAAACAGACAGACAGAATTTTTTTTAATAATTGTATTTTTGGTATAGGTATCGTATATACATTCAAATCTATTTAGTAAAAAAAATAATTTTGACATTACAAACAGACACTTCAATTTTATTTATTAGTATAGATATAGATAAATGTATTTTTTTTTATTAATTTTGATTTGATCGCATCTATTCTCTGGCGGCCGTTCTAATATTTACCTTTCTGTGGGTGGTAGGTAGCCAAACGGGCATCGGACAATGCCCTTTTTTTTTTTGTCGAGGGGAAATGCATTTATGCACTACCTTATCGGACATACATACATACATACATATGCTCACGCCTGTTTTCCCCGAAGGGTTAGGCAGAGGTGAAGTAGCGAACTACACCCACACACATTTCGCCGAGCTTAGTTCCGTCCCAGATGTGACAGGGGGCGGAGCCTGTCGCCATATCGGGCACAAATTCCAAACTTCGGGATGATACTGAGTAGAAAAAACCCAATATCACTGACCCGACCCGGGGATCGAACCCGAGACCTCAGAACGGCAGTCGTATGTAATACAACTGCGCTACCGAGGCAGTTATGGGTTCGCGGTGCATGCATACGCGATCCCGTGTTTGCTCCAATTAGGTGGCGGGAGGTACCGGGGGGTTTAGTGGGTAGTGGTCAACGGCGCTTCTCGCCGCGAGTCCCACACTAATCCTGTGTGACAGCCTCTCGTGCTTTCGTGCGAGAGACTGTCACACATCTTCGTTTCGTTTCAGTCAGATCTGGAAGGGGGGGTCCCTATCAGATCTGGCTGGACGGCTAGTGCGTAAATGCATTCCCCTCGAAAAAAAAAAAAAAGTTATGGACAATGCCCTTTTTTTTTTTTTTTTTTTTTTTTTTTTTTTTTTTTTTATTATTATTTTTTTTTTTTTTTTTGGAAGGGGGGAAATGCATTTAAAAAAAAAAAATGGTAACCAACCCTGGGTTCGAACCCCCGACTTTTCAGGCGTACCGTCTATGAGATACGCGGATTAGTCCACTGGACTAACCCCGCTCTCATGGACAATGCCCTACCATCGTGCTATACCTAGTTCCTTACGTTGTTTTCCACTGAAAGTTCAGGATCATTGAACTGGATCCAAATCTACATTTCGAAAATTTCGAAAAATAGTTTTTAAACAGGAATTCTGATTTTGATTTTCAATACGGTTAACTTTAATTGGTACATCACTTTTGTGAGTTATTAAGAAAGTTTTTTTTAGACGGTATAGGTTCAGTGCTTTGACCACAATCTCATTTGATGTTAAGTGACGATGTGGTCCAGGGGTAAACCCATTAAGCCTATGTACTAGTTCTTTAGTGATGCTTCTGGTGTTTGGTGACAGGTTTTCAAACTTGAGGGTTTTATTAGAAAACGCTCTACCACCATGCTATGGTTTCTTCAAGATTTTCTCCTTCGCCGAAAGCTCAGGCTGGTTTTAGAGTTGGATAGGTTTGAACCTGCGTCCATTGACGCGAAATTCGACCGCACTACCAACTATTATAGAAAGAAAGAAAATAAATTTATTTGTTACAAACATAATATACAAAAAAAAAAAAAAAAAAAAAAAAAAAAAAAAAAAAAAAAAAAAAAAAAAAAAAAAAAAAAAAAAAAAAAAAAAAAAAAAAAAGTGTGTGTGTGGGTGTGTTACAAAAAGGTGTCGAGTCAGCATATATGCTGAAGGAGGTGAAGCCACTAGCGCTGATTTTCACTCGACGCCCAGAGTGTTGTGTGCGCAACGATTGCGAGTGTGCGTGTGTCTTTAGTCGTAACTTTATTTAGGGAACAATGACAATATTAGTTACCTATTGATAAAAAAGGTAAAGTAAAATTATCGCTTCAAAAAGGTGAAGCGAGTTCGACTTTAGGTTTAGTGTGTTTATTGATCACATATATTATAGATTGTCATAACAGACGAGATTGTGGGCTCACCTTAAAATTATATAAGAAAAAACGCACATATTTGAGACTTTCTTGACTTTAAATATAAAAAGGAATTTACATTAGTAACACCAAACTTTAAGTTTTATATTATTGGCCCGAAAGGTTCTTCCTGCGAGAATGCACGAGCTTGGGCATTCCACTCAATTGTATTTATTAATTTTATATTAGTTTACTACGAGGGAATTGCTCGAAAAAATGTAAGTGGTACCAGGATTCCAACGTCTAGCTATTAGATCGATCTGTTCTGTTTTGTCCTTTTTTATATACTGCTCAACCCAATGCCCGCGGGCCAAAAAGTAATCCCGCTTATGATTTTTGAATAGACCGTGTTAAAAAGTATATTTCACCATATTTATAGTACAACGGCATAATAAGGCACAATACCTTATTATAGCTTACAACAGTAACAGTTAGTGGCCCGCTGAAAATTTCTGAATCGTCCGTTTGGCCCGAATAATACAAAAATCCAGCAGCCTTGCTATATAGGTTCATTATTTTGCCCAGAATCTCACCTGATGTCAAGTGATGATGTGGTCCAAAGATAGTAAACACGTTAAGCTTAGAGCAGTGATTCTCAACCACTGTGCCGCGGCACTTTTGTGTGCCGCCAAATTTCAAAAGTGTGCCGCCAAATTTTGCAAATATATAATAATTATTAAATTATATCATTTAAAAAAATATATTTATGTAGTTTGTTGTAGTAAGTAAATAATTTTTATCTTTTTCTTTGTGTGCCGCCAAATTTTGAAATCGTTAAATATGTTCCGCAACAAAAAAAAGGTTGAGAACCACTGGCTTAGAGGTATTGGTTCTCAAAATGATGCGGCTGGAAAAGACCTCTTGGTGTTGTCGACAAGTTTACACTCTTGATAGTGATACCAGGCGGGCATTAATATAAAATGTCTACCACAAAGTATGGTTTCCTCAGGATGTTTTTCTTTAACCAAAAGGTAGAAATCCGACCACACTACCAACTGCGCCATTATCGCTTCTTACCTTATAATAAAGTTCCATGTAGAAAGAACTAACATTCGTTACTTTTTCAAACCCTACCTACATTTCATTGCAACATCTTTATGGCCATAATCAAAATAGATTAATAACCACAAAAACGTTATCACAAATAACTTAAGTCATATAATATAATAATTTAAATAATATCTTAATATATTACTTGCTTAAAGCAAAAACAACGCCGAGCGATATTTCTTCGTTCGTCCTCCCTTCAACCCCTTACTAACCCCACGCCCAACTGTGAGGTGGGTTGGATCCGCATTTTAATTAAATCTCGTGCCGAATACGGTTAAGTAAAAGACGGTGGTATTTCTTTGTTCAGGCAGGTGTACATGTTCGCTTTCACGCTAAAGACGGATGAATATTTCGCACAATGCCTGTTTAAAAGGCATTATTCGAAATTAAAGGTAGATTTAAATTGACTTTAATGAGTCAGAACTTTCGGTCCAGGAAAACATCACATAACATGTTGTTAGGCTATTGTCCAATGCTCATCTGGCTAGCTAACACTTACAAGAGAGGCCCTAATTAGGAAAACCTGAGTTAGTAGTCAAATCTACTAAAAATATTTTTACTCAAATTAGACCCTAATAATGTCAAACACGTCAAAAGCTAAAATGCTATAAAAATCTAGAACTGTTTTTTTATTTATATTTCTTTTATGGAACTATATAAGGCGATGATGGCGCAGTGGGCAGCACGGCCGGATTCCGCGTCAATGGACGCGGGTTCGAGCCCCACCTATCCAACTCTAAAATCCCCCTGATCATTGATGAAGGAAAACATCGCGAAGAAATCATAGCATGGTGATAGGGCATAGCTAGCTACTACTCTCAAGTAAAACCTGTCGTCAAATACAAATAGGTGTGTTCCGGCAGCATCACTTGAGAACCAGTACATTCAGGCTTAGTCTATTTATCATCCTGAAGCACATCGTCACTTAACATCATGTGAGATTGTGCTCAAAACACTGAACCTATACCGTGTAAATAAAACTCATAGTTACAAAGTTCACTTAGTACCTAGAAGCACAGAGAGGGGTGTCATTTCCAAACGGAATCATCCACTTTCACATAATGATCCACTCAATAAATAATAGCTTTGAAAATTAAAATTCGCTTGACATGGTGCCTGAACTTGTCCGGTAAATCGGTAATATGCTTTGTAACTTTATTGTGAAATCAAACACTATTATTACCTAGCAAACTCTTATTGGCTTTACTGAGTCTATAACGTGGATGTCTAATAGCGAACGTCTCTAGGTTCTAGGTATCTTGAGCCACATCCTCACTTAACATCAGGTGAGATTGTGGTCAAAGCGCTCAATCTAATCTACACGGTATATAAAGAACAATCTGTACACTGTAATAGTTCATTTAAACAAAAAAAACCCCTAACAACAGCCTGTAAATATGGCAATAAATATAAAAAAGGCGACGTACCTACCGGGGCGGCTGGCTAACCACACAAACAAGCGTTAAATTAACTGCGGTCGGTTTAAAAAAACGCGCTGCTGAACGATTAGCAACTCCTGTGGGGTCCAGATCAGAGACGGTAAACGAGAGTTACCACCGTCGTGTGATGAAAAAAAAAGTATAGTGTGGAGATGGACTTAGTTTAAATTTATTTATTTCTTACTAATTATTATATATACACTATTAACAGCTGAATTACCGAAACAAATGCATATAGGTATGCATACAGTAAGTACGAGTACCACTAAAATGTATTAAGATTTAAGCAGCCAGTAATGTTTCAGTTACAATTTAATATAGATTTATAAAACCATTTATATAATGAGTGATACATTTAACTGTTTTGTACAATTCATTCATCACTCCCTACCCTTTTCCCATTTTAATTTGTGATCGGCGCACCATTTCTTCCACTTCCATTCCTCTCTATTTGCAGTCATCTCCGCATTCACTCCTTTTTTTAACCATATCATCTTTCACACAGTCCATCCATCTTTTCTTTGATCATCCCCTTCCCGTATAACCGTCCACATTCATATCCAAAATTTTTGTTACAACATCCTCTTTCTCCATGCGCATCACATGTCCATACCAGTACAAACGACCGCCTCTTAACTTGTCTGTTATTGGCGCGACTTTCAAACTTCCTCTAATATACTCATTCCTAATCCTGTCCATTCTTGTTCCCCCACACATCCATCTCAACATTCGCATCTCAGCTGCATGTAATCTTCTTTCGTCCGTCACCTTTATGGGGTAACATTCTGATCCATACAAGACGACAGGTCGTATTATGTTCTTGTAAATCTTCCCCTTTAATTTAAAAGAGATTTGCGGATAACACGTAGTAGCCGTAACCTGCCGCCATTTCATCCATGCTGCGTTAATTCTATGCTTTACCGCCCAGTTTATTTCGCCATTACTATGCAGGAGTGAGCCGAGGTACTTGAAGTCGGGGCAGTTTGGCATTAGACTGTCATCTAGTGTTAAAAACAGTTGAGCTGGAGGTGCCGCCGAAATCGCAAAACATATATTTCGTCTTGGATTTACTCACTTTTAGGCCGAAACTCTCCAGTTTCTGTTGCCACTTTATCAATCTGCTCTTGTCCCCAGTTCCATCCTCACTGACAAGGACAATATCGTCGGCAAACAGCATACACCAGGATGCCTCTTCCTGTATATCCACTGTCACTATTCGCTATCATTGTTGATTATCAACAGAAAGAGGTATGGCCTGAAGGTCGACTCTTGGTGTAAGCCTACCGATACCCTGAACTTGTCGGTGTTGCCAGCAGCTAACCTAATATACGTACGCGGTTGGTCGTACATAGCACGAATTAACTCTACATACTTCACAGGCACACCCTTTCCCTTTCAATGCCCACCACAAAAAACAAAATTCATTGTAATTAAACATAGACTTTATTATCACAAAAATATCAGTTATTATTATGAGCTTTGACCTTTAACAAATTTATAGTCTTTTATTTTGTTCAAGTGATAATGGATTCAGCGTTGATGATCATAGGTTTCTATAAATCCTATTTCAGAACGAAACTGAGATATCAGTGAAAAAAAATTGGCGATCAATCCACATAATGCTGGTAAGATGCTTCCAATGCGCCTAAGGTGTGTTACGGCACGCTAAGGTTGAGTTGACTTGAGAGTTTGACATGTATGCGAGTGCGTACCCCGCGCCCGCGCATAACACACCCTGAATAATAAATTAGCTGTTTATCTAACCGGTCGTTTCATTGCATATAACTACACATCAGAGTTACTTATTGTCTTGGTCCACATCGGCACATAACATCAGGCGAGATTGCGTTTCTTCCTAAATAGTATAAAAAGTCCATCTCTATACTCTCCGATCCATTGTTTTTCATCTTGCAATAAATCACCGCGCGGACACACGGGCGCCACTTAAAAATCCATTTTCCTGTTCATCTCCGGAACGTTAGGCGTAATGAAGACTCTCGGGGCTTGTGTTTTTGCTAAAGGAACACTGTATTGGGGATTGTTTTTTTTTTTTTCAGAATGCTGTGGTTTGGGTTAATTTTCGCCCCTTTTTTGTTACAAACTGGACAAAATAACTGCACTTAATATCGAAACTATGTCCAATATTTTATTAAATCAGTTATTTTACAAAAAAAAAAACAGTGTTGTGGGCACAATTAGAAAGAGATAAAATAATAAACTGTTCGCCTATCACGCACCATTTATACTTTGACTTGTAATATCAGATGTCTGCTTCAATCAATTGATCTTCACATCTGTGATATTATATTAACGGTCCTAGCCTTGACCTGTATAGTTCGCTAGATCTTCTCAATTTCCTCAGTGAACCGATAGAAAGAATAGAATCCTCGAAGATGTCTCAGAAGATTTTATAAATTATGAGTTCCCATATCTCAGCTGACAGTGACGTTTATCATCAAGTTACATCAATCCTTAAGTAGAATTGATAGGAGTACTTAAGATAAACTTCCAGTATAAATTATTACAAATACAGTTTTAATAAACACAACATTACTAGGTACATTATTTATAAATTAAAAATGTAATTAATACACACACACACACACATTATATACATATGTACTTCATCATATCAAACTCATTCCAGCCAATTCGTTAACTGTGAATTCATATCTATAGCTTTAAGATTTAAATATTGAAAAATTGGTATTTACGATTCCGTTAATAACAAACTGTCAATTTTTTTATAATTTTGTAGGCAATGTGTAAGGAATAAGGTTACACCTTGGCACATTCATCCTAGTGATTTGTTCACAGTCGCGAGCTTAGGAGACGCGATCTTCAAGGAAACAGTTTCCCGCACTGCCCTCGTCGCCTTTGTAGGTCCTTGCCTACAATTTCACCTGATTTTAATTGATGGCGTGACTCAGAATGTTAAACATTATTAGAAAAAATCCTACTACCATGCAATTACTAAAAAACTACTATCAATTGAACCATCATCGCTTCAAGCTTCTAAGTAATCTTATATTATATTAATATACCTAATTACAGCTATTGTATTAGCTTTATGGATGCCAATGTATTGATTTGTTTTTTAAAATTAAATATAATGAGATGAGATAGTCAGTTATTTATTAATTTGGTACATTTCACTTCAATGCTGCCATATTTTTTAATTACCCAACTTCAACACTTAACCCACATCTCTGTGCTTCCACTAACATTATTAAAACTACGATTTGTATAGTTTTTTATATGACAAAAAAAAATGATGTATATTATATTTATTAAAAAAAAAGAACCAGATCGAGTTTCTCGCCTGCGCTCTTCTCGACTGGGTTGTTTTCCGAACCGGTGGTAGTGTTTTAGACGTTCATAAGCGCCTTCTTAGGGCCTAAATTGAATAAATAAATTTTGATTTTTGATTTTTGATTTTTGATCAACAAGGACCAACAACGTCTGATTTTTTTTTGTATGGATGTTATTCGATTTCTCCGTCATTTGTAGGCTGATTTACAAAATTTAATCGAAGGAGTACACTTCCGAGGTGGTCCTATTTCCACCAGATCCGAATCTGATCAGTGGAACCCAGGGAAATAGAGAAAAACCTTCGAATATTATAGACGTATTTACACGTGTTTCATATATTCGTTTCCAAAGCTATGAAGTAAACTTCACAGCTATACCTAAAAGTACATACTTAAAAAAAAAAGTAGATAAAAATAAACTTTTTTAATTAAAAACACCAATTAATGTTTAGTAAATTTCTGGGTTATACTTTTAAATAAATAATAATATTAAACATTTTTAAAAGCATATAACAATTTATGAAACGTAAAACGAATACTATTGTAGAATAATTTAAAATATCAAATGCATATAATTTTAATAAATTAAAATTATTTTATTTGACGTTTTAAGTAGTTAGGATACACTTTCTGAAATTTGTGAAAAATTTAGTTTAGGCTACTTGACGCTAGATGGCGGTATCTGTACTTAATTAATACAATACTAAACTAAGAGATTACAGGAAAAAAATTGTGGAAATAACAAACAAACATGAATGGAAACATCCAAAATTTGGAAAGTTTTTTATGAATCTCTGAGTTCAATTTCTACTGTTATAACAATGTTATTCTCTTTAATGAGACTATTACACGACAGATGTCATCATAGATATTAATGTTAAGATGCCTCATGAATTAGAAAGGAAAAAAATCTAATAAAACAGTGTTCCCAACACGTATAAAATATAAAAAAGCCTGACCCAAATCCAATAAGCCTTGCCAAAACTCTCATTTAACGAAAACAAAAGAGGAAAAAATGCACCCTCCAACCCATCTCACTTACAAGCCAATGAAGCGAGCAAATAAGCGAAAAATCCCCTTCGCAGTGGAAAAAAAGATATAAATAAAATTGAAAAAAGGGACACAACAGAAAAAAAAAAAAAACGTTGGAAAAATGCGTCACTCGTTGATGTTCAGCGGAGCGAGTCGTAATTGTAAAAGGTCGGAAAAAATATTGAGTTTTTATTATTTTTAATTTTCAGTGTTGGTTCTGTACGTGTTCGTGATAATAAATTTTTACATCATTTTGGATTCGAGCAGTAATGGGTTCTTAACAGGATCTTAACCCAGTATAAATAGGTGGCTTCCAAAATCAGTAAATCATAAGTAACGTTGCAAAACTTTTTAATTAAAGACAACTACATGTAGACGTTTTAAAATTATTATCACATTTCTTTATTTTCTTCAAAAATACCTATCTTTAATTACCTACTGATCTGAGAGTTTTGTTCCAACCATCCATTCAATCGAGAGACGTCCACTGCTGCTGGACATGGGTCTCCCCCAAAGACCTTCGTGACGACCAGTCTTTCGCCACCCGCATCTACTGGATATCCACGACCTTCGCCAGGTCGTCAGTTACCTTTGAGCTACCCACGTTGCGTCTCCCGGTACGTGGCAGCCACAGTTGCAAAGCAGTTTTATTCACAAGTTATTTTCCCTTTTATCTTTATAAAAAAACTTAATTTTCCTAGTGTCTCAATATGAGCATTAATTTTCTACACGCACTTTTTGCAGGTCCAAAAGTTTGAGCTCTTAAAGAAAATATTATCAATGAGATAAATTTCCAATAAATTCTTTTAACACTGAAAATTGTCTATTGTAATACAGAGACAAGTACGTGCCTTTTTAGATGTCAATAGAATTATAAAAAATAAATGAATAAATAAAGTCACTTCAAAAGGTTTTTGTAAATGAAAATATAGCAGAAGGGACCATGACGCCAGAAAAGCCGTCACAAGTGATGCGCGAATGAAAATGGTATTGAATTCATATCGGGCCGGTTACGTGTGCGTGTCGTTACGTCGCCGGACCGAGGGATTACACCGAACAATGTTTATTTGATATGTTTATTTGATAACATTTGATTTTGTCTGGTTTTTAATGTTTTCGTTTTACTCCATTTTTTTCTATCAATTAATTTTTTCAGCCATCATATGACTACCTAAAGTAAAGTACAGAATTTATTGCACTATGGTTTCTGGGTCGATTAATACTGGTATTATTTTTACTTGAGCAAATCTTAGATACCAACCTCATCGGGCAGCGAAGAGTGGGCTATGTCGGATTCTTACTAACTAAAACTCCTAACGGTGTTCTTTCCTTCACCTATTTAGCTGATAGGAGAGAAGCAGCTGCTTTCGCATTAATAAAAAACTGGTATAGTGACTGTACAAGATACATTACATATGTAACGTTACAAAATTATAATCGGTTACGTAGGCTTTTCAAGTTAATATGAAGACGGATTTTGACTTAGATTCGGCAACGCTCTTGGTAGTTTCAGAACATATTATTTAATTTTTATTTAAAATCACATCCTTTTTAGTTATTTGGAAAACATTACAAATAATATTTATACGGCCTATGACTTTAGTGATCATTACGTGAACGATAGTGGTGTCTAGAAATTACATCCGTCTCTGTGTTTCCGCTAAAACCGTTTATTATTATTGTAGTAAATTGTATATTTTATATTGTAATTAAAAAGACGGATCGAGTTTCTTGCCGGCTCTTCAAGTCTGGGTTATTTTTCAAACCAGTGGTAGTTTTTTTTAGATTTTTTTTTTATTTTGAGTCACTTGATCAGACATGCGAATGTTGAGACATGTGTGTGATAAGAAAGGACAGGATCAGGAATGAGTATGTTAGAGGAAGTTTGAAAGTGGTTCCAGTTTGTCTTGGCATGGTCATGTTTTGAGAAAAGTTGAGAAGGATGTGGCAAAAAAAAGTGATGACTATGAAGGTTGATGGATTGGGGGAGAGGTTATCAAAGCAAAGATGGGCAGATTGTTTGAGGGAAGATATGAAAGCAAATGGAGTAATGGAGTAAGATATGACGGCTGATAGGGATGTATGGAAGGAGAGTTTAAACATATTGCGTTGACTCCAAATGAGATGGGAACAGAGCATGAGAATGATAATTAACTTTAGTCACTAGAACTTGCAGTTCAATAATTAATTGGTGTAAAACAGAAATATTTTAATTGATATAATTACATAGAATGAATGTTTGTGTCATTTGTCTGCTACAAATTCATTAGGCGCTCGACAATAGACAAATTAATTATTACAAGGATGTTTTCGTTATTTCGAAAATAATTGTAGAATTAAAAATATCGACGTGAACTTAAATCGAAACACTTCGAAAACAATTGTATTGTATTTTCGAACAAGTAAATTCTAGAGATTTATATTATCAAAACAGTAAATTTTCGGCTGTTGTAATTTGTGACACACTGGTACCTATACGACATTTTATAACTTTCTCAGTAGACTTATCAGCATATTTATTGCCTTTAGTTAGAAATTCTTATTGGAAATTGGTACAGAAAGTCTTATTTGATTGCAACTAAACGTTGTTAAAACATGTTTAGATAATTTTAACAATTTAATTTACATTTGGCCTAAACCATGCATTATTTTAAAGCTTGTAATTTCTTTTTTTAAATCATCCATTTTATTTGGACGCATACTTTGGTACTGCTATTTGTTAATAGATGGCAGCACGATAAAATTGTAATAAATTATCTGAAGTCGGAATTAACATGTACATAAAGATGTAAAATGTTTTATATAATCTACGTGGTTTATTAATTACTAGAATTCAAATAAAATATATTTGATATATTTTTTATATTTGAAACTTGTACTCTCGCTTATTGGAATGGATTTAAAGAATAATTTGTTGTCTAATAAGATCAATAATTACTCCTACTGCTCAATAGATGGCAGTGTAAGCAAATAATCTGTAATGTTCTCAAGTAATACAGAATAACTATTTTAAGAAACATATTTTTTAAATGTACAAGGAAGCATTTTTTAAATTAAATTTAAAAACTGAACTATATAACGAAATATAAAGAAACACATGAATTAAACAGAAATCGTAAAATAATAAATGATAGCTATTATATACCTCATTTTATAAGTGCAATGCATTATTTGCATTCTCTCGTAGAGCCGATATCCGTTCGGGTCAACGGGTTCTGAATGGCTTCCAAGTACCGAAAGACGCAGCGTGGGTTGGCCTCTTGGAAGGCGAATGGACGACAACTTGGTAAACGTTTCGGGAGTCTTCTGGATGCGGGTGTAGCAAGACCGATCGTTGTAGAGATCTATTTCCAGCAGTGGATGTCTATCGGTTAAATGGACGGAATGCAATTGAATTGGCTGAGTGTTGCCATTATCTTAATTAGCAAACACACTATTTTTAGTAACAGAGTAACTGAATAAGATATCACAGTGAAATAGAAAAGAAAAAATGAACTTATTCAATGTAATTTGACCGCTACACACGTCGTTTTTGCTCTTTTAGTGGAATCCAAAAAGTACAGTTTCTTAGTAGTAAAGAGCTAGGATACGTTTATCCGAATTTCTAGAATTTTTTATTATGTGTATGACCGTCGTTTATTATAACAAAAATTAAAGTCGACCAGATAAATATCTAAAAACATAAATATATCGTATTGTTACTTGGATTTTAAACACACACACACACACACACACACACACACACATACACTTTATCATTCAAACACACACATCAAATAAGACAAATTCACTGAGCCGTAAATAAAGACGCGACTAGACTTCATAAAAACAAATTAAATTTAATACACCTGAAACAATTTTCTTTTTTCGAACGACTAAATAGGTACTGCGAGCTTCATCCACCGCCGACCGGCCCGACCGGAAAATGGGAAAACCTCGGGAAAATAATTAACGCAACTCCGAGTAGGTACTCTGATGATACGTTTTTACATTAATATTAAAAACTTTAATGAAAAAAAAAATATGTAAATATATATTAAAAAGGATATGTACATAGATATACTCGGGACGTCGGAAAAGTTTATCCTTTTTTCCGTTAGACGGGTTCTCGGGAACAGAGCTCATAGAGACGACCTTCTTATCGTAATTCTTTTTAATTATTTCGTTTTGTGAATTTCTTCAAAAATCCAAATTACTAATTAAATATATTTGCATATAAACTTGATAGAAGCGGTGAAGGCTCTGTGGTAGAAGGGACGTGGGTTTCAATCTTGGACTTTTTAAGCTCAAGCATGAGCTTTCAATTCTGTAAACAATCATAATGAAAGCACAGGTGTTAGGGCATTTTCTAATGTATGTCTGGCTAGCTACCACACCATCAAGTTTATATTTAATAGGTTATATTCTATAAGAATCACTTGAAAGCCAAGTACCTCAAGGTTTATTTTTTCAATAAAACATATTCTGCGTACTCTGGGTCCACACCTTTTTTATGTTGGAGGATTTATTCGACTTGCGTCAGAAAAATTGCTTATAATATTTCATGTAGTTATGCAGTTACCTTCTTTCATAATTAATTAAGTGAGCCTTAATTTATTTACATGTTACATCTAAACGAAGACTATATGTTAAGAATTTTTTTTGTTTTAATTTTTTTTTTTGGAGATTTAGTATGTTATAGATGGACCATATCGTCACTTAACATTAAGTGAAATTATGGTCAAGACGTTACTGTACTACAGTACACAGTAACATAGAGTCTATATTAAAACCATCAAATCAAATTCTTCGACTAAAATAAATAGCTTCATGATATTTTATTTTTAAGCTGCATAAGATTCACGTAAGACTGGAATCTCATGTGATTGTAATTGATGATGTGATCCAGTATGGTAAGCACACTAAGCCTAGAAGTACTAGCTCTTAAATGATACTGCATGCAGTGATAGTGGTGAATTCAAAGGTGGTACTTGCCAATAGATTCTTAGTTTCATTATGGCATTATAATCATTCAAATAAAACACCCAGAGCGATAATAATCAGACGCGGCGTGAAGCCACTTCAAATTAGCCTTAAAAGACCAGGTACGTCTTCGGTTACACATACCTGTAAATTTTAATGACTTCAATGGTATACGAGTTTTTTGTATGAAACTATCGTTCTTAGCGTTATTACTCTATGGCTATGATCTCATTACGAGTGGATAGATTTTTAGTTGCTACTGTTCTCTGATATTCTATACTTTACTAATTTATTATTTCAGATTTTAACTGAAAATAGATAAACTTCTGACACGTGTACCTACTCTGTATGCATCTGTATCTTTTTTTTCTTTAATAAAGATTTATTTGAAGTACTTTGTAAAAACAATTTTAAGTATCAGTTACTTCAACACTGAACAATTTTTTTTCACAAAATTTATATGTAAAATATTACTTTATGGTCTATAATCGACTGTGTAGTTTTTTTGTTCTGAGTTTTTAAGTACATTTAGGTGCATAAGCTTTGATGAGGTTTAGGCATTTTTACAGTTTTTTTTTCTATTACTTTCATTTTTGTGTTACTTTGACTTTAAATTTATAATATTTACTGACATTTACTTTAAAAAAATACCCAATATATTTATTATGCCCTTACTGTATTAAAGGATGTTTATTTATGATAGTTTTTTTTACACGATATAAGCTCAGTGCTTTGACCGTTATCTTACCTGAAGTTAAGTGACGATGAGGTCCAGGATGATAAACACACGAAACCTAGGTACTAGTTCTCCAGTGATGCTGCCGGAACACACCAATCGGTATTTGGCGACAGGTTTTCAAACTTGAGGGTGGTAGCTCCTCAAGCGGCCATCTTTAGAAAATGCTCTACTATCATGCAATGGTTTCCTCACGATGATTTTCTTCACTGAAAGCTCCGGCCGATTTTAGAGTTTGATAGGTGGGATCGAATCCGGCCCCGCACAACCCACTGCGTCATCATCGCTACAAAATGCATTTATATGACAAACGTAATAAGACAAAGGCTTACAATTGTTGTACAGAGGGGTCGGGGGTTTAAAAAAATCCATAGTTTTGCTGATGTAATATTTTAAAATTTACAAAGAGCGCTGTTAGAATTAAACACTTGAAAGAAAGCACTAGAACGATTGTTATAAATTATTACTGTGTTTTTAATTTGACCTGATTTATATCATAAATCAAATGACCCGGTGAACTTTGAATCACCTCTCTTTTTGGCTTGGCTTTTCTGTTGCTGAGTTTAATGATGATTCGTTGCGTTCTAAGCCTATCCATTTCATTGTCAGTAATTGTAGAACATACCAATAAGACTATTATCGTTTTCTGTCTCTCGAAAATCATCAATGCGTTTAGCACGTGAGTTATGGTTTCGTCACACACCGAGCGGATCGGGAACCCACTGCGATGTTTCTGTAGAAGACATTGCGTCGACGTAGGTCGAGCGAGAGGAGTGCGCGACCTCTTCTATAGTAAGATCGCGCTGGCGTCCCTTCCCGCTCGCTGTGTGGTAAAACCAATAGCTCGACGTACATTTGATTGACTTGGACGACTTAGGTCAGGTCGTCTTCTTCTTGGGCAATGTATTAAGATAAATTTCCGATAGCTCAGCATCAATAAATATTTGACAGCCAACAAAAATGTCGATCCTTAGTGTTAGTGTCAATATTTAGTATGACGGGTTGAAACAGATGAAAAAAAAAAAATGAAAATGTTGAAAAAATTGTTCTCGCAATTCTTCTATATTTTCTAAAATTATTGCAAATCGATCCAGCCGTTTTCGAGTTTTAGCGAGACTAGCGAACAGAATTACATTTATATATTATATTTATATTATATTATATTTATATATTATATAAATTATATTTGTGAATAAAAGACTATTGGAGACCAAAAGGGCATATTGTAGATAAATAGGGAGGACTATAATGTGGAAATACTCTCCCAATAAAGTCCCTGAAAGACGGGAAAGTTTAAAAAGTAGTGTATTTTATGACAGTTTCGTTTTTAAACTCAAATTAGTTGGTTAATTATAGCAAACTAGGCGTAAAGTAGGCTGACGTTTGTCGTGGTATGGACATGTTATGATAAGAGAGGAAGCGCATGTTGGTAAAATAGTAATAAATATGAATGTGGAAGGATGAAAAAGTAATGGAAGACCAATGAAAGTGTGGACGGAGTGTGCAAGAAATGATATGAAAGAAATAGGAGTGAATGAAGAGATAATAACTGATAGGAACGTATGGAAGAAGAAAACATACTGCGCCGACCCCAAGTGAGTTGAGAATGATGATCATATAAGTTGAGAAACGAAATCATAAACATTAAAACCTTATTTTTTTATTAAGTGAATGCGACGCGGTTTATTTTTGACGGTTCGACTAATTTTTATGTTATCTGTCTAAGACGATTTTTTTTATATTCAAAAATCTTTTCATGCCGACTGTACACGTCGCTTTTTCTTTTCATCGTAAAAATAAATATTTTAATCCGTGGGTGTAACTTCGGATCCACTCTTCCAATTACCGGGAGGGTGTGCTACTACCCTCACCCCCGACTTCTACGGAGTATGCCCGTTGTGTATTTTTTTTTTACTTTACCTCGCTTCCTGTAGAATATATTATACGCATTATATAATAAATGTTAATGTTATGTTGATAAGAAAATTGTTTGTTGATATTTTTCTTTTATTTTACGCTTCGTGAATATATGGAAAATATAATAATAATAATAATTTATTTCCAAAAACATTTATACAAAAAACATAAGATTAACCCTTGAGCACCTTCCAGGCGTTTACGCAAGCTTTCCATTGTTTTCCTATTGTTTTATTTTTATGGGTACTCGACACATTAAGCACTGTCACCTGAACTAGGCTTTTAGCCTGTGTCTCACCAATACACATAATTCCTTACGCTAAATTATTATTTCTTTAAAGTACACAGTAAAGATAACACCAGAGCAAGTGGACCCCCCATTTTCCACTTGATCATAAAAATTACAATATTTCGATTTTAACAATAATTTATTTGAAAATGAAATAAAACGAATTGTTTGATTGATAATATGTTTCTAACTGTTACTTGTAATTATAATTAACCGAAGTTACAACGTAGTCTGACGCTCGACCGCGCGGTATTCTGACAGCGCATGGCGCCCGGCGCGCTGTAATAATAAATTCATATTGTTTAAACTAATTTAAATAAATAACGTATGTAACTGATAAAAACAATTAAGTTTTTTCATCGCGAAATCAATGCAATTTTTGTTTGTTAATTTAAAAGTTAATTAACATAATGATATTAACCAAATAATGTTTAGTTAATATGTCGATTGGCCATTAAAATGAGACAATAAGAAAACAATGGCAAGTTGGCGTAAACGCAAGGTTAGAGTTCAAGGGGTATTATAATATTTTATTACAATATAAACATTTGTAAAATAAAATAAACCTCTAAATTTCATTAATTTAACTTTAACGGTTGATTTAAAATTAATTTTATAATTAAATGTAACTAAAATTTTAATTGTAAAAAAACTTATTGTTAAAACGTTAAAAAAAATACATACTTAATTTTTATGATCAAGTGGAAAATGGGGGTTCACTTGACGTGATCTTGCACATTACGTTTGTATTGCTCTTTTTTGTGTTATTTTATCCTTATAATGTTTTATCAAAACTGGCTTATGCAAGGATCTGCTTGTAAAACTAACTTGGCGTTTACGCCAACTTTCCATTGTTTTCCTATTGTCTCATTTTTATGAGTAATCGACCTATTAATAGTAATATTTAACGACGAGATTTTAATTTAACGGAAAAAAAAAAAAAAAAAAATTAAATGTATTTTGTATCGAAAGAATTAATTCCATGCGAGTCCAAGAAGCGAGTCAAGTGATTTCTCCAAAAATGCAATCTTACCTAATATTGTGTTGATGTGGACATTTAATTTAATATATTAAGTCAAGAAAGATATTCTTTTAAGTAGAGGTGTCGAATTACAAGCGATTTTTGAAGATATATTTTCATTATGAATTTTTTTATATAATGTATAATAATGTTCTAGTATTTTTTTTAACGAGAAGTTTCATAAAAAAAAACCGAATCCGAAGTTTGTCTAGGTAAACGGAGGGAATCTTTCTTATTAATTTGTTTTAACTCTGTATAAGTCTATGCCTATAAGCACTGATGCTTTGACCACAATCGTACCTGACGTTAAGTGACGATGTGGTCCCAGACACACTAAGTTTAGAGGTACTGGTTCTTAATTGATGCTGCCGGAACACACCTATAGTTATTTAGCGACAGTTATTCAAACTTGAGGGTGGTAGCTAGCCAGGCGGGCATTATTTAAAATGCCCTACCACCAAACTATGTTTTCTCACGATGCTTTCCTTCACCCAAAAGCCCAGGCTGATTTTTTTTTACAGTTGCATAGATGAGTTTGAACCCGTGTTCATTGGACACGAAATCCAAACGCACTACTAACTAAGCCATCATCGCTCTACGTATAAAAATATAATAAAGCGGTCGCTTGTAGACAATATAAATGCTATTATATATAATGCGACCAAGTGAAAAATCCGTTCTCCCCTAATCTTCAAACAGTAGGGAGTCGCGTTTATATAAAATTTTCAGGTAGAAGAAAATCGGGGTCCCTTGCAAAAATAAGTACCAGATAAAACCCCGCCATCTGCGAAGGCGAGGGTTTGGGATGGGGGGGGAGGTATGAGGGGTTAAAGCGTTTTTTAAATATATATAAGGGTAGAACAATATGCTATCAAGGATCTTTGTTTCTTATTTCGTGTTTCCTTCGTAGAATTATTTGGTATTTAAAAAAAAAATGTCTGTCATTCTATGCCGGTTCTCAATGCACACCATTGGATATGATATCTGACCGTTGCTTCGATGATTTTTTCTAATCTATATGCGATACAATTTAGTAAGTAATTACTTATTTATTTTAGACTATTTTTATTTCCGTTTTGTTTTTTTTGTATATTTGTATAATATAAACATATAATCAAAATCAAAAACATCTTTATTCAATTTAGGCCTTAGGGCCTTAGGCCTTCTTAGGAAGGCGCTTATGAACGTCTAAAACACTACCACCGGTTCGGGAAACAACCCAGTCGAGAAGAGCGCAGGCAACAAACTCGATCTGGTTCTTTTTTTTTTTAATAAATATAATACATATCATTTTTTTTTTTTTTCATTTAAAAAACTATACAAATCATAAATCATATAAATGGATAATAAAATATATTTACTTATTTAAATGTATTTCCTTTAGCATAAATTGTTTTTATATTATTGTTAAAAACTATAAATGGGGAATTAACAAGAAAGACTATTACAAAAATAATAATCTATTACAATAATGGCTGTCGTCTGCGTTTCTATTGATTTGTAATCATTTCACAATTACTAATTAACCTTTATAGTATAATTAATTAACCTATAACAACTACGGTTGTCAAAGATAGACGTTTGATATAAAGACTCGAAACAAAATCTAGACTACCCAAAGACGGATGGAAAGAAGCACCATGAGTTCAAAACTTAAAAACAAGGCGAGAAATACGGATATCCGCAAGAAATCAAAAATAATACATGCGTTAACTTTCTCGCTACAATGAAACTTGAAATGGGCAGGTCACGTGTCTGGATACAATGATAATAGATGGACAGATAGATCGGTAGTGTGGTAAAGATAGCGAGAGGCCGACCGCATGCTAGATGGGCCGATGAATACTAAAAATTTCTGGCCCAGATTGGCTAAGCACCGCCAAAACTAAATAAAAATGGTACATCTTGGAGGAGGCTTTTAACCGAAGGGGGTCCATACAAAAATAATAGTTTTAATTTTGTGTTATAATATTTAATTTTTTTTTTTGTTTTTTTTTTGTATTTTTGCATTGAATAAATAAGGCTGTTATTATAATTAACCTTTATGAACAAGTTTGATGAAATATAGACTACATATTTCCTCAGATTCCACTCGTAAAGATCACACTCTGATAACTGCATTTAAATGAAGCGCACTCATGCAGTTCATACATGTTTGTCCGCTAGTGAGCTTGTAACTCAGAAACGACTGAGCAGATTTACATAAGTATTTTTTTAAAAATAACAATTGTATTCTTTGGTCAAGGAAGTAAGTAAGACATAAGGTCTGACGTCACAGTTTACACGATTCGTACCGATATTCGTTTTGCAGAAAAGGAATAGAGAACATAGAGTGGTAATCCGTAAGAAAAAAAATTGAACCCTTGTATCACAGAATTTAATTAAATTTCTTTTCTTTACATTGTATATAGGCTTTTACAATCTCATCTGATGTTAAGTGACGATGTGGACCAGAATGGTAAACACACTAAGCGTATAGAGGTATTGTTTCTCAGGTGACACTAGAAGGTTTCTAGAAGACACTTATTGGTATTTGGCGACAGGTTTTCAAACTTGAGGGTGTTAGCTACCCAGGCGGGCATCATTAAGAAAATGCTCAACCACCATGCTATGGTTTCCTCACGATGTTTTCCTCCACCAAAAGCTCAGGCTGATTTTAGAATTTGATAGATGGTCTCGAACCAGCGTCCATTGACGTGGAATCCGGCTGCACTATATACTGTGCCATCATCGCTTTAGCTGATTGAAATGATCAAGCACCAGCCAACTACCTACCTTGTTGTAAAGAAAAGGCCAAGAACGAGTCACAAAAATTTATCATTTTTTTTATTTCCATTCAACCGAAATATGTCTTCTGCTAGACATATGTCTCCCCCAATGCATGCGGGTTGGCGATCGAAGTCAGGTGTTTGTGTTACTCAGAGGATGTTGCTGCCTATCCCTTGGTTATTCCCTTAGTCACCCGCGGGAAGGTGTGGGGTGGTAATATTCTTGGCCGGCACCACACGACAAATTATTTTATTTATTTATTCTAAGTAAATACGATGACAAAAATGTTATAGCAATAAAGTTTACACATTAAGTATTTATCTTGATCGTACGATATGATAAATATTAACAGAATAAGCCCCCGGTGTATCTAGAGTGTGGTATATTTTTGTGATAAGTCAGATTTATAGAAACGAGTCTTCGCCCGCGCCGGAGGCCTGGCACGGTGTCTACAAGCGACCCTCCGGCTCGCACGCTGTGGAGACGGCTTATTTATTTACATCGAATTTTACAGCCCATATAAAAATATATTAACTAAATCGACACATGATTTATAGAGCCAATAACGAATTTATTAATATTAAAAAAAAAAACGAAATGTGTGTATGTATGGATAAATTTTTTGTTATTTCTTTTTTAAAGATACTTTCTTTATTTTATGTTTTTACTTCCTTTTCCTTTTCTCTTTTGTTTTATTACTTTTTTTTATTACACTTGTTGTCTGCCCGCTGCTCTGCCCACGTTTCATATATTCTTCACTGCGTCATTGTTTTTAACAACCATTGGAAAATAATATTCTGATGGTGGTGTCCCTTGTACCGTACTTTGTATTCATTCCATTCATTATTTTTAATTTATTCCATAGAAATTGAATGATTTTCCTAAATTTTACTAGTACTACAAGAAAGCAAAGGTATTTTTCACAAATTCAAAAACCTGTCAGTAAAACTGGATTAAATCAGATTTTATTCACAATTTCATGAGCTCTAGTTTTTTGCACAAAGCTCTAATTATTTTCGCAAAATACAAGTAGCACGGAGTAACTTCAGTTATCTGAAAAAAAAAGTCCCGTCAAAATCGGTCCAGAGATATACATTGCAGTGGCGAAGCGCTCCTATAACCCGATTCCTTATAGCCTTACTAAAAACAAACACTCAATGCGCCACACATCAAATACACTACAACAATCTCACAATCGTAAACGTGAAACACGCACACTAAGAACTTACTCATACAATCCGGTAGCAAAATGTCGGAATTCAATTCACACATCCATGCACATTTCAATTATCACCCACATAATGAAAGCATTAGTGTACCTATTATGTAAATGTATTCTAAATTTAGGCTGAAAATAAGCCCCTTCGTTCCGGGTTATTCATTTAATTTTGATCATTATTGTGATACTTTTACCGTTTATCAATATAAATATTTGAAGAAAGCGCCATCTACTGATATACTATTAAAATGTTTGACAAGCAACTTCAGCTAAAAATAATAATGTGCTATCAAATTCCGATAGATGTCACTTTTTAAAATTGACTATTGCGCTACACCGAAATGATGAAATTACTTCCTATTCTAGAATGTTCGATTGTAATCATGTATGAATTTCGTAGCCGAAGAAGTTATGACTTTGTATTACTAATCGTTACATTTCGTTTCGCGTAAGTCACCAACTCGCGTCGTCCTGTTAAAATTAAATGGTTGAAATCCACGATCACGAAAGTTAACTAATTTTATAATTCATTAGGTTGTCATAATTATAGGAACATTAATCACAAGCGAAATGAATGTGACATTTAGTATTTAGCGTGGTAAATAATTTTCACCTTTAATCTCAAAACAACTTACCATACTCGACATGCACTGTTTGTACAACTCCAGTGAAGTCAAGTATGGTGAAGGTGGTTAACACTAACTGTAACTGGATAGCTTCGCTCAGCAGCACAAGCATCCGTCATTCATTACTGTACTAATTTTCAAGAGGAATAAGTATGACGATCAGGTAGATTTTTTATGCTCCGGCTTTACCGAAGATTTTATTCAACGCCACGCCACTGATACATTGATATGTATTTAGTAAAAAGTTAGTTGTAGCTTTATATATTTATATGTTATAGTTATTTTTTTTTAAACACATGTTACCGTAAAACTTTCAAGCCATATACACATATTTGAATTTCGATATCTGATAGTTCAAGGGACTCAAAAATATTTTAGTCCAACCAATTACACTATAATATAGGCTTAGTTTATTGAATTACATCGACATTTTTAACATCAGGTGATATCATAGGAAAAAGCCAAAACTATGATTTAAAACAAAAACATTGTTCAGGCAACACCATGTAATCTGTGCCCGGTGGTTTTCGGTGTTTCGACGCTTGTTGGCGCCCCTCTCTCGCCAACGGTTTTTTCAATCACTCGACACGGTCTCCTCGGAACATTTTATAATCAAATCGATTTGGCTATTATTTTGGCTTATTTTAAGCTCAAAACGTGTTCAACGTTTGTGCGTGCTTGGATATTAAAAGTAGCTATAGTGAAATTGGTTACGGAAAAGAGCGGCCGCTCAACATCAAGAAGACACAGTGGACGGAATGTGCATCATAGCAGGGCGAAGTATCTGCATCGGCACACCAGGTAAGTCGACACTGTTACTACTGGGTGCGGTTATTTGGAGAGCCAGAACAATTGATAAGGAGTAGGAAGCCCTAGGATCGGCGACAAAGCTATCGAATTAATTCAAGGTCCTTCGATTCGGTCATACACCCCCAAACATATTATGTCATTTACTACATTTAAATTTAAATGTACTGTAGTCGACGCATTCGAACTGAGGCTTCGGGTCATAAATTATATTTATCTGTCTGTCTCGCTCGTACTTACAGGTCTTATGGAGAGGTGTAGTGATGTACGTAAGAATTGTAGAAGTCCATATCCATAAGGGGTTAGGTACGATCGATATACTAAATTATGTTAGGTATTATTAGGAATAATTTTTCGCTACCTGAAAATAAAAGTTTTTAATTTGTAAGGTAAAACGTTTGTTAGGAAATAATTATTCAAAAATAAATTCTCTATTGTGCGTATTGCGTAACGAAGCGTAAGTAATGTAATGAGAGTTATAACAAAAAATATATATATTCTTATATTTATAGAAAAACAATAACCCTTACTCGTAACAACTAATCAGGAGTTAGAGTTCTAATTAAGGTCACGATGACGTTTCGACCTCGCGCGCGCGGGTAACTATGAATCGATAACGGGTTGCATTGCGTGCACATTCCTACTGTCAGTGACATTTATTACCCGACGACACAGTTTAAAATGCGTCGACTATTAAAGTCGACTATTAAAAATTAGTCGACTAAGTAAAATGTTATAAACATTCTCTCTAAGCCATTTCCATGTTATCGTATCTTTCCCGTCCCTCTGTCTTCCCGCGTTCGTTCCGTATTTTTTCCCCATTACATTTTCATTTTATTTCATATTTCTCCTTTGGGCGGTATGAAGGGGGTATATGGGAGGGGGGAGGATAATAAAATTTTTCCCTCTTCGGCCCCCGTCGCCTTTATTTATGGCCACGGTTAAGGGAGCGAATATGTTTTCCTACATTTTCCATAATGAGCCAAATTATTGGGGGGAAAAGGAGGTGCTCTTTCGAGATTGCCGGTTGGATGTTTTCGCTTTTTTCTCTCTCCTGTTTATATTTTTAAAGGGATACCATGTTACTGTTCGTATGCGATAAGTGTCGTGTTACATCGACAATGAAATTGCGAGATTTGTAAACCTTGTTTTTACTTTGTTTCGCTTTTTATTATTCGACTTTTTAACGGGTTATTTTTTGTTATATGAATTTGAGCACATTTACCGGATTATTGTTGTTACTGTTAAATGTTTATTAAAATAATTATCGAAAAGGAAATAGCCATAGTGATTTTTTAAACACGGTATAGGCTTAGTGCTTTGACCACAATCTCACCTGATGTTTAGTGACGATGTTATCTAGGATGGTAAATGCACTAAGCCTAGAGGAACTGGTTCTCAAGTGATACACACTTATTGGTATTTGGTGACAGGTTTTCAAACTTCAGGGTGGTAGCTACCCAGGCGGGCACCATTAGAAATTGCCCTACCACCATGCTATGGTTTCTTCACGACGTTTTCCTACGCCGAAAGCTCCGGCCGATTTTAGTGTCAGGTAGGTGGGGATCGAACCCGAGTCGATTGACGCTTTATCCGGCCGTACTACCCGCTGCCCCTCATCACTTAATATACGTATTTGTATATGGCTAGATGTATTTTTTCTATTATTAGCAACAGTTTCTATTAATAATCCAGATAGTTTTCATCCAGATAGATAGTCAATAGTATATTTGAGTTGGTCTATAATATAGCCGTTTATTTGATGACAAAATGCAAGTACACGCGGGAAATGTCGCTATCAGTTATTGTTAAATTCGCCTCATACACCCCCGAGCCGAATACCCCGCAAACGACGCGGAGGCCGCGTAACATTTGAACCAACCCCGAAGACGACATCTCGTTTAGAAATAGGATCCTCCCGTTCCAACCGAGAAAAGCTGCCTGTCAGCGCATACGCCGGCGAAACTGCCGTTCACACTGCCAGGCAGAGGCGTCTAGTTATGCTCGCGCAAATACTCCGAGTCTCCCTCCATTGGTAACCCAAGACGTACCTCGTTCCCGAACTGAGGAGGCCTTTGACGTCACCACCAGCTCGGTTCAGTGACACTGACCATGCATTAAACATTTCACGGACAACATTGCGTCCACACTCCTGCACACAACACGCATGTACATAGGTCCTGTACCTGTAAATATAGGAATTAGCTAGGATTAAAATTCCGCAAAATTTGTACACACAGGTAACGGGCAAGCCGAGATTCGTACCGCCTTGGTGACTTTGTACTAGTTACCTTTTGCGGCCGAGTGCTTTCAACATTCGTCCACGAAGTTCGGTGAAGGTGCAAAGGCGCCTCCGGTTACAAGCATTAACTAGTTTAGAAAAAAAACTAGCCGTCGTAAGGACGATAGTTCTAGAAACCATGCAATGTAAACTCACACTTTCAATCCGCACAGTTGTGTGCAAGGTTGACACATGATCTTGCGTTTAGTTTAAAACAAGTAAAAATACAATAAAATTGTAGTGCATGTAAATCTCAGTCAATAATTCTTGAATATTATAAAAAACATTTTTAAATTACTTACCTACAACAGTAATACAAAAAAAAAACTAGACAGCCGACAGAAGTGAAAACTCGAAGCTTTGAAAAACTGTTTTTTGATGTTTATAAGACCTAATATTTATTATAACTATAACATTTGTCTGGTTTTTACATCTATTGGCGCTCTGTGCAATAATTGTGTACGTTTTCATACTGTTTATTCATAATAAAAAAAATACGTTAAGCTACGTAAGTATATATTTTATTGCAAGTACTTAAACGTCACCGTATACTTGACATACTGTAGTGTGTTGACGGCTAACGTCATAGCTTTGATAACGTGAATCCGGAAGTCTTTCCCTTATTGAGAAATTGTTCAACAACGTAAGGTTTCAGTTTAAAAAGAATTAAATACAAACTGGTGTAAATTATTCCGCTTAAAAAGCATTAATAACCTTTTCTATCCATAAGGCCTCCTCCATCCGCCCGCAGCGAAACTCCTTCGTTTCGTCCTGTTCATTAAAACTGTAGAAAAACACCTCCCCGAGATAGGGGGGGGGGGGTTGAGTCACCACCCTACAACCCTCACGGCCAGTCTGAAGAAGAAGAAATATGGATCAATAAAGAAATTGCTCTGTGCCCAATGGAGGCACTGGCTATCACCCACACAGTTGCAAGGTTTCTGTGTGGTTATAAAGGCGATCCGCGTTGTTGGTTTTTTTATGTGTGTGTGTAAAACCACAAGGCGGATATTTGTTTTTTTCTGTTAGTATAAATTTTATCTTTTGTCCAAAGAGGTTTCAATTACTGATATAGTTTAGAAAAAATGAATCGGGTGATATAGTTTTTCCTTTTTTTAGATGAAGTAAAAAAAAATCTAAACCTATCTTACTAGCTGTACGCGCGTCTTCGCTCGCGTATTATATTTTTTACTAGCTGCGTGCCCGCTACTGCCCCCGCGTTTCATTATACTTTTTTTTTTTATACGTAAACCCTAATTATGTTCCAAAATTTTTTTTGGTACTAACATTAAACATATTAGCAAAAGATATTGCTCACAAAATCCTAATACCTTCCAGTAAAAAACTGTGCATTTAATCGGATTTTTTAAAATAATTCTAGATGTTTTAATTTTTTTACGCGTAAGTCTAGTTATTTTCGAAAACCGAAAGTACTCTAAGTTATGCGGAGTAACTTTAGTTATCTACGAAAAAAAAACCGCCCAAATCGGTCCAGCCGTTCCAGAGATTAACCGGAACAAACAGACAGACGGGCAAGAATTTTAAAACTTGTATATTTGGTATAGGTATCGCATATACATTCATATCTATTTAGTAAAAAAATTATAATTTGATATTACAAACAGACATTTCAATTTTATTTATTAGTATAGATTATAGATTCTAAACAATTATTTACTGTTTAATAAAGTTTTTAAATATCCAACGGATAATAATGTTTACATAGTCATTATTTTTAATTTATTTTATCTTTATCCTCCTTATATTTAGGATATTTCTAAAAAAAATTGACACATAAAATCAGTCCATTTGTATCGTAAATTAGCCGGAACAAACAGGTATGCAAAAATAAAAAATGGTTTTTTTTTTGCTATAAGGACTGCATGTAGGTATTTTGTAGTATTTAGTGAATAGCTGTTGATTTTCCTTAAACAGACACTTAATTTTTTTTTTTATTCTTATAGATGATTCTGAGTTTTTGGTGATAGAAAGAATTGTGGTAGGTCATTTATGACCAATTGTACATATGCTTAGATACCACTCTCAAGTTTAAAAATAAGTCGCCAAGTTGTCTACAGGTGTATTACGTCAGTATTATTTCAGAGCCAGTATCTGTAGGCTCAACGTGTCAACATAATATTTAAGACCACATTGTCACTTAACATTAGATGTGATCGCGATCAACTGCTAAGCCTAATAATAATACATCAAGCCTTTTAAAAGCATTTTGGTTGGATTGGTAACCTATATCTCTGTGCTTCCGCTAACATTAGTTAAGACTATGATTTATATTAATATTTATAAAAAAAAGAACCAGATCGAGTTTCTTGCCTGCGCTCTTCTCGACTGGGTTGTTTTCCGAACCGGTGGTAGTGTTTTAGACGTTCATAAGCGGCTTCTTGAGGCCTAAATTGAATAAATATTTTTTTTCATTTTTTTTTTGCTATATTTAAATATACAATTATTAAATACACATCAAATCAAATTAGATATTATTATTTATGCGCATTAAAAAGAACAAACAATACAAACCATCTTTAATGCTATTGTGACTTTCACAAAAACAAACATGCATGAAGTTGTACCATTAAAACGAGATAAAACGTTAGTTTGCCGGCGAAAAACCATAAATTTGGCAGCGTATCAGAAATGAACGGTCTGGTCTTAGTGTATAACTGCCTGATCAGAATGAGAACTTGAAATGTTTTAACCTTTTTTGTTTATTATGTGTTATTTATTGATGTTTATATCAAATTTTATTGTTACATAATAATTTAGTTCGGTTTATTTACAGAGTTTAATTTGGTCGCTTTCCGTGTCTGTTTTTTTATCCGCTAACTCCTACGCTATACGCTAACTACACAGCATTCTGGTAGATTCGATGATGGATGTGGCGGAATGCTGTGGTATGCACCTACATTCCAGATATTAATACTAAACTTAGTAACAAGTGTCATCCTATTATTATAATTAATTGAACATTCCATCGAGAAATTCCTATATCGTATCGTCGTCCGGATATCGTCAATCCTGTTACACTTGTTACATAAAGGAGAAACTGTAGTTTTCATGAGATATCCAAACTTTTTTGACGGAATGTGTCCAGACCTTAACCTTAGCATTGTAACGACAGAATTACGGTCTATGTTGATGCGTTTAAACCAGGGAATAGGTGGAGGCTGACACTGAATGGTTCGACACCAAATTCCCTTCTCCTTAGATACTAAATCAAAATATTCTTTCCTTACCGATAAAGTTGTAAGTGATAATAATAGATCCGGACATAGCGTTGAAAGGTCTGTGTTCCAATCTAAAGAACACTCAACTTTATGTGACACAATAAATTTCATAATTAAATAATATGATAATATTTTTTATTGCTTGCCAATATTAATGACTATTCATTGTGTCCAGAATCTCAGAAAAGATTAAGTAATATTTCTAAATAAAATAATATGTTTTAATTAAACGAATATAATTTTAAAAATCAGCTTATAAAATCTTGAAAATTAGTGGTATATAGAATCATAGGCGGCTATTTACAATAGCCAACAAAAAAACCTTAATATTAGTTTATTTTTAAACTTTGTACTATTAACTTCATGTTGTCATATAAGTGAACTACCTATAGGTTAAAATATAGTTTATACATCAATCATGACTGCTATACTTTAGAAAAAATAAAAAAAAATCAATTTTTGTACTTTGCCAAAAATGAGTTGAAATGTAGATAGTCACTTTTGATTCTATACGACTCAAATAATAGAATATTTTTTTATCGTAATTATTACTATTGTTGAGGGATAGAATTATTACACAGACAATATATAGAAATTCAATGTACTACATCTTTTTTATTTATTTATTTCTTACAAACAACATACAATATTAACAGCAGTAAAATAACCAAAACATTTAATATATTTATTACTAATATTAACTAAAATGTAAGTAGCCGGTAATATTTTCGCAATTTCTTTAAGTCTCGTTAGGTCACTATTAAAAATGTTCATTTCGTGAGACGGGAGATTCACTAATCGTACAAGATTTATAAGTCTGCCTGACCCCTAACGTAAATAAAACCGCGACGGTACTTTTCTATAATAAATAATAACCGTCTCGCTATCCATCTTAACTCTGAACAATGGCTCAACCTCCCCCAACCTACATCCCTTATAATTTCTTAAGGCTTTTTGCATCATTTACGTTGGATGAACAAAACGAGTACAAACACCAGCGTAAGCTAACCCCCAGAGCATTCCAACTTCGTAGGGAATCTCTTGAAATCTTCTTGAATAGAAGCTTGTATATAGTTCAGTGGGATTGGTCAGATATTTTGCTGAGACAGCGGGCTGACTGACGAACCGTGACGTCATTAGGTGTAAATCTATAAAAATATATATGCATATATATTGTATATAACGTGCCGTGTTAATAAAATATCAACCTTATTATAGTAAAGATGACTCAGTTGTTAGTGTTTGTCGTACCGTATTGATGGTAATAATTTCTTACGGGCCGTACAATTATTATTATACGTTAGTAAATTTTTTGCCATTACCCATATTTTGTCAATATAACAAATACGTAAAATCAAAAAGCCCCTAAAAATAAAGATAACCTCTAAAAATCCCCTTAAATTTCGGAGGAAAACCGCAGTGGACCGCTGCTGCTTTATATGCGGAGGAGAAAAGTATCTTAAATACTTTAGGTATATATTAGATAAAGTTCCTAATTTATATTCCTATATTAAAGGAAAATGGGATCCCTTTGTCGCACCATCACCTGATAACTACTTAACATATCGGGATGTGACTATTACCATTCGACGCGAAATTTTTCTTTTTCGGCGATGGAGCCGAGAAAAGTAAAAAACCCTTCCTCATTTTTTTTTTTTTTCGATTTACTCTTATGTACATTTTTTACAAAAGGCTCTCATTTTTCTTATGTTATTTGATTTTTAGGTTAGGTGTAAATGAATTTTTATATATGCACTTTTTCGCTCACACCTAAAGAACTTACGGAAGGCAGGTTAGTTGCGGGCACCAGCTAGTAATAGATAACGTAGAGACTTATTCTCGTGGTCATAATAATGTTTTCCAAATCATTCATGTCGCGAACAGGAACAGACGGGAGTGCCGGCAGCGGGTTTGATTCAATACTCGTTGCCCTCACAATGGGGGCGACCTGAAGAAATATGTAAAACACAGCTACGAAACTCGCGCAGCGGCCAACAGGGTCGTAATCAGTTATTAATAAACCATTTACAAAAAGAGCCGGCAAGAAACTCGATCTGGGGGTTTTTTTTAATGCATAAATTGAATTCTTTTAACTCATTATTACAAAACGGATGTTTAGCGTATGTACAGAGAGCGGTGTCTCTTTCAGATATCGTCATAGCTCACTTTGTGATCCACGTTACCCTTTGAGATTAAAACTTGTTTGACATGGTGCTTGAACTTATTGTTATAAGTCGAGAGCCTAGAAGAGGTAAAACTTAATGTGTAGTAACAACTTCTTATGGCAGGGTAAACTGCTTCGTTAGGTAACGCGTTACGGCGCCAGTCTGGTTGGCTTCCCTTTCTCTCACGCGTAAGGCAGCGGTAACCATCAACTTAGATTAGATTAAGTTATCACTTCTGCCGGGCGTTCCGAGACGCATATTAATTTTTTTTGCCTGTTATTTATAAACTCAAAAACTATTTAACCGATTTGGAAAATTATTTCATCTATAGAAAACTATATTATCAGTGAGTAACATAATTTTTAAATTAAGTACTTATATATCTATAAATGCGCGCGAATATCAGGCGGGTCGCTGGTAGATTATATAGAGAATATTTCTAAATCCGCACCTTCAGATGCTGTCCGTAGCCGAGGGAGGTGCGCGGCTAAGAAGTGTGGGGGAAGGGGACGTCCGACACAGCGTTCCTTTTTACGTTGCGCGCCTTGATCGGAGTCTCCAACCTTTTCTTTAAAAAACAAATTTTATCAAGTGATTATTTTTCTACAATTTTTTTTTAATATTATGGATAAGATTCGAAATGAGTATATCAGAGGAAGCTTGTAAGGAGCACCAGTGACGGAGACGTTAAGGAGTAATAGGTTGGCGTGGTATGGACATGTCATGAGAGGTGAAAGTCATGTAACTAGAAAAGTGTAAAGTGTGGAGGTGGATGGATGGATTGTGGCAAAAATTATTTATGTATAAAAGATATTAATTTTGAGATAACAAATGACAAAAGAGTTTGGAAGAAGAAAACGTTTAATTACATTTAATACAGGACAATATAAATTTGGATGATGATTATATTTTTACACTGTTAAAACCACAATATGGATAGTGAAAACCCACTTATAAACTCCTCTGGTGTTACAATGATTTAAGGTTGTTCTCTTGGTAGAAATTAGACGCATTAAAATATGAAAAATTGGTCTTTTTATTATTTATTAAACCAGAATATATTTATGTATTAATATTGGACCCGGGCACACTAAATCAATTATAAACTAGAACGGACTGTTATTATGTACTAGCTATATCCTCGTGGCTGCGCCCGCGTTTCATATATTCTTCACTGCATTTTTTTTTTAATACGGAACTTTAATTTTTTTTAGTACTAAGATAAAGATTTTTTTTTTTTTCATAAATTCAAGTACTTACCCATAAAACTGTGCATCGAATCGGATTTTATAAAAAAAAAATTAGGAATTCTAATTTTTTCACGCGGAACCCTAATTATTTTCGAAAATTATAACTAACCCTATTATTATTATTCGAGAATGAGGCTATACAGGCTAAGACTGTCCTGTGTAACCTGCAGTAACTTCAGCTATCTACCAAAAGAGGTCTTGTGAAAGTCCGTCCAGCCGTTCCGGAGATTACTCGGAACAAACAAAAATTGTAAAAATTGTATTTTTGGTATAGATATCGTATATTTAGGAAAAAAAAATAATTTTGGCATTACAAACAGACACATCAATTTCATTTATTAGTACAGATAAAGGAAACGTATTTACTACGGCAAAATAAATCAGATTTATATTATAATACGGGTAGTTCAACTAGGTAATTTACAATATGGGATCTCAGAAATCAGTAAAATACAAGTTTAAAGAATAGAGGAAAGAATAGTAGGTACGTATATTAACGTTGCTCTGTCAAGACATACATATACATACATACATATGCTCACGCCTGTTATCCCCGAAGGGTTAGGCAGAGGTGAAGTAGCGAACTACACCACCCACATTTCGCCGAGCTTAGTTCCGTCCCAGATGTGACAGGGGGCGAGCCTGTCGCCATATCGGGCACAAATTCCAAACTCCGGGATGATACTGAGTAGAAAAAAACCCAATATCACTTGACCCGACCCGGGGATCGAACCCGAGACCTCAGAACGGCAGTCGTAAGTAATACAACTGCGCTACCGAGGCAGTTAAGACATCATTGGTAATTTAATGTATTTTTTACAAAAGTTTAAACAAATTGCATACAGTAAATAACTGGCATAATTTGAACATAAAAATTTACACATATTAGAAGTTTCATGGTTTAAAATCAGTGAATGTAATAAAACGTGCTAGGCAGACATGGGGACTGGCGACAGAAGTAAAAACTCGAAACTTTTTTTTAAAGTTTTTTTTTTTTTTATTTTTTAATCTATCGCTTTAAGTAATGATTATGTATGTTCTTATATAGTTTAGTCATACTCAATACATACGATAGGATGCGTAAGTGAACATTTTGTTTATCTCTGAGTGCCAGCATTTCAACGCCATCTTATACTTGACATATTGTAACATGTTGACGGTTGACGTCATAGCATCGGTAACACAAATCTATAAATAGTTCTCCTATCGGGAATCGATCATGCCGCTAAAAATAAGACATATAACTGATTTACTTGGCAATAAGTTTTATTTTCAAAAGGTTATTACAGGGCTGATTATATCATTCATATGTAAACGATAGTGATGTCTGGAAATGATAAACAATTCTTAGTTTATCCGCTAAAAACTTTTGTGAAAATATCTTTACAGTTTTCAAAAATAAACACACACACACACACACATACAAAACACAGATCAAATTTCTTACCAGAACTTGTTTTTCAAACCGTTGTTAGTGTTCTAACGTTCGTAAACGTCGTCTCAAGAACTAAATGCACTAAATAATATATTTTTGATTTTTTTTCTTGATAATTATACGAACGCCATTTTATAGCGCACCATCAGTCATATTATATGTAAAAAAAACATTTAATTTGTAATAAAAAATATTAGTATAATTGAGTAGTATTCGTGGTTTATTTCGGATAAAAATGGCGACGTAATATATAATACGGCAGAAACCATTTAATAAAGTTTATTAAGTTTTGTTAGGTAATAAACATACAGTTTCTTCGAAATGGTGTTTAAAATAAATTAAATAGAAATCTTACACAAATGTTGACAACCCCTGCGGCAAGAAGGTGTGAGCTGCGCGTCGCCTCAAGAATGCTACAATTTTCCCGAGTTTTCCATTTCTCGGCGATCCTCTCCCCCTAAACACCCCAACCCTACCGCACCAGTGATACGGAGGGAGGGGGAGAAAAAAAAAAAGAAATGGTCTGACTGTTGCCAGGCAACGGAGATTCCGCGATACGCTATGGCTACAGATAATTTTATAAGTGTTTTTGATATTTGTTATTATTTTCTTACTGATGGGAAAAGTTTTTATCGAGAAATTTATTTTAGGCGTGTTGAAAGACGTGTTTCTATGGTACTATAACTTAATACATTTGTAAATAATGTTTTAATCTTAACAAAAGTATTATGTTTTTATAATCATAGAATTAAAACATTCAGAATGGAAGTAATGGCACGTGGAGTGATGGCATTTCAAGTTGGCCTTAAAAGCCACATACGTTTTCCATGTCACTTATTAGTCTATTTTGGCTTCAATGTTAAACGAGTTTTTGGGTAAAACTAACGCTCTTAGTGTTATCACTCTAAGTTTACACCATAAAATAGTCAATGTAACATAAATCTATGATATAAATAGGTAACAATAGAACAGTACTCTTTTCTCCTGTGTTTGTCAACCGATTATTCTATTTTTTTTGTCTATTTTCTTTGAATAGTTTTAGTATTACCAATAAAAAACAGTTGAAACAGTTTACTAAAAAACATTCCAAAAAAAAGTTATAAATGCATCAAGGATAATAATGTCTTGCATTCCTATTTTTGGTCAATTTTTCAAATTGTAATTAGGTACTTGACTGAGAATTAAATTTATTCACAACAATGGAACAAATAAAAATAAATAAAATACATCGATTTTAATGCATCAAAAGATACATACACATTTAGCGTGAAAGTATTCGATAATTTGATAATACAATTGCTGATAATGATACCGTGTTACTACATAAAACTAGATGTCCCCGCGACTTCGTAAGCGTTTTATATTTGTATTAAAAAAAATTGGATCAAATTGTGAATCAAAACCATTCTCGAATCCTCAGGAGTAGACACAAAAAATTTCATTAAAACCGGTTCAGCCGTTTAGGAGGAGTTTAGTCACATGCACGCGCACAGAAGATTTATAAATATAAAGATCATGTTCGATCCGATGATCGGGATTAAGCAAAAACCATTCTTGAAAATTTTAAGGTAAAAACAAAGAAGATATTTTTACTGATACAACACAGCTGATTCACAGTTGCTAGAAAAAAAAATAAAGAGTTACTAAAAGAAAAAAAATTATCTTGATTTATTTTATATTTTGCATACTTAAATTACTAATTATTTCTCGAAAACCGCTTCAACATAATTGTTATTAAAATTTGGCATTTCCAAACATCGGTATATAATTGTAAAACTTCTGTTCATAAAAAAAATGTGAAGAATAAAGAAAAGAAAACGATCTAGACTCCCCCCTCCCCCCCCCAATAATTACATTCAACCCCGAAGCAACCAGCAGCGTCCGTAGCGCAAATCCCTCGACGTGAGAAATTAAAAAAAAATATAAAAAGTCATATATCCGAACCGATTAAAACTTTACAAAATCAACCTTAACATGAAAGAAATAAATTCTAAAGTACATTACGTTACGTTCGCTTTTTGCAAATGTGACTCATTCTAAAACGTTGTATTTTATTTCATTAAAATACGAGAATGAACTTTATTCTCATTAAGATATGGTAGAAAATCATTTACATTTCAACGGAATATACAGCGTTATTTATTTCGCCAGCGCATAGCCTACTTCGAAGACAACGTTGCCGTAAGTATCCAAGTGTTCCGAACAACCCCCTACTTCTTTGCTGTGTTAATTTACATTTTAAATTGCACTTACATAGTCGAACGGCGAGCTGCCCCGTTTCGTAGCCGACTGTATATCTACATAGTTCTTTGATAACACTCTGTATTATAGTTACATAGATTTATGTTTACTTTTTACGTCCGCGTCTTGGTAACTCGACTGTTCTACGTGACTACTGTAATTATTGGCATCAGCTTGGAATTTGTTATGACCTTAGAACAAGCTTAACTGAAATATAGTTTGATTTTAATAACAGCTTTCAGACCTCGTACATAAATTTCACATTTTCTCTCTTGTTTTTAGTTATTGGTAATTCGTGTGTTCATGTAGTAAAATTCAATGCTTCAATTACCCCTCGCAAAATGGCGGCTATCTTGCTGGAACTTTCCATGGTATTTTTGTAACACATCAGAAAAAATGTTTTGCGTCAAAACATGCAGTATCATATTTTTCTTGCCGTAAAATGCAACCTTTTTAGTAGCAGTATCCTAGTAGTAATATATTTCCATCGTCTTATCTATAGTTAATATAATAGCCTTGGTCTTCCAAATATTACTAATTGAAATGGGTTGTTTCTGTTGTTATAATAGTGACTGCATACATGTAATTATGTATATGTATTTTTAATTGAAGAAATTTGAATCAGTATTCTCATCAGAAATAATTTGCGAAGAATTTTCTATATAGAGCAACTGTCAAGGTCTACAATATCGTTTTCCTTTCACTCTAGACTCGTAATTTGTTGCTATAATTTATTAAAAATAAAAGAAAAAGTGAACACAATATTTACTTTCCATACGCGCCATGTTGTTAAACAAAAAGAAACAACTTTTGAGAAAAATAAACACAAACACATAAAACAAACAAATCTTCTAACCCATAAATAAATACTAAAAGTGAAATCGTTTCAAAAAAAAGTTGTTAAATTTATAAACACCTGTTTCGGATACAATAAAGATTTCTCTGTAACATAAAAGGGAGTTTATTGACAGGAGGACGATAAACGATTTTGTGTTGCCATTACAAAAAAATAAACTCAACTTGCAGTTTCTAAAGCTGTTATGACATGTGTCGACGTTTGAGATCGTTTTAGGACAAAGTTACTATCGTAAAGCACTCAAAATTCTATAAGTCTTATTCTTTAGCTACTATGGTTTACAATCGAATAAGATTTATTTTTTTGTAGATGTAATATTATTGTTATCGGAAGGAAGAGCCCATTTTGTTATTCAATAAGTTAGCCGCCAATAAATAATGGTTCGACGCCTTGTTATACTGTCTCATAGATTAAGCGTTCTGATTTCCAGATATGACACTTTCAAAGTAAGCTGGATTTATGCCCACATTTTAGATTTAATTCTAAAAGGCTTTTACTTTAATTTGGGTAGACCTAGGTAATTTTTGACTATCTTGTTAAAGGTCGATTGATTTCGACTCGAAATCGGTATTTTTATGATTTCTAACTGCTCAGAGAGTACGATAAATGTTATTTACAATTCTGAATACACCTTAAAGTATTTAATAAATTAGCAACAGTTTGTACAGGTTGATGTTTCATGTTTACTCAAAGCCTAGAGACATGAAGGCTAATCTACAAATTAAGTCAAAGCCAAAATCGAGTTTTTGTATCAAAGACAAGGTTATATAGTAAAGTACATTTTACAAAATATAATATGTATTTTGGTTTTAAAAAAGTAAATAAAATTAAACACAAACCAGTTTCAAATCAAATACATTTTATGAAACACCCAGCGTGTTTAATCCTTAACATCTTTCCTAACCTAACAACCTAAACCTAACTAACAACTAAAACTAACAACCTAAACACCTTAACATCTTTATTTAATTCTATGAATGTTTCCGGTAAAATGTTTTGTCAATAACTGTTACACCAGTTAAAGGTTTTTGTTATAAAATTAAAAGCACTTAAATGTTTTTTTTACAGTGCTTTGACCACAAACTAATCTAATATTAAGTGACGATGTTATCCAAGATGGTAAACACACCAAGTCTAGAGGTACTGAATGTTGTCGGAACACACTTCTTGGGATTTGGCGACAGGTTTTCATCAGTTAAATATCTAAAGTAATGATAATTTTTCTACATTATTTAAATAGGTGTTCTAAATGTTTCCTTACCATTTTTTTTTTCAAAAGGATAACCCAATAAATTGATTGCTTAAGAGTGTTTGAGTAGTTCTTGAGACATTCTGTTTATTAATCTTTGACTAAATGGGAGTGATCACACGTCATCGCGACGTAGCCCGTTGCTGCGTCGACCGACATATGTCGCGTGGACGAGACGCCACCTGTTGCAGTTTTTTTAAAACCACCATAAGGATTTTATCATATGCTTGTAAAAATATTGATGCTTTTGTTTTTTTTTGAAATACAAAAAACGCAAGCTTTCTTCGTGTTTTAACACGCTTATAACAATCTCTATTGTATCAATTATCTGTAATATGTGATAAATAAAATTGAAGTGTCTGTTCGTATTATCAAAATAACAACTTTGTTCTAAAAACAAATGAATGTAGATACGGTATACATACATACATACATAAGCTCACGCCTGTTATCCCCAAGGGTTAGGCAGAGGTGAAATAGCGAACTACAGCACCCGCATTTCGCCGAGCTTAGTTCCGTCCCAGATGTGACAAGTGGCGAGCCTGTCGACATTTTGGGCACAAATTCCAGACTCCGGGATGATACTGAGTAGAAAAACCCAATACCACTTGACCCGACCCGGGAATCGAACCCGAGACCTCAGAACGGCAGTCGTACCGTAATGCAACTGCGCCACCGGTATACGATATCTATACCAGAAACACAATCTTTAAAATTTTTGTCTGTGTGCCCTTTTGTTCCGGCTAATTATTGAAATGGCTGGATCGATTTTGACTGTTCTTTTTTTGTACATAACTGAAGTTACTTGCGTAATTTAGGCTACTTTTATTTTTCGATAATAATTAGGGCTCCGCCTAAAAAAAGAACCTCTTGAAATTGTGAATAAAATCCGATTCAATGCACAGTTTTAGTAATACGTGTTTGAATTTATGAGAAGTTTTATTAGTACCAAAAACAATTTCTGGAAAATTATTAAACTTCACGTATTAAAAAAAAAAACACGAAATTGAAAAAAAAAAAAAAATCGATTCTATGCTCAGTTTTATTGGCAAGTGCTTCAATTTTTGAGAAATATCTTTGCTTGCACTAAGGTACCAAAAACAAAAATTTAGGAAAATAATTATGGATTCGTGAAAAAAATTGTGAACAAAGTACGATTTAATGGATGGCACCAATTTTCCATTGATTATTTTACAACTATATTGCGTACCTATTGAAGAACATATGAAACTCGGGCGGAGCCGTGGGTATACGGCTAGTAATATAAATAATGGTAGTATAATAATGCTGTGACCACTACAAAATTTAACGAGCCGTCGGTTGAGAGTCGCTGACAGAGTAATTGTGCCGACGTTACGAAGAATCAGCTTTCAAGTGAAAAAAATAATATACTTATAACATTACGTTTTATAATACCATTTTTTATGTTATCCATCTGTTCAGCGAAAAAAAAAAACGTCCACTTCTGGACTTAGTTCTCCCCCAACAAAAATCTTTATAACGCCCGGTTTTCTAACACCCGCATCCGGCGGTTAACCGCGACCTTCACCAGGTCGTCTACAGGCCTACTCACGTTGCGTCTTCTGATAAGCGACAGCCATTCGATAACCCGTTGGCCCCGTCAGGCATCGGTTTTGACGATCAATGTGCCCAGCGCATTTCCACGTGATTTTAGCAATTCTTCGGACAATCTCGGTTACTTTGGTTCCTCTGTGGATGCCCTCACTTCTGATTCGATTACGCAGTGAAACACCGAAAATAATTCTCTCTTTGGATGAATTTGAGCTTTCCGTTCTTTATGATAACCGGGTTAGAATTCGTATAAAGTGGTACAAATTGCTGTAACTATAAAATTCCTTGAGAAACAGGTAGATTTAGATAAGTATGTAACTAGTTCGGAGGTGTCGGCGGACGCGTTCCACGAACCCCATATACACAGGTACAGGAAGAATTCGCGAAAACAAGCGCGAATTATTACCGCCTTCCTGTCAACCGTTGTACACCTGAACGAAAACTTGATTCCTTACAACGGAAAATAAATAATAATATATTATTTATTCTAATCGAGTCGTTTAAAAGCAAACGCCGTCACATCTACTTTTGAAAGAAAATAAATTTTGTATGTCAATAACTATGATTTCAACCTATCCATTTAACCGAAAGATGTCCACAGCTGGACATAGATCTCCTCCAAATAAGGGAGGGATTACTATAATCGGCACGCTTGGCAGGCGGGTTGGCGATCGCAGGCAGGTGTTTGTGGTACTCAGAGGATGCTGCTTCCCATCCCTAGTTGTCTTTTACGACACCAACGGGAAGATATGGGGTGTTACTATTCTGAATCGGTACTACACACTACTTATATGAAACAAAAAAAACCTCTCTAAATATATATTACGCAGTGAGTAATTGTACAGAATAGTGAAAGTGGCATTGCGGGCGGAGCCGCGAGAACAGCTAGACTCCGTCCCCTCCGCCACCCTTTGATGCTCAAGTAATAACCTGAATGACCCATAATTCAAATTTGCAAGTCAAGTTTAATTTTAAACGATAACACAAACCAATTTCGCCTTCGTCCGTACACCCGGTTCAAATGTAAGATTTAAACCGGTTATCCGGGAAAGGGGGTTATAGCTAACTACGCGGCGGATATCCGCTACCTGTCACACTAAAAATTTCCCTCGCAAACAGTCGCACGGCAACCGCGGAACTGGCTTATTCGCTTTTGATAATGTACACGAGAAATTCTTCGATGGAAATACCCGTGTTGATTTATTGTGAGGCGGATAAAATATAAAACATTTAATTTGCTAATAACACAACATCGCTTGATGTTGCTTTAGTGGCAATGTAATAGGGTACTGCGTCCATGGATGTACCTAAGATCAAATCCACCAATTTCTATACAAATAAAAAAAAATTAAAGAGTCTGTTTGTATACCCAAAATAAACTTTTTACTAAATTCATATTAATGTATATACGATACTTATAACAAGAATACAATTTTAAATGTTTGTATGTTTTTTCCGTGCGACCGCCGGAATGGCGGTGCCGATTTTAACAAGACTTTTTCTAGCAGATACCTGAATTTAAGGGGCGAAACTTCGGCTATTATTTTTGAAAAATCATTACGGTTCCGAGTAAAAAATAATCCAAGTATTATTTAAAACATAAACTAAGGGGAATATAAAGTATAATAATTGAGCGGAAAAGAAAAAAATACGTAGACGAAGCCGCTGAAACAGCTACTTATTTTATAAAAAGCCTGAGCTTTCGATGAAAGAAAACATCGTATGATTTTGGTTATTATCTCTACCACACTCAAGTTCAAATATCTTTCGAGAAGCATTTATAATGATGTTAGAGCAACATTACTTGAGAAGTAGTACCACTAAGCTTAGTTTGTTTGTCATATGGGCTTATACATACATACATAGTATCATGCCTTTCTCCCGTAGGGGTAGGTAGATATTACGTCTGTCCACTTTCGCTTCCTCTACCTTCATGAGCGCTTTCTTACATGATCGCCGGTAATGGATATTATTCAACTGATCTTCATTTAAGGCGTGCTCGATTTGGTCAAAATACGTTCACCTAGGAAGACCCCTACCGACGTGCTCAGTCACCTTCGCCCAATAAATTCGATTCGTCAATCTTCTGTCATCCATCCTCTCCACATGCCCGAACCAACTAAGGACAATTTTATATAATATCTTGGTCATTACATCCTCTACCACACCACAACATTCTCTTGTCACAATATTCATGACTTTGTCAATCATCTTCACTCCAGCTATCTCGGCTTATACAGTATTTTAAAAATCACGATTAAAAGATTAGGGGAATGTCGTCAGGATGGTATAACACGTATGAATACCCATTCATTGTCACCCGACAATAAACACAGCGAAAATCCTCAAAACAGTAGCCCTTGTAATTCGCTGAACTTGTCTACCCGTTGCGATTCGAACCTATGGCTAGGATTTCACCGTCTGTATCTATCCATTCGTTTATTTGAAACATCTGCCGAGCGACCTTTTGACCCTAAAAGATACAAAGGAATGTAAGAAAGGGTCAGCCGCTGGTCAGAACCGGATTTGACCGGTGCGTTGCGAACGTAGGTATTACTGCGTTTGCACAACATAAATAGGGTGAATATAATGTTATTAATATTTTGGATATTTATGCTTTGGCAAAATGTTTTTGTTTTAACGTGAAAAAACTTGAACTGAATAAACGCTATTGTTCCGAAACGCCTTGATAGCTTCACCGGATTTTTGGACGAGCCCTTAAAGCACTCATCTGAAAACGGTAGCCTATGCAAAGGCACCAAAATGATACGAACCTCACCCTGAGTGTTAAAAGACCAGCAAAATTTGGCCTAACTAATCTAACAGTTAGTAAAACTGGGAGAAAAAGATCCCTTACAGAAGCGATAATGACGCAGTTGTTATTACCCATCTATCCAAGTCTAAAACCAGGCTGATCTTTCGGCGAAGTAAAACATCGTGAGGAAACCCATAGCAAGGTGGTAGAGCATTTACTAATAATGCCCGCCTGGGTAGCTACCACCCTCAAGTTTGAAACCTGTCACCAAATACCAACAGGTGTGTTCCTCTAAGCTCAGTGTGTTTACCGTCCTGGACCATAACGTCACTTAACTGAGATTATGGTCAAAGCACTGAGCCTATACCGTGTAAAAAAACTTATGTATAACGGAGTTTTTGGCGGGATCTCAGTCTGACATGTAGCAATTGTTTTCTTTAATTCATTAAACTTGTGTACTTGACGCTATATCATGTAATCTTGGTGGCGTTTTGTGTGAAATAGTTTAGTTATTGTGTTCAAGTTAAGTTTATTATAGAAGACAACGTGTAGCATACATTCTGAGGTGCCGACAAAGTTCCATGGAAAGTTCGAGCAGGATGGGCCACCGTTTTGTTGGAGCTTGGTAACGCTGATACAAAATTGAAAATCTTACCCACATGACATTGGCACAAATTGTGTGTACACACAGATTGCCATTAACTAAGAAGAAGAAGAACTTATGTATAACATGTGTTTATTCTGTCGTCAAAATAAAAAAACAAAAAAAAAAGATTTTATATAGTGTGCCACTTGCAATGTATGGTGCAATATGATGACCATCTTTTGACGTGGTTTTGCAATTTAATCGACTCGTATGCCGTGATGGTAAACGTAAAAAAAAAATGCTTGTAATAAAGTGACTCAATAGTGTTCAATACATGAACATATATTTTTAGTTTTTTAATTTGGCAACTGCCCTAAATAAGTGTATTGTATTTTTCTTACTCTAGTAATACTGGTTTCCTTTTCCTTTTTATCTTTTGTTTTATATACGACACAATATGTCTTCTGTTACAATTCTGTATTAAAAATAGAAATAAAATTTATTTCTATATATAAAGCTGTGTATTACTATATAATATACAAATAGTAACAATAATTTGAAGTACTTTGTCAAGCAAGGGTAAATTAACAAATTTGAAAGGGTTACTATTGGTACTAAGGTTACTTAAAAGTGATATTTGGAAAAATCATTTCTGTGTTTCCATGAATAACAATTTGGACTGTAATTTGTATAGTTTTTATGTAAAATAATATTAATATGGTAGAAAAAAAGAAGATAAATCAAATCGAATTTCTTGTCGGCTCTTCTCGATGACTAGATTGATTTTCAAACCGGTTGGAGTGTTTTGATATTCATAAGCCTCTTCACAGAGACAAAATTGAATTCTTTGATTTGATTTATTAAACATTTGGCGAATTCAACATTTCATTGAATTCGGTATGAGGAGTACCTAAGATCTATCAAGATTTTCTATTGGAAATAAAACTACAGCTATTCGCAAACCGTTCCAAAAGGTCGCAGACTATGATTAAATGGATTTCGATTAGAGAGTTTTATGTTATTATAATTAAACCAAACGAGCAAAAAAAGTAAGTTTAGTGAACATTTAATTGAAATTCTCTGCATATATTTTTCATTATTATTTAATTATCCTATTCACAATTATTTTTTACCTACTAGCTAGATACATGATGACAACATTTTAATATGGCAATAAACTATGGTCACCCTTCACTGGCCGTCGCCATTAACTTTCAATAGAAAACTATCGATTATTATCATTAAAAAGGCAACAATAGACCGGACATACGCTCGTGCGGGACTCCGGACATTTACTTGCAACTGTTTTTAGTCCTGGTCACGGTGGAACATGGTAACTCCATATGCCATATGCGGAAGGGGTAAGCCACTTATTCATCTATTCTATACACTAAAAAAAAATTGTAGTGTCTGTTTGTAATATCAATTTTTTTTTTACCAAATAGATATAAATTTATATACTATGTCTATACCAAAAATGCAATGTTTGAAAATTTTGCCTGTCTCTCTCTTTGCTCCGGTTAATCTCCGGAACAGTCGGGGCGATTTTGACGGAACCTTTTTTGGCTTACTGTGGCTACTTTTATTTTTCGAAAACAATTAGGGTTCCGCATAAAAAAAGCTAAAGCTCATGAAACTGTGATTAAACTACGGTTCAATGGATAGCATCATCAAAATATTATTTTAAAATGATTATTTAAAAACTATATTTCCCTGTGAAGAATATATGAAACGCGGGCGGAATTGCTGGCACACAGCTAGTACTAAATAAAACGAAAAGATAACTGTTAATGATTTATATTATAACGTGCAATACATTGTTTTTTAAATTAAAATCTGCTCACGACCTTCGTGGGTAAAATGGGACGTCCTAAACCTTAGGTTATAAAAATCAAGATAAAAGTCCATAATAAAAACGACGGGGTTTACATAGAAATGTCGAACGATATACAGTAATACCCCGCTAAGCGCGACCCCGTTACGCGCGGTTTCACTATAACGCGAATGTCAAATTTCGCGCTCAAATGCCTCGCATTACGCGAAAGAGTGCGTATAAACATAATGTAAAGACAATAGATGTATTTTTCCGTAGCAAATAAGAGTATATATTGCATAAAGTGTTCTTAGAATTAAAGTGATTGATTAAAATGATTTGTATTTTTTTGTATTAAATTTTGACTATGTTTAATCATAAACCTCGATATACGCGAATTTCAGTTAACGCGATTTTCTTCGGAACGTATCCCTCGCGTAAAGCGGGGTATTACTGTAATAAAATTCGTACCAGCCGTTGTTACCAACAATCGATATAGGGGCGACATCTATAATCGCGTTATGACTGAAAAATTTATTCGAATGATCGCATGTATTCAAGCTATAGTGTCGGTTAATTTTACTATTGTACAGGGACGTATTTAGATTTTTTACACGGTATAGGCTTAGTGCTTTAACCCCAATCTCACTTGATCTTAAGTGACAATGTGGTACTCGTCCTCAAGTGATGCTCCCGGAACAAACCTATTTGGCGACAGATTTTCAAACTACCTACCTAGCTACCTAAGCGGGCATTATTAGAAAACGCCCCTACCAACACATGATATGGTTTCTTCACGTTTTTTTTTCTTCACCAAAAGCTCAAGCTTCTTCCAGAGTTGAATAGCTAGGCTCGAACCCGCGTCTCTTAACGCGGGATCAAGCTGCACCACCCACTGCGCCATCATCGTTTAAGATATCAAGTTTATATACAAACAATCTTGGGCTTTCGATTTTCTTTCAATAAATTATTTCATTATTTAAGTGTGACGTATATAAATCTAATAAAATGTCATAAAAAATACACCAAAAGTTAGCCAGTGAGTATAACTCTGATTTAACAGAAGAATCGTATAAATTGGTTCAGTGGTTTTTGAGTTATTAACTAACGAATGTACTGTATTCATAATCATTATTATTATGTAAATCATTATTACAAAATAAGTATTAATATACTATGGTACTAATGGCAAAAGAGGGAATTATTACTGATATGTTAAATAAAAAAAAGAAGAAAAAAAATAGATTTAAGAGTAGACTAAACAACAGGTTACAACTAGACTAAAGGCAAAACAAAATAAAGATTAATTGGGGGATGTAAATTGACTCAAAATTAGGAATAAGAACCATTATAAGTAATAAATAAAAGAGCAAAGGATACACTAGAAGACTTAATATAAATAATTATATATTAGTGATAAATAAGTGAAGACATACGGCACTGTGACGTGGTCGCTCACGATGGGCCTAATAAAAAAGCTCAAAGGGCAATGAAGAGGGCTATGCTTGGAATCTCACTGCGTGATCGAATCAGGAATGAGGTGATCCGCTGAAGGACCAAAGTAACATTGCCGTCATTGCCCGAAGAATTGCTAAACTTAAGTGGCAATGGGCTGGGCACATTGCTAGCAGAACCGACGCCCGAAGGGGCCAACGGGTTCTCGAATGGCTACCACGCACCGAGATACGTAGCGTGGATAGGTGGACTGACGACCTGGTGAAGGTCGCGGGAATCCGCTGGATGCGGGTGACGCATACCGGTGGTCGTGGAGATCTGTAAGGGAGACCTATGCCCAGCTGTGGACGTTTTTCGCTTGAATGGACGAATGGATTGAAATAATTTACTGACATATTGAAAAAGAGATTCTTAAAACTATTTCATTATTATCTCACGTGATGTTATCAGACAATGTGGTCTTTTAGCTTACGAGTACTGGTATAGTTGCTTGGCGACGGATTCTCAAACATGAAGGCGATATAACTGGACAATTGGAAATTAGAAAATGCCAACATTCTATGGTTTTTACTTCACCGAAAGCTCAGCGTTCTTATAAAATTTGAATTAATTTCGAACCTACTTACCTGGATATAGTATCCCGACCACACGATCACTAAGCCGTCATCGCTTCGTTATACATAAATGTGGGAGAATTAAATTTACTTATTAAATACACCAGATCCTACACAGTACTCTATTAGAAATAAGCAAGGGCATGTGCGGTAATAACGGAATACACTCGTGGTTTTCAAGTAATTTGTCTATAATGCAGTCTTCTTTCAAAATAGTTCTTGTCTCTTTACGGTTGCTTTTATTTTGAAAACGATTTGCGATTACAATGTCTGTTATGTTTTATGCGTAAGCGTTTGGATAGATATTTCGTTCAAAATATAATGCATTTTTTTAACCTAACTTACTAGCAGCGGGTTTCCAATAACCGCCATTTTTTTCAGAATAGTAGTCGCGTAGGTTAACACTATATTGCTTATCAGTGTTTTTATAAGCTTCTTGCGGCGGATTTCGATATCAGATCTTAAAAGTTAAGGTTGAAATCATACAGAAAAGAAATCCGTTTTTCTGACTGATCACTAACGCTTAACTATAAAAAAAAATGTATTGAAAGTCCTGATTTCAATAGGTAAGACAGATTGATATCGGATTTTGAAAACGGTCGTAAGGCTGATGAAATGAAGAGCATTGACAAATTCACCCAGGGCTTTTAGAGGGGCGGATAGAGCACTCAGGAAATGATAGAGGTCTCCAGAATGTTAAAAACCTCGGCTTGAGTTAGCACGCACAAAGAAAAAAAGGATACCGTACAAAACTTATTTACCTTGTGTCTAACGTGTAATTTTATAATTGGTTATAATACAATTTCTTCAGGGCTCAACTAGCTAACATTTGTCTAATCTTTAATGCCCCAACAGAATTACGTTACTTTATAAAAAAAAAATAAAGGCAATTTTAGTGACATCTCAGCGTATACACGCTTCGAGTTATTATTTTTTATTGTTTTCTCATATACCACAATAACTCGGCTGTACCAAGTGAAACGTTATCAAAATTACAATATATAGAATCAAATGATAACAGCTCATGAAACGGTAGAGCAATTGAACCGGACTAAATTGCGACCACCGTACACTTGTAAAAAAACCCGCCATAGTGATATGTTAACAAGGATCGCTTTCCTGGATCAGCAGATGAATATCCAAACCTATCTAATCATGGTGTCAAATGACGATGGTGACTTTTAATATATATCATATAAATTAACACTTTATCAAAATAAGCTAAGTCTAACTTAATAAATAACTATTTTTTTTCTTTAAATTTCATAATTTGTTAATTGATATTATTAACACAACCTAACATATAAATATTTGTCTGGTTTTTCTCTATTGGCACTCCGTGTAAAAATAATGCACGTTTTCATATCGTTTATTCGAATTTAAAATTTCACTATATATTTATCTTTAAACGCCTGTACTTAAACGCCATCTTATACTTGACATACTGTAACAGGGTGATGACTTACATCATAGCGTTGGTAACGCGAATCTATAAGAAAACTTATAGAAAACCCCTACCGAAAATCACTCAACGCCATTAAAGTTATAGTTTTTATTTTTAAAATATCTACATTTATTATCGTCTAATGATATGGTTATAATGTTAGAAGAAAAAACATTGTTTGAATTTACAATGTAAATTCGAACGTGTGAAACACAAAACATTTTTATCAATATAAAAAAAAACCAGTCTTACATAGCAGCTGCAACGGATTCCAGAACTCTTACAAAACATTTAAAAAAGGATAAGGAAGGGTCAGCGAAACCAGATTGACCAGTTCCATTGTGTTGAATAGACAATAACGGGTCCCAGAAGTGACCCCTGGGGGACACCGGTCACTTTCGCCCGTTCTGCCCAAAAACCGGTATGATTGTTAAAGGGTTGAATTTTTACGTTTTTATTATTCGTTATTTTTTTTTTAATAGTATAAGTCGTTATTGTCCAGTTGTCAGATAGATGGTCAGTCTAATGTTAATTTTCAATCGTGTAAGGTGTGTGATAGTGTCGAAAGCTTTTCTGAAATTTTTCATTAAATATCTCAACTAAATAATTTAGATTTACAATGTTTGGTTTACAATATTATTGATCGAAATCTGTTGCTTCCGCTTGGAGGAGATTGATAGCGTCTACTGTGATTAACAGCAGTAATAAAAAAGGTATGGCGCAATAAATAATTAATATAACAAAATAATATGCTCATTATACTCTTTACTAGCTGTTTGCCCGCGGCTGCGCCCGTGTTTCATATATTCCCTACGTAATATAGATTTTAATTTTTTATAAGGAACCGTAGTTATTATTTTCCAAAATTTGTTTTTTCTACTAACATTATGCAAAGATACTCTCATAAATAGAAATGTCTGTTATTAAAACTGTGTACTGAATAGGATTTTATTCATAACTTCATGAGTTTTAATTTTTTTACGCAGTACCCTAATTATTCAAAAAAAATTGCCTGTGCAACTCCAAAAAAGTCCCGTCAAAATGTCTCCAACTGTTCTGGAGAACAGACAGACAGACAAAAATTTTACAAATTGTATTTTTGGTATAGAAGTCCATCATAAGACCTGTCATATTGTATGGATCAGAAAGCTGGGCTAGTAAGAAGATGGATGAGAAGCGATTGCGATATGTTGTGTCACAAGAATGGATAAAATAAGAAATGAATATATTAGAAGGAGTTTGAAAGTTGCGCCAGAAAAGTTGAAAGGTTACCGTTTGTCGTGGTATGGACATGTTATGTGAAGAGAAGAAGCGCATGTGGGGAAAATAGTAATTAATATGAAAGTGGAAGGATGGAAAAAAAGTAGAGGAAGGCCAAAGAAAGTGTGGTTGGAGTGTGTAAGAAATGATATGAAAGAAAAAGGACTGAATGAAGAGATGACGTCTGATAGGGACGTATGGAAGAAGAAAACATACTGCACCCAAGTGAGTTGGGAAAAGGCAGGAGAATGATGATTTTTAGTATAGATATCGTATATAGGTACATTCATATCTATTCAGTAAAAAAAATATACTTTGACAATACAAACAGACACTTCAATTTTATTAATTAATATAGATAACATCTTATACATACTTACAAACACCTACTTGAAATGTCAAACATTTGACATTTGAATTTGAAAAGGTTCAAAGGAAAGGAGCGGAATACGTTTAAAAATTCGAGGCTGAATAAAAAAGCCTCCTTCGTCCGTGTCAAAAAAAAGGCGTCCCACAATTATCACCTCTCCCCGTTTTGCTCGGCAAATAGAATTAGGCGTGAATTAAATTAGCCCGGGTATTAACAGGGATAATACCCGGTACTCTTCGGTTTTTTCCTTATTCTGGTCGAGTTTTTTTTTTCCACGTTTTTTCAACTGAAACGCGCCCCGTCCGTAATTTGCCCGTCAATTTTGTAAGACAAACGTTTCGAACCTCTTGTTTAATAAATTATCTTCTGTTTCGTTTTTTTCTTTCTTTGTTATGTTTGAACTTTATTATTAACTAGCTGTGTTTAGAATAAGGTGATTAGATAACTAGAATTTAGGGTTCCCGTCCCGTCCCGTCGAACTAACCATAAAACATCTTTGAAAAATGATATTATTTTCTGCGTTCTTAGAGTTAATTATTAATTAGTAAGTATATTGGTACAATCCTTTATAATAATAGAACAGTTTAAATGTAAAACATATATTACTATAAAACCTTCATCAGTAGCCTTTATTGGCAATTATTCGTCTCAAACGGTTTCCTAGGGATCTATTAACACGACAATATCGAGACTGGAAACGACATTGTATACGCATAAAATTTATCATAACGTCACTTATATTTATTTCTAACGTAGTGTTATTAGCAGTATTAAATGTATGCAAAAAAAAATGCAAAAGTTTTTACCATTGTCGACAAAAAAGACTCTAGTCAAGTGGCTGATGCAGACGTGACATATCCAGACGTGACAGAGGAGTTGCTTAATAAACTTGATCGACTGCTGAACTTGTGTTCACGTTGGAATGCACACATATTAAATTTACTCTATGGTGTCCTATTCCAAGATCCCCACAGTATCTGCAAGACCGTTTTATGTTCCTGGCAGCTCGCGATCGTTATTTTCGATCTCCTTGCAGCAAAACCCTTGAGATCCCGGAACACCATTCTATACTATATGTAAACTCCTTCACAAGTTGCAACTGTTCAAATACTGGTCCTAAATAAGATTATTAATTATTTAAATGGTAAATTGTTATAATTATTAACTTGCATGTATGGTATCTAAGTATATACTTTTATATATGTATATACGTGAAGAAATACATTTCAAATTTGAAATTGCCGCGCATTTATAAAGTCAGTCCTCATAATTAATAAATAAAGAGTTTGACATCGATCGTCCGGCGAGTTTATTTTTGTTTAAGTACGTAAATGATAAAAATGTGAGTAGTTGCTTTGAGAATGCCAATGTTAATAGTATTCGAATTTATATTTGTTTTAATTTAGAGTAAAGATACATAGAATAGACTTTAATGTCGTTTTTTTACAGGTAAGACTAGTAAAATACTTTCATAACTGTTTTATCTCCACCTCAGCGTTGTGTATTAGAAAAAACATCGGAATGTTTGTGTGTGTGTGTGTGTGTGTATGTATGTATATTCAAATTTACAAAATTATTTCTTCTTTTTTCTTTTCGACTAGCACGACCTTTATTAATGTATTTTTTTCTACCGCTGATTAGCTGGTAGAAAATGCCTTGTGGCATTAACTTCAGCAGTGTACAAGTTATTGGTATTGGAACAATAAATAAGTCATTCATTCATTATTAAATTTAGTTCTACTTCCAATTAGTGAGGAAACTTGATAAGTCCGAGAGACCAACAAAAAAAAAATAATCAAAACCAATCAATCCGTTCCGGAGATATATCATCAAAAAAGCTGTTCGAAACATACTTATAAAGTTATTTTCCTACAAAAAATTTAGTACTTACTAAGATAAAGTAAAAACATTTTAAATAAATTGAAGCACTTGCCCGTAAAACTGTGGATTTTATTCAAATTTTTATGAGTTTTAATTTTTTTAACGCGGATCCCTAAATATTTTCGAAAAATAAAAGTTAGTAAGTTAGGCGATGTAACTTCAGCTATCTACCCAAAGAAGTCCCTTCAAAATCGGTCCTGCCATACCGGAGATTACCCGCAACAAATAGACAGACAGACAAACATTTAAAAAAATGTTTTTTTGTCATCGTTATCGTACATACATTCATATGTATTCAGTATAAAAATGTTATTTTGATATAACGAACAGACACTTCAATTTTATTTATTAGTATAGATACAGAAGAAATCATCACTTTAGTGTGCTAGTTTGTTTATTGTAACTCGAGAACTATTGATCGGTTTACATAATTCTTTTTTTACTTTACATATATGTAAAGTATATATATATTTATACTGGCCAGAATTTATTATATATTTAAGTAGTTTCATGTCATAATCTTAATTTAATTACTAGAATAAGAGTAGATAAAATCGACAAAATCTCTTGATGGTTTGATAGAGCCCAATAAATAGTTAAGAGATTGTAATCAATACTACATTTATCATAAAGAACAGAACACATTCTTTTTCTATAGTTAAAAAATCGATTTCTCTGTTTACGAATCATACAACTAAATAACTAGATAGATAATGAAATTCGGAATTATGAATGTCGAAGTTAGTTAAATATCGAAGCTAAGAATACGTAATTACCTATGTTTTATGGAAATCGCCGTTTACTTACATATAATTCCACGCGGACGCGTATAAATTATTATAAGCAAGCGATGCTATTGACTAAGTATTTCTTAGTATACTCATCTTGTATATGTAATTCTTTGTTCGCGGGGCTTTAAGAAAAGGGGTCTTTAAAATGTCAAAAGAAAAGCGAATTTCCCCAAGGGTGCTCTCTACCCCCTTTAATTATATCTTTTAATGTAAACGACTGAGTGCATTTTTCCTTCCCCTTGCCCCCGTCCCACCACACACCTCCCCAACTTTGTATATAACGTTTTTGGGGATGACGAGTTTAGGGTGATTTTTGAGAACAGGATGTTTCTTGTTATTTATAGATTTTTTAAATTATAATTTCATAAAAGTGTCAAATATTTTTATACGTTTATTAGATTGAACTTGATGATATGTTTAATCGAGGCGTGAGATTATTGGCCACTGTAATACCAAAATATATAAATTTAAAGTTTTTTTTTTTACTTTCTTTTTTTAGGGGCTTTTGACACAAGTCATATCAGCCCCATTATAACCTAATATTACTACAATTAACGATTTATTTTCTTAGACACGTCACCTTTCAGACAATTGACATTTTAGCCATCTCATTAGTATTTAATTTACTAAACATCAAATTTTTTTTAATTTAAACTTATGTATAAAATCTATCCTAATATTATTATTTGTAAGACAAAACGTGAAGCACATCATCATTAGTACCGTATGTCGTAAAACACGGCGATCTACCTTTCTGATATTTTTTTTTTTGACAGGATATATACTCATTGCTTTGACAGCAATCTCACCTGATGTTAAGTGACGATGTGGTCCAGGATGGTAAACACCCTAAGGCTAGGTACTGGTTCTCAAATGATGCTGCCGGAACACGCCTATTGCTATTTGGCGACAAATAAGCAATTTAAATTTTTCTCATGGAATTTAACCTACGCAATATTACCATACAAACATCTCTTCAATACAACATTACACAGAACGACTCGAGGCGACTTTGTTAAAGTCTTATACCAAATTCTCTTTTCTTTAGACCTTTCGTCAAAATACTCTTAAGTTATGTTAGTGTTTGTAAATACATTTTCAAAGTTAAAGGAGTCATTTATTCAAAAAGTACATAAATTTATACACCAACATTTAAAATTAAAATAAAATAAAATACTATAAATAATGAATGCCGTCCAGCTCGCCGCCAGACGGGAAGGTTCCCAGGAGGCTGGCCATATTGCCGCGTTGGATGGCAATGCTAATTCGCTGTGCCAAATATTGGCCAGCACTTTGGTCGCGAGACGTGTCGACTAGACGACCCGCGAGATCCTTAAAAAGGCTATGAGCACTCGGGCCCCACGGTCCCAGAGTTTCGACCCCAAACGGGACAAATATGTAACTCTCACCAAGGGTAGCATATTTGCGCCGTTTGAGATCCTCCGCTGATGTAGCTGCTGCACCTGCCTTCAAAGAGGTAATTGGAAGATGTGACGGTGCCGAAGTATCGACGCAAGTAGCATCCCATACCAAGGGCCGCCCCATCTTCCAAGGCAGAAGCGTAATCCCATCGGGTCTTTTGCCATCGTCACGCACCAAACCAATAGGTTAGGATGGATAGTGGAGTTAGTAGGAATTTTCGAAGCATCCATACTTAACTTACTAGTGTGTTAAATATTCAATAAACGTATATTTTATTTCTATTTTTTTTAAAACTTCCATACGATTTTTTATACGGATTTGAATCACAATAATATCTCAGCATTTACAAATTTACATAAATTGTTGTGAAGAATGTCCAATCAAAAACATGATTTTTGAGTTTTACTGCTATAGGTACCTACTCCTCATACATCTTACTGAAACAACATATTATTTTAGTTACAGAGTCCAAATAACGCTCAGAATACGAATTAGGTACATTCAACTGACATTTTTAAAATTACTACTTAAAAAAGTTCAAGTTATTATGATTCCATTATATTATTAACCTCAAATTTAATACAGCAATAGTAATGATAATGTTAACCTGTTTATCTCTTTACATTAATATGCACATTCCTAATTACATTTAGAAAATTAATATATTTAGGATGTATGAAAATCCTTTGCCTATAATAAATAACTTGAAAGGTTCGATAGGGTATTTCTATATGGAATTGCTGTGACGACGAGTCGATAATGAAAGACGCTTTAAGAGGACACGCGGTGTTTCAGAAATCTATTGCTATCGCGTTGCGCCTTAAAGACAGTGTTAACACGAAAGGGATGACTGCAGCTCGGGCTGATTTTACCTATGCAAGTTAACAAAAACATCACTTCGTAGTACCCTGTTTCCTCCTCCAAAACTAAACCGATTTTTAATTTTATTTCAGTTATAGAATAAAAAAGACTTTGGCTCTTTCTTTACGTTTTCCTTTTTTGAATCTTACCTATCAAATTTGTTTAACGAACGTCTAAATAGGACGATAAAAATAGAGCAATTTTTTCATATTCAAGTGCTCCTAGTTTCTACAATAACTAATTTATGGAAAAAAATGAAATCATGTGGATATATATTATTTGGTATAAACATATTACCATAATGCTATTATCGAGGACGGAAACAGGGGACTCCGTTTTTATGGAATAAATGCCGCTCGCATATCATTTTCGATTTTAAGAAAAATGATTTTAAATAAATCATTGTTGGTTCAGTAAATAAGTGTAACTCTGAAAGGTTGTGCGCTATTTACGTAAAATCCGACATAAATAATGTAATTTAATGTTATTAGGTATACTTAATGTAACTATTAGGTATTATTTTTGTTATTATAATAGATTTTTATTTGGTCAAGAGAAGCGAACAATTACTTCCTATAGGAGCTCAAGAAACTATCACCATTTTATTTGTATGTTAATTGTTCTAAATATATACCTATTTCTTATCATAAAGATGAATCTAATAAAAAAGATACATTCATATTTGGTACATACATTGTTATTATTTGTATATAGGTATTTAAAAGTATCTATAATTCGTATTTTTAAATAGGCATGTCTACGATATTTTATATGTCTTTTTTTTTTTTGTTTTATAAATTTGATTTAGACGATAAATACGTTTGATTACACAAAAGTATGTTAAGGGATTTGATTTAATAGGCAACATTTCCATTTATATCAAAAAAAGAAACGCTTGTCGGGGAAAAACAAACAAATTAAAGCTAAAACCAGACCATAGGAAATAAAAAAAAATACATCGAATTTAAATAAACTAATTGAGTTAACTAACTTATTTATATGTGTACCCAGTTTATGTTTTTTTATAGTCTCTTAGATTTGTATGAAGTTTACTAATAGAGTTGCTATATTTAATAGTTTTTAGTGATTAATTATATTTTAATAATATAATAAGTAATTAGTAAATTGGAGTAGATAATAATATATGTTTTCCCATATAAAATATAGTTCTTTTTTTTAAATTTAAACAAAAGACATAACAAAACAACGCAAACTTAATTGCTATGATAATGACGTCACAAAATTTTAAAACGCGTCGTCATCTGCACGTAATGCCACCATTTTTTTTTGTCTTCAACAATAATTTCGAAAGCATAATTAATCGCAGGGGGTACGACGCCCGCCTTAATTGAATCTCTTACCCCCCTCGCCCGGTGGTCCCCCAGGAAAAACAACCCTTTCTTATTTTTCCACTCTTTCCCCCTCGCAAGACGATAAATCCTTCGTAGAGACAGCGGGGAGATAACTTACCAACTTCATTATACTGCTGAGAAATAAACCTATGCACCTTATTAGGTACGATTAAAGTATAATTTCGAAAGTGATTTGTTTCTAAATAGTACATCAATTGATGTGGTCCGCAACAAGAAAAAGCCTCTGCGATTCGTCATTGAAATTCCGCGGGCAAATAAGGCGCGCTTCCATTTTCAAACCAGAGTTAATTTTAAAATAAGAATCGATTGCGGTGCACAGATCAAATGTCAGAAATAACGTTACGAGCGCGGAAGGTTAAAATGTAAAAAAAAACTTATGTAATATTTCTATAAACAAAATTTGTCTTTTTCTTTTTTGTTTTCATTTAAGCCTATGTTTTATTAACTAATTAGTTAATTGTTTCAATAGATTTAAATACATTACATTGACAGTTCAGTTTAGTAGCTACGTCTAAAGACTTAAGTCTGCATAGCTCCCTTCTACACTTACGCTGTTGTAAACACGGACTAATGTAATGTAATGTAATTTAATATCCTGCGCTAGTTATGCCCGCGTCTTCATTCGAATAAAATGTTTATTTACTAAATTCTAGCTATTATACATTCAAAGAGCTCGTAATTATTTTAAAATTAACTTCATAATAAATTTTATATATAATTTGATTTAACAAAATAGGTTTGCACTATTTATAAACATGTCCGTTGCCTGTCATCGTGTAAAAAGTTATGGGTGCTTTATACCCATCATATTAGTCGTAATATAAAAATCAATAGGTTATGATGCGGCGATTTTTTCTTTGCTACACTCGATTTTAAAATATCGTGCTATATGACGTATTGTTGTTATATGACGTCAAATAACAACCGAACTCTGACTGATCCTCGAGCGATCAAAATAAACCCCGCAGTTGAGTGAAATTTCATGAACGATACGAGTCTTTAATTGGTAAGGGAATGTTTGATACACATATGTGGAAGATTGCCGAAGGAAAGTGTACTATGTTTTTGTTAATTATAAGGTTTACATCCCTTTGGCGTGTGGTAAAGGGTTGTTAACCTTTACGTATTCGGTAGTGGGTCAACGTATGATCTTGATAACAACAAATCTTGAGATAAAGGTCAGCGGAATATCTTATAAATTTTTGTTTCATATATATCGTACTAAGTATTTATTTGTGTCATACATAAAATTAAATATTGAGGTTGTATAGAAAATCTTTATCTATATACATAGATACGTTTTTTGTTTAAACAAATCTTTAAATCTATTCACTGGACCGGTTTTGATTGGATTTTTTATTATCCCTCTATACGTCCTGCGAATATTGCGAAGAACGTATGTTAATTTTATAGTATTATTCTTTTGCATTATAAAATTAAATAGCTACTAACTACGTTGTCAGTGGGAATTCAGCCTACAACTTAAAACAATCATGAGTAATGAATTTTTTAAATTATTATTTACTATTAATAATTAATCAATTAATATTTAAAAATTGACAAAATATATTACATAAATATAACCAGCGTAACGCTGGACAGGACGGCTAATGTAAATTACTATATAAGAGACAATGCCATTTTGCCTGTTTGTTTATTAGTTAGCTTATAACTCTATAAAAAATTAAGCAATTTGCATAATTCTTCTTTTAAATCATAGAGGCATCCTTTGACCATATTTTATTGCATTAGGTAAAAACACTTATATGAGAATATTAGTGAACGAAGTTGTCATGAAAATTGGGACCGATATGTTATTTATTTATTTACTCATAGAGTTAAATTTTTGAGAAAAGTAATGTGGTGAATAATTGCGGGGTACGCTGAAGCGTATTACATATATCTGTATGATTATCAATAAATCTTCGAAGAAAATGAGATCAATTATCGAGTATTTATTCATAATTTAAAAGTAAATGATTAAAAAATGAACTGACCGGTCGAAGTTTTGGTATTGCCCAATATAGATTATATAGGTCAATGCTAAGCATAACATTATAAATAATTCTTGAAATTACAAACAAAATTTATAAAGAATCAATAATAAGCGCACATTTATCCTTTCGTATATAATTTCACATAATAATTCTGTGTAATTTAAAATCATTTTTATTTTACCGCATTCGTCTTGAATGTGTAGTACCTACATATATAAAAATATAAATTCAAAACTTTACGACGGAACAAAGCCGTTCGAATTTCAAAAAGCAATTTAAATTTGGAACGTAATCGAACGCTTTCGACAAAAGCGCCCCGCGCGCGAAATCTTAGTCGCCCGTGCCCCCTCCACCTCGATCTATCTACTGAAGGTACGGCACACTTTTATTCTTGAGGGGCCAGCCCGTCCACCCCATTTCATTAAAAGAAGCCATCTTGGGATTGGGTACTGTGGGGTGCACACCCCGCCGCCGAGGGGAGGACAAGGGGCCCGAGAGGGAGAACCACTTTTCTCTCGGCGAAGTGTTGTTTTTAATTCTACAAAATATCTTTTCGTGAATACCTCAGTGGAACTTCAGATATAATTTTCTTGGGTAATATTTATACGTTTTAGGTGTAAACTCTTCGGGGAGGTTCTGCGTGAATATTTTGTAGAATAAGCCGTCCTGATAATGGTGCGTGTGTTAATTAGCTTCGCGTGGGCATTGTGTAGATATTTTTAATAATGAAAACAATATTTACAGATTTTCCTTTGTTTCTGATTTCTGTGTATATACAAATAATGTTAATATACAAAATTGGTAAGGTAACAATAAAGATTTTTTTTTGTTTCTTAATAAGAGTCGCAATAGCTTCCACACGTGTAAATGTTTTGTTTACATAAAGTAATAATATTACAGAGTTTCGTTTGATATAATTCCAAGGAGTAAATTGCAATTTTTTTTTGGTAAAATTGAGATGTCGGTAATTATTTTTAAGACCGATACTCTTGATCAATCAATTCCCTCTATATCTTTATGTATAACGTTGAATAACCTGGAAGAACAAAACAAAAGAACATCGTCATCTATTTAAAAACATTATATGCATAAAGTGTATTAATTTATATCATTTAATTATTACTGTTTTTTCTTTTCAGGCTTACAACTATGACAAAGTTTCAGAAGAAAGACGTGAGTTCGAAATAAAATTTTTAATTGGCAACACCGCAAATGAAACGACTTAAGAAGTTAATCGGGATTTCGAACATTCGAAATTTAAAATCTAGTGAATTCTAAATTCGAATACGACGACGCTTTGAAATTCTATACGCCATAGTTGGGCAAAGGAATTCCACTTGGGTCCACTAGCGTACGGTGCGGTCCAGGTAAATTTTAATTTCTATGCAAATGTAAGCTTTCATTCAGGGTTTAATCTACGGAGCTTTGCCGATGTGACGGTGTCAAATCGCGACTGGAAAACTTAATGAAAATAATAAAGTCCCGCCGCCAGTCTTCGGCCAGCGTTTTGTTGTTTTTTTTTTTTAATATTATAAGTACAATCTTTACGTAGGTAACCAACCTTTTTGATAAATTTAAAATTGAATTTTATCGTTTACCTCTAGTACATTAGCATGCATTAATCATTAATTACTTGCCAATGGCCGAGATATAATTCGAAATACACATTTAATTTAATTTGTACTGGTCTAAATGGACTATTTCTGAAGTGACACTTCTTCTAATTAAGTTAAAATTAATAGACAATTAAAAAGTCAAATATGTTTTTCTATTACTAGCGAGTAACGGTTACGTTAACTATTTTCATTTTGTATTAGTAAGACAAAGTGACTGAAGTGACTTTATATCTTCTTACAGATCTTCGTAAGTTGTACTAATTTGGCGGTGTTGAGATAATTGCCATTTTTGGAGTTCAGCGCCCTCTACAAAAATAAAGTGAAGCTGTGATAGCCCTTCAAGCAAATGTTCCGGTTATTTATGAAATAAAACACGTTTTAAAAAGGAAACTCAGACATTTATAAAATCGATTATGAGTTAATATGATTGTGGTGTAATTTTATCACAAAAAAGATTGTTATTTAATTTTTTATTGATAGCTGAAGTTACTCCGCGTTTACTTTAATTTTTCGAAAATAATTAGGGTTCCGCTTAGTAAAAACAAAACTCATGAAATATTGAATTGGATCCGATTTAATGGACAGCAAAACATCAAAAACATTATTTTTCAATGACTATTTAAAATTGTAGAAGGTTACGCCCACACCGCTAGTTATAAATAAAATTTTATTTCAAATCGAGAACAGTTAATTTTAACATGCAACGCTTACCTGCAGACACAATATTAAACTCGGAAAATATCCGTAAAGTCGATTATAACTCTGCGGAATAATAGCTGAAAGAATCGAATGCGGCGGTGTGTAGTCTGTGACTACTACTATTTGTTCTCGAAGGGAATTCGATCGTGAATAAATTTACACTCACAATTTGTGTCATCGAAAACGTACTTTACGTTTGTATAATTGACTTGGTAATTGAACTGTATTCTTGTATGTTCAGTGAAATTTTGTAATTTTGAATTAAATAATTAAATAAATGAGTCTATATGATTATGAGTTTGAGTAATAAATGAGAATATTCGAGTTAATTTTTTTATTTAGGTTGAAAATTTTGCATACATTTTCTTAAAATATATGGTGACATTTTATGGGAATTATAATTTTATTGAATTAAAAATTAGCTTTCTACACAATTAGCACGGTTTTGTAAACATGTAATGTTTAGTGGCATATGAATTGTCTTTATTGTTCCGTGAATGCGAAGTACCTTTTTATAGTTCGTTACTTGATAAAGCATTTTTAAAAGTGAAATTAAAACTAGTTGTAACACACCACGGAAAATGAAATTTAATATGTTCGAATACTGTACAATTTTTTTTTTTATAAAAAGTTAATTTTTTTAAACAAATACCTATATTTATGTATATTAATACAATATTTTTCACCGTATGTTATCAATTTAACTAATATATTAGTTCATAATAAAATAATATTATGTTATATTTGTTCACTTGACTATCTCTAAATACTCAATAGTTAAGTTAAATTGTATACAATATTTGGGTCAAAATCACTCCACATACCTCTTAACGTAATAAAGTATATACTAAAACTTGACCATATCCCTTTCTACGATTTTTAAAAATACTCATGAAAATCGTTTCATTTGCTCTTGACAACAACGACAATAAGCCAACAACGGAGAGACAGGCATGACGTAAATGTTCTGTTAGCGGTTTTATATATAAACAAGACGCGTATGTATGTATGTGTATCAACAACATTTACTGTGGGCTAGCCGATCAGGGGATAACATTTATCGTATTGTAATTTATTTAACTTATTTTTTTTTGTATATTAATTGCGCGGGAATTAGAGCATTCGCCCTTTGCCGCGGGAATTTCATAAACAAATTGAATTGAAAACACCTTGCGTGGGAAGACCCTACAACACCTCCGCAGCCACAGTGTGGCTTCTAATCATTTCGCCATCCTTAAGCATGTGATATGTCTACTCATTATCTCAATTTAATATAAGAATTATATTAATAAAAACAAATATCGAAACGACTAGCAATCGAGAAATTACAGTAAGAATAAAACTATCGCTTCCAATCTCCAGACAATTACCAGTTTTTGTTCGATCCCGACATTTGAATATGAAAAACGTTAGTAGGGGTGCATATGTACGTTCCCGGCCGCGGCAAGCCGAAAAGCCGGGGAGATCACGTAAGCCGATAACATTACCAAGTTTCCACATTAGAGTAACTTTTATTACACTTATCTTCAGAGAGGCAGGTATTCAAGTAAAAATGTACTTACCAAACTGCCACGTAATGTTTGTTATAACCTAAGAATATCATACGTTCGAATCTGGAATGTTATAATTAGCTTTCTGGAATGGAATTTCGTGATTTAAAAAAGAAAACCAACAAAGTTACTAATGACAAAATCGGCTTATCTTTGATCACATGGCTGACTACTCTTAACATTTATACTGATAAATAAAATTGAAGCATAGACTGTTTCCAAATATATATGTAAAATGGAAGACGACAGAACCATAGCGCGATGTAGACTCGGTCAAAGAAAATCAATTTTTGTTTTCGTTAATATACAAAATTGAAGTGTCTGTTTATTTTTACTATATATCTATTTATATACGATACCTATAACAAGTATGTATTTTTTTATTTCTTTGTTTCTCTGTTTTGTAACGGCTCATCTCCGGAACGGTTGGTTTGATTTAGACGGGACTTTTTTTGTTAGATAGCTGAAGTTTTCGAAAATAATTAGGGTTCCGTGTCAAAAAATTGAAAGTCCTCAAAAATTGGAATAAAATCAGATTCAATTCGTAGTTTTACTGGCAGGTATTTTAATTTGTGTAATATCTTTGCTTAATGTTAATTGTCAAAAAAAATGGAAAATAATTAGGGTCCCGCATAAAAAAATAAATAAAACTATATTACGCGCTGAAAAACGCGGGCGCAGCCGCTGGCATACAGCTAGTGATGTAATAAAAGGCAACTGTCTGACCATTGGCTAACTTGTGACCCACTGAACCGATTTTCATGATTTTTTAAATTCATGTATTATATTAAGTAATTAAAATATATAACAAAAAATACTAATTTAGAGTTTTAAAATTGAAAATTGTTATAGTGCTTGGCGCGAATTTAATAGTACTTATTTTTAATTCATTATCTTGCAATATTAGGACTACATCCTTGTGTAATATAGTTTACTTATATTGCGTAGGCAAATGAAGTGAATTGAAAACAATAACGCGTGAATTCTAAGATCTCTCAACCACTCCCGTTGAAGTAGCTGTAGCAGAAGGCCGCCATTTTGCTATCACGTTTATGAATAGTACTCCTAACGTCAGATTTGGCTGAACTAAATACATAGTACCTTTGCCTTTTTCTTAAATTTGATTAAACGGTACAAGAAAAATAAAAGGAGTCTTAATTTATTTTTGTCGGAATCTCTGTTTGTCATGTAGCGAGTTATTGTCTTTAAGCGTTCTGAAGGATATAGTTAGGTTATTGTACATAGGTTAAGTGTATTGGAAATAATGTCGCAAAACGCTTATTCTTAGATGCCACGAAAACTCCACGAAAAGATCTAACAGTATGCGCCACCGTTTAACTGGAGCTTAGAAGTATTGCCATTAAAAATATAACTTATCCATATGACACTGGCAGAATTGTGTATGTACATCACAGATTACCACTAACTAAGAAGAAGAAAAAAAGCTGCATTATTCTGTGATTTTTGATTAGAAACAAAATGAATGTCACAGTAAAATAAACAATAATACTATATCTATGTACGTACCTATATTATTTTTACATTATTTAAACATTAACAATTTTATTGATTTATTTAAACCATTATTTTCGTATTTATAAAAATAAATAACATTCTAATTTAATACATAGTCTGTAATAGGATTTCATCACCATTTCGTCTGATGTTAAGTGACGATGTGGATAAGGATGGTAATGGTAATCCAAAAGGTAATGGGTCTCAAGTAATGTAACCGGAATGCATATAATGTAGTTTTTTGGTGACAGATCAGGTTCTCTTTCACTGGAATTATGAGCATTATTAATATATTTATCTTATTTTTTAACACTTTTAAACCTTTAAATTATAAGCCTACGAACTATAAGGTGGTTAATGATGACTTTTTTTTAATTGCTTTTGAATTTAACGTTGTTTTCTATTAAAATTTCTAACTTATAGATTGTTTGTTGATGATATAGAGAGGCGATGAGAACAAATGACCGGGGCTAAGTGAGTGTCGAATGGAGGGGGGTGATGAAGAAGGGGCGCGGGGGTGTTAGAAGTTTACGACAATGCCTATAAGAAAAACGGGCGTTGTGTTATAAAATTTGCATTCGAGTGGCGGCGGTGGATGCAGGCGCGGACGGGGTTCGCTAAACAGGAGAAGGCTTCTTTATTCTCTGTTTTAAATGTCGGCGATGATTGGAATGATTTACGTTTATTGTTGAATGTTTATTGTGTGAAGATAGCATAGTGATATAATATATGTGGATGTTTACGTATGAATATATTGTTTAAGTTAAATCTATAGATACTTATAATAAAAGGCTAACGCGACGAAATCTGTACATTGAAGATGTTTAAGGAAAAATACTATGCGATGCTTCAAAATCGATTACCGAACACAATTCGATAGTTTTACAAAAAAAAAATCCTTACCTGTCTGTTTTTTAATTTGTTCGTCAATAACGCAAAAACTAATTAAACGAATCCAATGAAAATTGGTAATTACGCATATCGCATCCAGGCTGGGAACATAGGTAAAGTTAGAAAAACTGTCGCCAAACAACAACAGTGTGTGTTCCGGCCGCATTACTTGAGAACAAATACCTAGGTTTAGTGTGCTTACCATCCTGGATCACATCGTCACTAAACAGATGAGATTGTGGTCAAAGCAACGTGTAAAAAAAATTAAGGTAGTCTCAAAAATGGCGAAAATTTAGCTTACGTTATACCTGAACGTACCCCAATATAGAAAAATAATTTTGTAATGAAAAAATCAAGTGTGTATTATCCGTCTATATGCACAAGGTAACATTGATCATCAATCAGTCAACAATCAATTTCCTTTCCGCGAAGTCCATCTCTCCACTAGCCGAACCTAAAGGGGGATGATTGTCCAACCTCTCAGTGAGGCGAGATGGGTGGCGAGACTAACAGGAAAAAGGAGGGTAGGAAAATTTCCATTTTCTTACGTCTTTCGTACTCTGCAGCAGTTTTTGATTAACGGACGGCTAAGGGGGCGCAATTTCATTACGTATTCATCCCCTTCGAGGCTTATTTACTCCTCAACCCTCCCCCCACTCATTTACCCCCCTTTTTATTGTTGCGGTTACGTAGGAGTCTACCGCGGTTAGGCTGGTCTGACCAATCACCCTTATGATTTGGTCTAAAAATGGACTTTGTGGACTGATTGGTATAAGTTTAAAAGTTCACAATTTTAGCTGTGGTAGGATTATAGGCGGATAGTGATAGTCGCCAGAAGCTTGACGGCCGCTATCGTTTTTGGAGTTTATTTTTCTCGTCATCGGTTTCCCGAATTGTAAATAATATAAGCGTCTATGTTTATTATGTTTCCTACTTCACCACTTAACTTTAGAAAAGATAGTGGTCAAATTACTGCACCTATAACATGTAACAAAACCCTGTAAATATCCCACAGGTGGGCAAAGCCTCGTTTCGATAGAAGCTACGAGCTCAATCTCCATATCATTCCATTATTTAATAAAGCGTTTGGATTTGACGTGGGTTCGAATTTACCCATCATAAGCATTCTCATTTGGGTTGGAGCTTTTTTGTTGTTTTCTTCCATACGTACCTATCAGCCGTCATCTCTTTATTCACTCCTTTTTTTTTTAGGCTTCCTCTACTTTTCTATCCTTGCAAATTCATGCGCTTCCTCTCTTCTCGGTTCGAATCCTATCCATCTTTATTCTATAATGTGCTCTCGGTGAAGGAAAGACCATAGCATGGTGGTAGAGACTATTTAGGTTAATGACCATTCGCCTAGCTACCCAACTTCAAGTATATATCTTTCAACAAGTACAAGATGAATTTCGGTAGCCTTAATAGGGGTTCAGTACTTTTAGGTTCAGCGTGTTTTCTATCTCGGATCATATCGTCATTGAACATACGGTGAGATTGTGGTCAAAGCGTTGATCCTATATAGTACAAAAATGTAATCGTTGAAAATCATTTAATTAGTTGGAAAAAAATTTAATTTTATTGTCATAGCGAAACATGAACCTACATATGAAGAAAAAAAGAATTTGTGTGACACAACACAAAACAACACAGGAACACCGACAAAAAGATATTACTACTTACACTAATTGTTAACGCCATCTATTCTTCTTCTTCTTAGTTAATGGCAATCTGTGCGTACACACAATTTGTGCCAATGTCATGTGGGTAAGATTTTCAATCTTGTATCAGCGTTACCAAGCTCCAACAGAACGGTGGCCTATCCTGCTCGAACTTTCCATGGAGCTTTGTCGGCACCTCAGAATGTATGCTACGCGTTGTCTTCTATAATAAACTTAACTTGAACACAATAACTAAACTATTTCACACAAAACGCCACCAAGATTACATGATATAGAGTCAAGTACACAAGTTTAATGAATTAAAGAAAACAATTGCTACATGTCAGACTGAGATCCCGCCAAAAACTCACGCCATCTATTATCATTTATATTTTGTTCTTATTCTAAGTTATTTATTGTCTATATTGTCTATACGCCCCCGCTTTATTTAGTCTATGCATGCATTATCGCTTCCTATTCCTTTTCAAAAACGGAACGCCAACACGGAACCGCCGCCGCTGTCTCTCGTAATTATATTTAAAAGTGCACATTCATTATCCGATTATATTACTAAATTAGGAGAATATAGAACAATCATAAAGTGAAGTGAGGTGGAAAGTTAACTCTGAATCAGTTAGATCGAAGGTTACTAATAAAGGTAAGTTCCGTTTGCTCCTTTCAACATCTTCCTTCTAGATATTTCCACCACTAATATTTTAAAGCCATACACAAAAGACGGAATGTTGTGCGGGAACAAATAGGCCCAGCCTCAGCATTATTGCTGCACTGAAACCATTGGCTTACAGTGGAGCGTTGGTATTCTGAGTGTGCCTCCTAACCAGACAACACGGACAAAAAATAAATAATATATATTCATAATATATAATGTACTGCCTCGATGGTGCAGTTGTATTAAGTTACGACTGTCGTTCTGAGATCTCGGGTTCGATCCCCGGGTCGGGTCAAGTGATATTGGGTATGTTTACTCAGTATCATTCCGGAGTCTGGAATTAGTGCCCGATATGGCAACAAGCTCGCCCCTTGTGATATTAGTTAAAAACGAGTATATAGTTTGCGGGTAAATACACACTTAAAAAATGCATGAAAATGGGAGTGAATAATACATCTAAGGACGAGGATGAGAAACCAAGGAATATCAATGATTCTGATCTAATGATTCCATCATAACGATTTACATTCTATTAGAATCTCATAATTCATTTCACTGCGAAAAGAAGCTTACTAAGTTGGTTAAAAGACGTGTAGCAACCCGATCATCGACGTCCGATCCCGCGCACCTCAGCGACGTGCAGGCGAGACGACCTTTGCCGCGTGGTCAGTCGCGAACCGCCCACGATGCCGGAAGGTCGCATGCACGCTCGTCGACAATATATATCATATGTATAGTAATAAACGTGCGCCAAAAACCCAGGTATTAAAGCAACCATCACGTGACGACATGGAAGATGCAACATCGATAACATTAGACAACAAGTGTCTCAAGGAAGTACCAGGGTTCCGATATCTAGATAGTTTCATTCGCAGTGATAATCGTTTGGAGACTGAGATCTCTTCGAGAATATCAAAAGCAGCTTGGTCCTTCGGAATACTACGAACTAGAGTTTGGGATTCACATGACTTGAAGCTGCACACTAAGATCGCTGTATACAAAGCAATTGTTCTTCCGATATTGCTCTATGCTGCCGAGACATGGTGCCTCTATAAGCATGATATTAGGCGACTTAATGTCTTTCACATGAAATGTCTAAGATCAATTCCACGTGTGAAATGGCAGGACCATATCACAAATTCAGAGATTTTCCGGCGGACCAAGTTGAGTGGCATAGAATCCTTACTTATTCAGAACCAACTGAGATGGTGCGGTCATATTGTACGTATGAGTGATTCCAGACTGCCTAAATCTGTATTTTATTCACAATTGTCGCATGGAAAGCGCAAGCCTGGTGGTCAATTTTTGCGTTACTGGGATGTAATTAAACGTCATCTTACCGCGTGTACCATATCTTCAGCTGAGTGGGAAGTGCTTGCGAAACAGAGACTAGAGTGGCGCAACTCTGTTAAAGAGGCAGTAGAAATATTTGAGGAACATCGAATTAAAGATCTTGATGCAAAACGCCTTCTTAAAAAGAACCGTCCTAAGCCTTCCTATGTGTACACATACAACACTCTCGGTCAGTTACATTGTGCGCCATGTAACCGCACCTTCAAGACAAAGTTTGGTTTCGCGAGCCACATTCGCTCACATTATCGAAGATGACAGGGTTCGCCGTTGACGGATACGTCAAGGAGGACATCATCATCATCAATAAACGTATAATTATAATCGCGTTATACAAATATATGTGGCTTTTAATTATAACGAATCCCACAGATGGTTTTTACAAGACTAAAATTAATACTAATTTGTGAATAAAATTAAACAGTATTCATCTCGGGACGAGGAGATATTGCATGAATAGATTTTTGAGAATTAATTTCCTGTTGTCGTATTAGAGTGAAGAAAATTGATACTATAATATTTTTTTTAATTAGCGTTGTGGTCGGGTTCAGCGTCTATGGATGTAGATTCGTACCCACCTAATTCAATTCTATAATTAGCCAGAATTTTCAGTTAAGGAAAACATCGTGAGAATAATATGTTTGTAGGACATTTTCAAACTTGAGACTAATAGTACAAAGACAGCTTAATAATTCGGATAAAGGAATTTCATTTCGAATAAAATTGCCATTTACGTATTTTTATCGTAAAGTTAATTATTTCACAAATAAAATTATAACAAACTAGAATTTCGGGTGTAAATCAACTTCAGTGTCCTTTATCAACTCGCTAGTATAAGTCACACTCTTGCAATAGAAAGTGTAATTCTGAGTAAATCGCGACTAAGTACGATGTAATAGGATAAAACGTTACATATAATTAAATATACGTTAGTGAAGGATCAGTTTATTTTTCGAAATTGGAAAATGAAGATTAGTTTTATTTAATAATAATATTGTTATTTATTTATCATAAATTTTTCATTCGCGAATCTAACAAATAATTTTTATGATTGCTCAGAGCTTCTTGGCATAATAAATAAACATGCTGCAAGGAAAGTACATCGCAAGCTTTAATTAAACATTTTTTTTTTTAAGTATATTAATATTGTAATTTTATATATACCTATACAAATATAACAGTACTTGATAAGATACACTAAGTTATGTTTTATGTCACGTAGAAACCGTCAACGAGCTTATTACTTCTGCGGCCGGAGTCGTTTTTTTTTTTTCATTCCTTGTGTTTTTGCTTCATAAGCATGCCGTTAAAAGGTTACCCATTCTGATTACCATTCCATAAATAAGTAATGTTTTTAGATATTTCTGTGTATTAATTAGGCCTTATAAAAATAAAAATTACATTAAGATCACAAGCTTTATCAACTTTTCGTTGCTGCCACTCGACAATAGATGGCGCTACACCAGTTCATGCTAGTTTATCATTGTTTAAATAAATAAAGAAAAATGTTGGTTAATAAATCACAAATAATTAATAAAATCGTTTTAATTTAGCATACATAGATATTGAGAAGTATTTTTTATGCTCTGCTAACATGTATTATGTAATTATAAAATTAACTGCTAAGTTTTTACAATAGATGGCAGCATTAGTTTCGCAAAAGATTTTTCTCGAGTTCAGTGGCGCTAGTGGACTTTAACACATATGTTCAATCCGAACTGTTTTGTAACATAAACACACCATTAATCCATTCAACCGAGAGACGTCCACTGCTGGATATAGGTCTTCCCAGAAGATATCCACGAAGACCGGTCTCGCGCCATCCGCATTCTGCGGATTCCCGCGACATTCGCCAGGTCGAGGGTCTACCTTGTGGGGGGCCTATCCACGCTACGTCTTCTGGCGCGTGGTATCCATTCGAGAACCCTTTGGCGCAATCGGGCATCGGTTCTGCTAGTAATGTGCCTAGCCCACTGTCACTTAAGATTAGCAATTCTTCGGGGAATGTCGGTTACTTTGGTTCTTATGCGGATCTCCTCATTCCTGATTCGATCGCGCAGTGAAACTCCAAGCATAGCCCTCTCCATTGCGCTTTGAGCTTTTTTATTAGGCATTGATATAATACAATAGGTTTCGATTCAGTTATAACTTATTGATCTCAGGGGTGATATAAGAGAAGTGCAAGGTATGAGGGTCAAAGTGATTCATAAAAATTTGAAGCGATTATGGTGCAGCGGGTTGTGTAGCCGCGTCAATCGACGCAGGTTCGATCCCCACTTAGAGCCTGAGGTTTCGTTAAAAAAAAACATTGTGAGGAGACTGCAGCATTAGGTAGGGCATTTTCTAATAATGCTCAATTGGTAACTACCACTTTCAATTTTGAAAACCTATCGCATCATATATTTTCCGGCAGCATCACTTGAGAGCCATTACCTCTAGTTAGTATACTCTACCATGTCGTCAATTAACATTGGGTGAGATTGTGGTCAACGCGTCATACGCACAAGACCTGTACAAAAAAAGTCACTAAACATCATTGCTAATAAGCATTGCGAAACAAACTTTAAGAAAAAAGACGTGGCTTTATTCTTTTGACAAAGTTTTATTTAAGTCACCTTTTTTAACCGACTACGAAAAGGAGTTATTTGGTTTTTGTATGTTTGTTACGCGATTTATCCGGGAATTGTGGAGGATTTTGCAAAAAAAAAAAAAATATATCGAAAGAATACACTCCCTAGGTTGTTCTGCCAAATCAGGATTTGATCAGTGGAACTCAGGGAAATTGAGAAAACTCTCGAATATTATCGACACACGTGTTTCATATATTGGTTTCCAAAGCTATGAAGTAGGCTACACAGCTATAGCTAAAAGTACATACATATACTGAAAAGTAGAAAAATACCTTATCTAAATTAAAAGCAAAACCGACTTCAAAAGAATAAACTATAAAATGCACTAAAAAGTCAATAAATAATCACATTATTAATCGACTTCTTTAACTTTGAAGTCGGTACTAGCTAGAGTTAACCAATGTAATCATTAACAAATGGAAATAATTGCCTAAACCTAATCACAATTACATATAAGCTAAATAAAGTACTCGGGTGATTTTAAAGAACAATTAATCAAAATCGAATATAACTAGCGACGTACATTTACACCATTTTGTTCCATAAACTGGCACCGATTCCAATATTAACGTAGCAGATTAATAAACTGATATTTATTGACTTTTTAGTGCATTTTTATAGTTTACTATTTTGAAGTCGGTTTTGTTTTTAATTAAAAAAGTTTTTATGTCGGTCTAATCATGTAACTCAATTTTAATAGAATTGAGCTCAAATGTTACGTTCACACTTAGTTCAAATCACAATACATAATTAGCTAAATGAAGTTATTCTAAATCTAATAAGAGAGATTTTCAAAGATGGCGTACTGGCTTATATATCTCCATGGTATCAAAAAAAAGAAGAATACAGAACAAAATAACGTTTAACTAAATTCAATATGGGTGGCGAAATTATTAATAAATTATTTTTTAATTTTTATTTGACTTAATAATTTCGTTTATATTGGAGATAAGTATATAGCTTAACGCTACACAAAAATCTTACCACACGTTCCACGCAAAAGAACTGACCTTAAGTGATGAACCAGAAACATGTCTTGAAAATAATTGACTATATTTGCCAACATGAAGCTACGACAATAACAAGATGGACGTTAGAAAATGTTATAACACAATGCAAAGTTGAACTTAAGTGTAAACGAACAAAAGCAATTAAGATAAAAAGAAAATCGTATTTTCATTTAATGAGAAACACGAGACGTTTTCAAGTATAAAGAGTTAATAAACGCAACGAAGAATTCCAATTACACGCCAAATCAAAAATATTTATTACGTTACGTGTATTATGATTATTATTATTTTTTTCTATAAAATCGAAAATCAGTGAACGTTCCACAATAAAACCGTAAGCACGTGATGAAGAACAGATAACATTAGAAAATGACGTATACAGTTTTGACGGTGGCCGTCTGTGCGTTTTGTTGTGTCTTACCATCGGCGCAGTATCGAAGTAGGAATTATATTAATTGTTATTATGAGATAAATCAATTTATTTGAAATAATCAAATAGCAAAAATAATACGTGACAATAATTCCTATACTTAACAATTATTTACAGAAATATATCTCTAAAGTAAGGCTTAGTTAAAACATTGCAAAAGTATTCAAAATGGCGGTGGTCATTTTTGTGTACATATTAATTATTATTATAGTTTGGGACATAAAGATGGCGGACGAAAAGAAGACTGGGTAGATGCGAGTGTTGAGATGGATGTTTGGATTAACAAGAATGGACAGGATTAGCAATGAACACGTTAGAGAGAGTTTGAAAGTGGCGCCAGTAACAGAAAAGTTAAGGAGCCATTATCTGTCCTGGTATGGCTGTGTGATGCACAGGGCGGAAGATGATATTAAAAGACAGGTATTGGATATGAATGTGGACGGGTATAGGGGAAGGGGATGACCAAATAAAAATTGGATGGACTCTGTGAAAGATGAAGAGAAGAATGTTTAGAAAGGGAGTAAATGTAGAGGAGATGAGTGCAAATAGAGAGGAATGTAAAAGGAAGACAAGTTGCATCGAGCCCAAATGAAAATCATAGACGGATGATTAATTATAATTCTTTATTCTATCCACTTACATAAAGAAACACTACAGCCTTATTAACTGATTTATTTTAAAAAATGGCTTAGTTTTAACCATATTTATGTATTTTAGAATATGATTTAATAGTCATACCGATACCAAAAATATCAAGATCAAATAACATCATAGAAGAGTCAAGAGTTAATAATAAAAAAAACAACGATAACCATCGACTTGATATAGAAGATTATGAGGAACCAACAGAAACTTTCGACATCGACAACTTTAATTATGGAAATACGAGAGACGATGAATTAAAAAAAGATAGCGATTATGATTCAGAGGTTAATTATGGTGACGATAAAATCGTTGGTGGTGTTGAGGTTGATATTAGTTTGTATCCTTATCACGCGGCGTATGGCACCAACTGTGGAGGAGCTATTATTGATAAGAAATGGGTAATTACTGCTGGACATTGTGGGTAAGTAAGACCTGATATTATTTCATAGGCTTTTAAATATTCTTATTGTAAGACTTACAATTTGTCTCAGATAGTGACAAATGTAACGATTTTCCTGGATATTATTAGAATATAGGATATTATTAGAGTAGAAGCGATGATGGCGCAGTGGACAGCGCGGCCGGATTCCGAGTCAATCGACGCTGGTTCGATCCCCACCTATCCGACTCTATAATCGGTCTGAGCTTTCGGTAAAGGAAAACATCGTGAGGAAACCATAGCATGGTGATAGGGCATTTTCTAATCGTGCCCGCCTGGGTAGCTACCATCCTCAAGATTGGAAACCTGTCGCCAAATACCAATAAGTCTGTTCCGACATCATCACTTGCGAACCAGTACCTATAGACTTAGTGTGTTTACCATTCTGGACCACATCGTCACTTAAAATCAGGTGAGATTATGGTCAAAGCATTTAGCCAATTCCGTGTAAAAAAAACAGTATATGGGAAAAAAGAACCCTAGGTCAAAAATACCATGAAGTTTTAATTCAGTACCTTTCTTTTTGCGTTATTTCCTTTAAGGTTTCTCTTTGTAATTAAAAAAAAAACGAACCACACTATATTAATGCTCTTGAATTTTCTCAAGGAAAAAACCTTACGTCAAAGTGGGATCGAAATATTTAAACAAAGGGAAAAAGGTGTCGATCAAAAAAAGTCATGTACACCCGATGTGGTCATCGAAGAACAAGGAGCATCCTTTCGACTATGACTTCCAACTTTTGGAACTAGCTGAAGCCTTGCAATTCAACGATAATATTCAGCCGGTCAAGATAGCCCACATCGAAGATATGGTCATCGGCAAGGTTATTACCGTAACGGGATGGGGTAATACTGAAGAAAATGCAAGTACATTTTTACAATAATTTTATTGCACCTTAAACCCTAAGATATGGAGTACAATAGACCATGGATAAAACCTTCCTTTATGCCCTAAAAAGAACGTATCTTAAAATTGAATTATTATTTCAGGGTCCTTATTCATATGTGCTTCGAGCAGTAAGAGTGCCTATTACCTCAAAAGAGACTTGCCAGAGTGTACCGTTCCCTTATTTCAGAGGCGGATTAACAGCTAGGATGTTCTGTGCTGGTTTTTCTGAAGGGAAAAAGGATGCGTGTCAGGTATACTATCCTGTTACCTTAATATGTCGATTACCCATAAAAAATGAGACAATAGAAAAACAATGGAAAGCTGGCATAAAACGTCAGGTTAGTGTTCAAAAGGGTTAATGTTTCTGTTATTTTCTGTGGCTTTAAACAGAAAGTGTTGCCTTTAGAAATTACACTCAAAAGACATACATAAAAACATAACCATATTTTGGTGGTGACAAAGAAATTTGTTGAGTGCTGCTAAGAATTGACATATTGACTGATTAGTTTTTATTATCTCAACAAAAAAACAGACCATCAAGTAAGCCTGTCCAGTGAAAAACAGAAGTAAAGTTTAATCAAAACCAAGAAATTTACAGGCAACTAACTTTTATCATAGAAAAACATTTAAATATGACGTGACAAGTTACGTGGTTCGTCATATTCTAACATTCTTTGGCGGGAAAGGGACAGAGTATCTGATCTCAGTCTCCACCAAAAATTATAATTGCTTGTTTTCTCACAAGTTTCTTAACTGAATTAACGACTTATTGCAGTATATGTATTATATTTATTTATATAATTGACATGATTTGTCTGTTTAATAATTAAAAAAATTCTTTAATAACTCATAACTGTGATCAAAATGTAAATTTCTTAAAAAATGAACACGTGAACTTCAGACGACCTACTCGTGTGAGAGCTTGAGCGAAACTGAATAATTTTACCATCCTCATAGACACAGACTGTGGGTACGATGCAATTTTTTAACGAGTTTTAAAATTATCAACTGAAATGAGAAGTGTAAAACTTAAATTACTTATAGAGCTAAATAAACAGTTTATATTTTAAAAGTAAGTTTTAATCATTTCTAAGCGGGTAAAGCCGCAGTCGAAAGTTAGTTAATTTCATTATAAAACACCCAACAAAAGATGGTTTCATATAAACAAAATAAAAGATTATTAAAACGTTTTATTGTTTTAGGTTTTATATCTATTATAAGGTTATTATCTCGCAAACAGTAGGTAATTTATTGTTGCTGATTGCCTCTGTAATGGATCGATAAAACTACTGACGCTCTAGGTTCGATTTCTGCTAAAGCTAATTAAAGACTTCGTTATGGTTTGATGCTGTAATATCTCGCTTGCCTGACAAAATTTTTGCGCTTGCATTTCACCTAATCTTAAGTGATAATTGGATAATAAATTTTTAAAGATAGTTTTCCTATGATATTAGTGGATGGTTTTTAGCAAAAGGAGGCATAATGTTTTTCTGCTATTCATTTTGAAATCACTCAAAAACTTTAAATAGATCTACAAAAAAGCGATTAGGGCTTTAAAAAAAAAATAGCCGTTTTGCGTTTGGGTTGTGATTTATACGTAGGAGTAAATTCAGCTAGGTTTGATTTCGCGGATTTGCATAACTATAGGGAACAACCTGAGCCGAGGTTCCTACCATTGTATTGTCTTTATCTCGGTTGTAGAAACTACACTATCACGGAGTAACATAGGTTATAATTTTAAATAAGACATTACATAGAATACCCACCCTAAGCCGGGGCGGGCAAACTGCATGTAAACCTTTAAATTAGTAAAAATTATTAAAATTTCGCCATAAACGTCATCTTATATAACTTGACATACTGTAGCATGTCGCCGGCTGACGTCATAGCATTAGTAACGCAAATCTTTCCCCTACCGAGAATCGCTCAACGCGGCCAAATAAGATATTACTTCAAAAAAATTGGAAAAAATAATTGAATCTTTAACCTCAAGTTTTCAAAAGTGATTACGATCGAATTTTGACCACTAGGAGAAAACTATAAATAATTATTGGTTACAGGGCGATTCGGGAGGGCCCGCGGTAGCTAATGACCGTCTTTTGGGCATGGTCTCCTTTGGTTACGGCTGCGCGACTCCAGGTTCCTATGGCGTCTACAGCAAAGTGGCCAAAGTAAGAAAATGGATCCAGGAGACTACCGGTTTAAAATTCAACTAATGTATTATATTATCAATAATTTTTTAATGTAATAAATTATTTTTAATTTTTTGTAATTTGATTTTTATTTTTCGCTATAATTTTTAATAAATATATAGGTACGTGTTCTAGATTGATTATGGTTTAGTTCTAGCGTGGTCAGGTACAGTATCGTTCGTGCCCTCTTACCTATTGCATTGGGGGACTCTGGTCTCACTAATGCAATAGGTAAGAGTAGTGCGTAAACGCATTTCCCCCCATCAAAAAAAAAAAGCTACAGTATCGTTGGATAATATAATAAGTTTGAATCTGCTTATTCTATTGTCCTAATAGATTATTTGCTATGTATACCTTGGATTAACATGAGAACCAAAGAGTCCATATCAAAAGAGCTGAACATCACAACACGGATCTCCACGTTCTGCCGACAAAAGTCCTCTGTTTCTTTGGACATATTATGCGGTCTGCAAAGCACAGTCTGGAGAAACAAATTCTTTTAGGTAATTTAGACGCCAGAAGAGTTCAGGGAAGGGCACGTAGAAGATGAGTTGAAACAATAAGGAAAGCTGTAGGCGGCAGGATGTATCATGCGATCCACTCCGTATGAGACTGGGCTAAATGGAGATTGTTCGTACATGGTCGCGATCCTCTTTAGTGAGGAAACGAGGAGGAGGAGAAGAAAAAATTGTCTAATTTCGGTGAAGGTAATGGTATTGGCCATCATGATGATGGTAAGGCTTAGTCATATAATGAAAGACTCGCAACAGTCATTCTTTAGTACAGGGTTCTCGCTTAACTCAGAAAATGAACTGGGTTTTAGAAAGGCAACTGCTGGTACAAACCAAAAGACATTAATAAAAAAATGCTCGCAAATCTAAATAATCGTACCAAATGTAACTAATTCGTCAACGGACGTAGAACGTCTTTTGCAATTAAATGAAAAAGGCGAATAATTGAAAATTCTGATAAGCCTTATTGATATTATGTTTTCTCTGTCGGTTTTATTTGTTACTTTTCGATGTATTTCTGTATGCAGGTATTTATGTAAGCTAGTGTTATTCCCGTTATCGAAATAATAGAAAATCGTTTCCAATAATAAATAGAAAATTGTTTTACCTTTGCCTATTTATATAAACTATTCTATGTTTTCTTTCAACGAGAGCACATTATACACTTGGAATTACCCACCTATGGTTAGTAGAACCTGCATCTATCGACGCGGAATCTGACTGCTCACCTAACTGTGCCATCATTGATTCACGACTACTAAAAAATATGGATCCCAGTTAAAATATTTTCCATATTTAAAAAAAAGGTTGGAAGAAAGTTGAGAAGTTTGCAAAAAAATAAAATACTGCTAGATATTAAAGCTACTACTAGCTCGATTTTTATTCTTCTGTTAACATTATTAGCATTTTAGGTGGATATGAAGTAGGCATCCGTGAAGCACCATACCATGTCAGTTATGGTGATATATGCGGTGCTGTCCTTATAAAGAAGAAATGGGCATTGACTACAGCGCATTGTGGGTAAGTGAGTATGATCGGTTGGAAGTGCTAAATAGAAGTAGTGTGACTAGTCAATGCGTTAATGGACGTAGGTTCGAATACATCCACGCTATCATATCTACACATAATATTTATACTACGGGCCTCATAGGAATATTCAAGGTTACTCAAAGGGAAAGGGAGTTACTCGGAGTTTTACTGCGTGATCCAATCAAATCTGCTGAAGAATCAAAGAAACCTACATTACCTGAATAATTACCAAACTAAAGTGGAAATGAGCTGGACAAATTACTCATAGAACCGATACCCGATGGAGCCAACTAGTTCTCGAATGAGTATTGTGTAAGGGAAGACGCAGGATAGACCCCTCACAAGGTGGATCGACGACCTGGTGAAGGTCGCGGTAGTCCACTGGATGCGGCTGACTAAAAATGGTCATTGTGGGGATCTTTGGGGGAAACATATATCCAGCAGTTGACGTTATTCGATTAAGATGATGATTATATAATGAGCTTGAGTTTTGTGGGAAGAAGAAGATCTAGATGATACCATAGTATGATCATGGGGGAGTTTCTAATATCAGCCTTTTTTACACGGAATATATCAGTGCTTTGACCACAATCTCCCTGATATTATAGGACGATGTGGTCCAGGATGGTAAACACACTAATCTTAGGGGTACTGATTAGCTATCACCATCAAGTTTGTAAATCAGTCGTTTAGCACGTATATGCGATTAGATTGATGGCGAGTAGCCCTAGGCTAGTGTGTTTACTTACCGTGCTGGACTACATCGTCACTTAACATCAGATGAGAGTAAGGTGAAAGCGCTGAGTGTATATAATATAAAATTATAACACATCTTAACGCAATCCACAGAGCACAGAAGATTCACATTTAACAACTTAACAATAATTATTGAAAACCGATTATAACGAAACGTTCTTAAAATCAAATGCAAAAAAGTAAAAAATAGCAGAATTACAAAAAAAAAAAAAAATTCTTCTTCACCTAAACTTCAATTTTCAATACTCTTTAATTACACAAAAGTAATGTCAGGAAAATGATTTACAATCTTAGTTCAGAGGAAACTTACGTAAGGGTTGGCAGCAAGTACCGCCTTCGAGGTCGTAAAGCCCAGATAAAGCGTCACATCGTCCATCCGGAGTATGGTAGGAGACATATCTTCGATTATGACGTTCAGCTGCTCGGCTTGTACCGTGAACTACATTTCAATGACGCAGTATCATCTCTGGTGATTAGCGAAGGAGAATGTGGAGATTACGTTTATGTTACTGGTTGGGGATATTCTAGGGAAAAGGTGTGTTTAATCTAGACGATTTTTCATTTATCTTAATTACTTAGACAATCCACCCTTCGTGGTAATAATATATCCTGACCAAATTCGGTCACGTCGACAAAGTTACGACTATTGAGGGCATCGTTGGAAAGTCCTCAGGTGACTGATATAGCCTATTCTTGCAGCAAATTAATCCCCACAATTGCTGCAAGCTAGCACCCCTCCAACATAATTGTAACGGATAATCACTGATGGTCAGGCCTTGAGGTCGTCATTTTTTGTATGAAGCTCTATTCTGTTCCTTTTCTCAGTCTCAATCACCTTATAGTTCATACCTAACCTCTGCTGTAGCCGATCAGCTGCCAAAATCTCCCATAGTAACGGTTCAAAGCCACACCGCTTCACGTGACGCTTAAACACATCTTTGTACCGGGGGACATGGCCGCCATGTTTCCGTTTGCCATCCTTTCTTTTTAGTTATCTTCACAGTTTATATGTAATAGAAGTTTTTTTTTTTACCTGGTTTTTTAAGTGGGACTTATGAGAATAAAATTTCCAGGTCACGTCATTCGATCAGGATCAAAATTAGCTGCACTTATTAGCTTTTGAAATAGATTTTTAAACTTCAGCATGTTAGCTAGCTGATGTCCATGAAAAATGCCTTACTACCATGCTAAACTCGTACTTTCACCACGATTTTTTTAAATCTAAAAAGTTTTTTTTTTAACATAAGCTTACGCCTGTTATCCACGAAGGGTTAGAAAAAGGTGAAATAGCGAACTATACCCCACCCACATTTCGCCAAGCTTAGTTCCGTCGCAGATGTGACAGGGGGCGAACCTGTCGCCATATCAGGTACAAATTCCGGACTCTGGGGTGATACTGAGTAGAAAAACCCAATATTAATTGACCCAATTCGGGGATCGAATCCGAGAGGTCAGAACGACAGCCGTACCGTAATACAACTGCGCCACCGTGGCAGACTTATTTTAACGTGGAAAAAGCCTTTACGGGTCTCCCCTGCCAAATCTAATCGGGGAGAAGAGTCACCTAAATTCCTACGGTACCATCCACCCGCTGTATTCTTGGAAAGCCCTGGCTTATTGTGGAATACAATAGATGGATTGCTAGTGTTTCAAATTAATAACTCTCTATTTTAACAATCTAAACACTGTTATCCTGAAGTTCAGGTTCACTGGACTTTATCTAAGTCATAATATCTCTTAGTCATCACTGATTTATGAAGTAGCAAAAAACAAATAATATTCATCTGATGTCAAGTGCTTATACCAACGTATAATTATTTAGAAACCATCTCAACCATTTAATAAGATGTGATTTGAGACAAATGTCTCGAAGACTTGAATTTTGAATATCCCGTGGACAAAAACTTGGTGACAACTATTATCTTCAGACCATTACAATGGAGGGTGTAATGTGTTGTTTTGCTGAGGATTTTTTTGTAGGATTTTTGCAGTCCAAATTTTAACTGGTTCTTAAATACTGTTCTTAAATATTGTTTATTAAAATCAAGGTCAAATAAATGAGTATTGAACCATATAAATCTTTGTTCTAAATTTTACATTGCCATAACACAGCTTGTCATGTGTGGCGTGAACATGTAAATAGTTCCACAAAGATGGAAAAAAAGTCATTACAAATTAATATTTGATAAAAACGATAATGCGAAAGCGCAGAGAAACGGTGGTTCTGCCTATAAATAGTTCGAACACCAGAAAATAAAAATACACTCACCAGTCCGCAACCTAGCACCCGTAACTTGGAAAGCTGCAGCCACAAGTTGACTAAGCGCATGTAAATAATTATTTTCAAAGCGTTTTCTTAAAGGGTGTTTCTTTATAATAATTATAAGATATATAAAAAGCGTTGTTTTGTTTTCGAAAGCGTGAATGACAAGTCATTTATATATATTTTTCTTTCTTCTCTTTCTAAAGTAGCGCACTGAAGAGATAGAAGAACCAAAGTAACCGATATTAACCGAATAATTGTTAAACTTAAGTGGCAGTGGGCTGTGCATATTGGTTGCAGACCCGATGCCCGATGGTGTCAACGAGTTCTCAAATAGCTACCACGCACCGGAAGACGTAGCATGGGTAGGCCCTCCACAAGGTGGATCGACATCCTAGCGAAGGTCGCGGGATTCCGCTGGATGCGGGTGGTGCAAGACCGGTCGTCGTGGAGATCTTTGAGGGAGACCTATATCCAGCAGAGTATGTCTTTCGGTTGAATGCATGGAATGAAGAGTTCTAATGACGGCACTTTTATATCTTGTGAGATGAACAACGTCCAAGTTGGAAGCGTTTAGGATGCAGACCGCGAGGAATATTTAATTATAAACCATATCTAATAAATTTAAACCACTTAACTGACCCAGCCAACGTCGGTACGCATGAGTGATCGGATAAAGAATTAACTTAAAATCGTTCAATACGCGCCTTCTGTTTATGTCATTACTCATGACCATTATCATTTGCTTTACTGATGGGTTGATTTATATCTTAATTATGTTTCATACTTAATTAGTAATGATGTTTTTTTTAGTTGTCGTTCATGAAATTTCTCATTTTCGCGAGCATTAAACTCACATAATTCACATTAATTACTTGGAGGAATAATACTGGTTGCGTGTCTCTTTATCGGATGGTATTAAAATAATTTGCCTGGTTATTTATTACGAGCAATATGTCTAATTATTTTTTTTGCTATTCCAGGGAGAATACAACGACCGTTTACAGCAAATTAGACTCCAGATAGTCTTATTAAATCATTGTCAAAATTTCAAAGAATTTTGGTACAATCACACGTTGACGAACAGAATGTTTTGCGCATGGGAGGATGGCAAGGACGCTTGTCAGGTATCGTATTATTAAATTACCTACTAAATATTTAACCTAGAAAATAGCTTTCGTTAGATATATTAAGCTTAAATTTACCCAACGGGCAATGGAGAGGGTTATGTTCTGAGTGTCATTGTGTGATCGATTCAGAAACGAGCATATGTGTAGAAAAACTAAAGTAACTGGCATTGCTTGAAGAAATATTAAATTTAGGTGAACACATTGAACCGATCCCCAATGGAGTCAACGGGTTCTCGAACGGCTGTCGCGTACTGGAAGACGCAGCGTGAGCAGGCCCCCACAAGGTAGACCGAGGGTCTGGTGAAGGTTGTATTACACATATTGTTACCTAGTACACTTGATGGGATAATGTTCTTGATATTATACTTTGGTATCCGCATAATTCGCAAATTGTCGAATCATAATGTTATATAGGAAACCAAAAATCTTTAAACACTTCTCTTGGAAAAAAATGGTTTTTTTTCCCCAAAAGCGAAGGTTTGATATTATATCAGTGTTCAAATGTTAAGCTTATGAAGTAATTTCATTTTCAGGGTGATAGTGGGACTGCTGCGGTATCATTTGGCAAACTCGTCGGACTCTCGTCTTTCGGCTTCGGTTGCGGACGCCGAATACCAGGCGTTTATACTAACACGTCTAATACCCATATTAGGAAATGGATTAAATATTATACTGGTTTATAGTTGTGAAATGATAAACTACCACCTTCTTGATAATCTATTTACTATTTTCTTTAATTACAGTAGAAAATTTGATACTCTTGTATCAACTAATAAATAATAAGTTAGATTGATGCCTGAGAGTTACTTCTGTACGTATTCGTAAATCTCGTCTCTTATTTGAACCCAGAACAAACACCAATTATGCAGGCAATACTGTTATGATAAGATGTGCTCATTTATGGATGTAGCAGGAGTTATAAAAGAAAAGTGGTAGACACTTATTTACTAGAACTAGTTTAGGTGCAGATAAGTAAAAAAAATCCAACATATTCAACCTCACTCAATACACATATTTCTTTTATTTTTTACATACATACATACATATGCTCACGCCTGTTTTCCCCGAAGGGTTAGGCAGAGGAAGTAGCGAACTACACCACCCACATTTCGCCGAGCTTAGTTCCGTCCCAGATGTGACAGGGGGCGAGCCTGTCGCCATATCGGGCACAAATTCCAAACTCCGGGATGAGACTGAGTAGAAAAAACCCAATATCACTTGACCCGACCCGGGGATCGAACCCGAGACCTCAGAATGGCAGTCGTATGTAATACAACTGCGCTACCGAGGCAGTTAATTTTTTGTACATTAATAATTATATTGTCAAAGTTATCAGTTCTTTTATTGGCTACTTTTTTTATGTACTTAAGAGTATGTTTTTTTTTTTTGTTCGTTACCCATAGTTGTTGTCATCTATACTAATAAATAAAATTGAAGTGTCAATTTATAATGTCAAGATTCAATATTTTTACTAAAAAGATAGGAATGTATATATTCGATACCTATATCAAAACTATTTTTTTATTATTTTTGCCTGTCTGTTTGTTCCGGTTAATCTCCGGAACGGCTGAACGAATTTTGACAGGACCTTTTTTGGTAGATAGCTGACTTTGCTCCGGGTAACTTAGGGTACTTTCAATTATCAAAAATGATTAGGTTTCCGCGTAAAACAATTACAACTCCTTAAAAAAATTAATAAAATCTTATTCAATACACAGTTCTACAGGCAATTGGTGGAATTTATGAGAAATATTTTTACTTTATCTTATTACTGAGGGTAAAGTACAAAAATTAGGGTTCCGTATAAAACAAGTTAAAAGCTGCGAAGAATATATGAAACGCGGGCACGTAGCTAGTTTTTAATACAGGTATGTTTTGTTAAAATATTTGCTTTGTTTGGGTCAATTGTGATGAACTGTACGGATAAAATGTACGTACAATAGAATTCATTATTGGCTTATATACTATTTATAAGAACTTATATGTAAATACGAACTCAATTTATTGTATTCAAAAAGTACATAAATTTATACACTAAAATTTAAAATTAACATAAAATAAAATACTATAAATAATGAATGCCGTCCAGCTCGCCGCCAGACGGGAAGGTTCCCAGGAGGCTGGCCATATTGCCACGTTGGGTGGCAATGCTAATTCGCTGTGCCGAATATTGGCCAGCACTCTGGTCGCGAGACTAGACGACCCGCGAGATCCTTAAAAAGGCTATGAGCACTCGGGCCCCACGGTCCCAGAGTTTCGACCCCAAACGGGACAAAAATGTAACTCTCACCAAGGGTAGCATATTTGCGCCGCTTGAGATCCTCCGCTGATGTAGCTGCTGCGCCTGCCTTCAAAGAGGTAACTGGAAGATGTGACGGTGCCAAAGTATCGACGCAAGTAGCATCCCATACCAAGGGCCGCCCCATCTTCCAAGGCAGAAGCGTAATCCCATCGGGTATTTGCCATCGTCACGCACCAAACCAATAGGTTCCAAGCTGGCTGGTACATTAACACTGGCAAAAGCCCGACGTAAAACGTCATTGAGGGTGGCGTGACGCGAAATACGACCTGCGCTTTTACTACAAGCCAGACCGTGATGCCCGAGCAAGTCGAAATTGAATTTATAGATGTTGTGTTTTTTTTTTTTAATAAATAAATAGTAGTTTGTAAGCGTGGAGTGGTCGATGAGGTATTTTATAAGGGTCAAATATTCTTCACTGATAGGAATTTACTTGATCTACTTCTTTGTACGAACAGAACTAATTATTGAGCTTGTTATTAGTAGATACATATTACGTACAAAAAGTCTGCTAATTGAGATGTATCATTAGCTTGTAGAGATTGCTCTTACAAACATAATCGCCTTCACATCTGCTGGGATTTTTTTGTAATTACACAAGAATGTGTTTTTTTTTTCTAACCTAGCCAATGGCGTTGATCGGAAGGGCCTTTACAGCTTCACCGTAACTTTGTTGGAGGCAGTCGCCGTAAAAGGTAACTAACTAGCTACCTTTGTGCATAAATTCCCGCGGAATTTGATCCTAGCTAAACCCTACATTTTTTTAATTAAAAAAAATGGTTCCTTACAGGAGCTATGTACCTTTTTTTTTTTTTTTCGAGGGGAATGCATTTACGCACTAGCAGTCCAGCCAGATCTGATAGGGACCCCCCCTTCCAGATCTGGCTGAAACGCGTCTGAAGATGTGTGACAGTCTCTCGCACGTAAGCACGAGAGGCTGTCACACAGGATTAGTGTGGGACTCGCGGCGAGAAGCGCCGTTGACCACTACCCACTAAACCCCCCGGTACCTCCCGCCACCTAGTTGGAGCAAACACGGGATCGAACTAGTGCATACACCGCGAAAGGAGCTATGTACCTGCGTGTTATGTGTGTATGCAGTGTTGTGCGTGTAATGATCGATGCATGGGCAGTGTCATTGTACCGCGCTGGTGGCGGCGCCAAGAGCCTCCCCAGTTGGGGAACAAGACACATCTTGGGAGACAGAATTTGATAGATCTAGCCTTTTATACGGCTTGTGTATGTTACTATAACTCGACGAAAGATTATTTATGTTACTTATTTGTATCCTATAATACAATTTACATTTTTTTTTTATACGCGGTATAGGTTCAGTGCTTTGAGCACAATCTCACCTGATGTTAAGCGACGATGTGGTTCAGGATGATAAACACACTAAGTCTAGAGGTACTGGTTCTGAAGTGATCCTGCCGGAACACACCTATTAGTATTTGGCAAAAGGTTTTCAAACTTGAGGGCGGTAGCTACTCAGGCGGGCATTACTAGAAAACGCCTTACCACCATGCTATGGATTCCTCACGATGTTTTCCTGCACCAAAAGCTGAGGCTGATTTTGGAGTTGGATAGGTGTGCTTGAACCCGCGTCTATTGACGCGGAATCCGGCCGTACTGTCCACTGCGCCATCATAGCTCCATACAGCAATTTATTTCATAACAAGAATAGTTTTAAGTAAGCATATGTAATGTATCCTATACAATAGTTTCATGAGGTTAAAGGTAAGACGGGCAAGTTTCGTACCTACGTCGGTTATTTTCGTATCCGTGTATTTCACCACTGAACTATTGTCGCTTCAAAACCACCCCACAACACTCAACACTGAAACACTATCCACGCATCACCGCATAATATATTATCTGTAATGTAATTATCTCACTTGAATTTTGTATAAATCGATTCATAGTGTGCGTAAAGGCATATACGTACCTGCATACACTCGTATACGGTAAGTACGTCTGTGTTCGTAGATGTTTATTTATACTATATATTCTGGGGGTGAACCACCACCCCCTGGGGGTTGATGACGATGATTCCGAGTCTGCGCAGTTGTTAGAGCGAGATAGAAAATGCATGCCTCTGTTGTGGGGCAACCACAATTCCTAATAGTCTGGGAATATAATTGTTCTAGTTTGACAAAAAAAGACAGATGTTAAGGACTTGATGCGAAAATTTTAAAGTTTCATTAGTATAAAAGGCTTTAATTATTTTTCACAAAAACTAACTTCTGCCCGTGGCTTCGTTCGCGTTGACTTTTGAATAGGGGCAAAAGAATAAACTGTATTACATTCAGTATGTTAATAACTCTATGGTCATAGTTTTGATGTGTCTCTTAAGATTTATCTTAGGTAAGTCATAAAAATTGATATTTGAATGACTTAGTTAAAAATGAATGATTTTTATAAATCAAATTTGAAAACCCGCAGTTAAACATCAATAGGTATTCCGGGCAGCATTAGTTGCGCGATGATGGCTTAGTTAGTAGTTCGGTCCGATTTTACGTCAATGGTCACGAGTTTCAAGAAGAGTTTCAAGAGTTTCGAGAACTAGTTGCAAGAATATGATATCTTAACTTTGCCCTCACAATACATCTTCGATAACTTAATGGATATTCGTAAAAATTTAGACAAGCTAGATCTAGTGAATGATCGTCATAGTTTTAATATTAGAAGTAAAGACAAGTTGTCCGTCCCACGCTTTAGGTTAAGTAAGTCTAATAAAAGCTTTATAGGTAATAGTATTCGGTTTTACAATAAGATCCCAAGTAACATTACCGATTTCAATTACAATTAATTCAAGTATTATGTTAAGCAAGTTTTAATCTCAAAGGTTATTACAGGGTGGATCATTACGTGAACGATAGTGATGTCTGGAATTAACCCACATCTCTGTGCGCATCCGCTAACATTATTAAGACTTTGATTTTAATAGTTTTTTATATGAAAAAAAATATATACTATATTTATTTAAAAAAAAGAACCAGATCGAGTTTCTTGCCTGCGCTCTTCTCGACTGGGTTGTTTTCCAAACCGGTAGTAGTGTTTTAGACGTTCATAAACGCCTTCTTAGGGCCTAAATTGAATAAAGATATTTTTGATTTTGATTTTTTTTTAAATTCAAACCCACCATCCAACTCTAAAAACAGCCTGAATTTCGGTAAGGAAAACATCGCGAGGAAACCATAGATTGGTGGTAGGACATTTTCTAATAATAGCCGACTGAGGTAGCTACCACCTTCAAGTTACAAAACCTGTCGCCAAATACCAACAGTTGTGTTCCGGCAGCATCGCTTGAGAACCAGTATATTTAAGTTTAGTTTGTTTACCATCCTGGACCACATCGTCACTTAAAATCAGGTGAGATTGTGGTCAAAGCACTAAAACTATTTACCATGTATCAAAAATCAGTTGAGAGTTATGACCTCTAGAAAAAAAATCCTTCATTTTACAGCTATTTTAGATTCAATCAATCAATCGACTAATACTTAAATAATTTAAGGTAATATCCTAGAAAAGAGAAATACATGGTTATCCTACACTAAAGCGACGTTCATTTGGTGATTCCTCCGCGAAATGCCTTGTTACTCTGTTATGATGCGTATGGCTTTACGTATCATTTAATAAAGCTTTCTTCACATTTTAGACACAGTATAGGCAGATACATTATTTTTTAACGGTTCATTGGTAATATGTTCGGAATGATGACGGACGTAGGTTCAAATCCGAATTCCATAAGCCAAAATCGGGCAGTATCATTTAAGTCAATACCTCTATGTTTACCGTGTTCATTATCATGGTAAAAACGTCACTTAACATCAAGTAAGATTGCCGTCAAAGCATTGAGCTTGTACAGTTAAAAATATTACACTACTATTCCATATCCCATTTAGTATTAATGATGTTCAAAACCGGCCATAAACCGGTAAAAATGTTTTACCGATTTTTGTCAACACCTTTAAAGAAATAATTATAGCATTAATTTTAAGAGTTTTCGCTATGATTAGATATCTCTAATTAAATAATTAATGTTGGTCATCCCGTATTTTATTATAAATATTATCAGATAAATGGTATTTGAAAATTAGATTAATGATATTAATGCACTAAGAAGAATTCAGTAAATCGAAGTGATCTGTTAAATTTTGAAAGGAAACTCAAATTCTTCAAGCTAATAATTTAACGTAATTTTTCAAATTGCGAATCAAAAATTATAAATTCACGTCATCTCTTTTCAAAATAATTCCTTTGCTATGTTCAATTCACGAACATACATTTTTATTTTTTAATTTGGCAACTGCCCTAAATAAGTTTATTTTATTTTTTCTTACTCTGGTAATACTGTTTTCCTTTTTATCTTCTGTTCATACATGACACAATATGTCTACTGTTTAAAGTTATAATTTGTATTTAAAATAGAAATATAATTTATTTCTAATATAGAGCTTTGCATTATTATATAATATACAGATATGTAACAGAACAAGACAGATTTTTTAATTAACGAACTAAGTTACTTAAACTGATCATGGGTCAATTTAATATAATTAAATTATTTAATTCAACAATTTTAAGATGGTTAATAGTTATAAGCCGAATTAATTACATAAGGTGTATATACTAAAAAAGTATGACTTGTTTGCGTAATTATCGTTTAAATTGGTTAAATTAGGTGTGATTTCAGATCCACACCTAAATAGTCAGTGTTTCTAAGATTGAGCGATTTTACTTTCTGTATTTTCTATTAATGATCTTTGTAATGTCTTTTTATTATAGCTTTATACGCTGAGGAAAAAGATTTAATGTAACGAACGAGCTGAACACACCAATCTTGTTTCCAGCATGAAGCTAGCACTTTAATTATTATTACATTTATTAATTTCTGATAATTTTTTACATAGGCGTTTTATTTACGAGGCTGGAAGCGAGTACGTCGACAAAAAGTAGAGACGGCAAAAAAGAATAAATGTTAATGACTGTTGAAAATTTGTGGAAAACAACTGTCTCAATTTATCTCAATCACATTCACTCCTTTTCTAAACATATCATCTTTCACACAGTCCATCCATCTGTTCTTTGGTCTTCCCCTTCTCATGTAACCGTCCACATTCATATCCAATACCTTTCTTACAACATTCTCTTTCTCCCTGCGCATCACATGTCCATACCAGGATAAACGACCGCCTCTTAACTTGTCTGTTATTGGCGCCACTTTCAAACTTCCTCTAATATATTCATTCCTAATCCTGTCCATTCTTGTTACCCCACACATCCATCTCAACATTCGCATCTCAGCTGCATGTAATCTTCTTTCGTCCGTCACCTTTATGGGGTAACGTTCTGATCCATACAAGACGACAGGTCGTATTATGTTCTTGTAAATCTTCCCCTTTAATTAAAGGGGATTTGCGGATCACACGTAGTAGCCGAAACCTGACGCCATTTCATCCATGCTGCGTTAATTCTATGCTTTACCGTCCGGTCTATTTCGCCATTGCTTTGCAGGAGTGAGCCGAGGTACTTGAACTCGTGGCAGATTGGCATTGGAGTGCCATCTAGTGTTATAACAGTTGAACTAGAGGTGCCGCCGAAATCACATAATTCCGTTTTGGATCTGCTCACTTTTAGGCCGACACTCTCCAGCTTCTGTTGCCACTTTACCAATCTGCTCTGGACCCCAGTTCCATCCTCACCGACAAGGACAATATCGTCGGCAAACAACATACACCAAGGTGCCTCTTCCTGTAAATCCGCTGTCAAGGCATCCAATATTAACAGGAAGAGGTATGGACTCAAGGTCGACCCTTGGTGTAAGCCTACCGATACCCTGAACTCGTCGGTGTTGCCAGCAGCTGACCGGACATACGTACGCGGTCGGTCGTACATAGCACGAATTAACTCTACATACTTCACCGGCACACCCTTTCCCTTTCAATGCCCACCACAAAACCGCTCGTGGTACCTTGTCGTATGCCTTTTCCAGGTCCACAAATACCATATGCAGGTTTTTGTGTATGCGTCTATATTTCTCACATAGCTGACGCAATGCAAATATGGCATCTGCGGTACCTCGACCCGGCATAAAACCGAACTGGTTTTGTGTAATCTTACTTTCTTCTCTCAGTAACTTCTCTATCACCTTCTCCCACACTTTCATACTATGTGTCATGAGCTTTATTCCTCGGTAATTATTGCAGTCTTGCACATCACCCTTGTTTTTATAGATAGGTACCAGCGAACTAATGCACCATTCGTCAGGGATCGTCATATCTTGCAATAACTTACCGAAAAATAAAGTCAGCCACTTATATTCATCTTCTTCCAATACTTTCCACACTTCCACTGGTATTTCATCTGGCCCAACAGCTTTTCCATTCTTCATACTTCTCACCACACTCCTTACCTCATCCACACTGACTTCATTAATAACACCCATGTTTCCGCATTCATCTACTAGGACACCATTCCAAGTGTTTTCTTCATTCATTAACTTTTCAAAATACCTCTTCCTGCGCTCTTTTATTTAATAAATATAACATACTCAGCCCACTTTAATTCGGTTATTCTGCAAATCTAACTCCTCATTCCATCTTCATGTCATAACTAAGGCTACTAACAAAAAAGAAACAGTTTATAAAAGGAGAAAAATTTAACGTTCGTATCTATCCTTATAATACATATAGACTAGTGAAAAGTGTATTGTTCAGGAACTATTTCTATAAAATATAGGGAAAAGGATTATGGTGAAAAAAAAAAAACAACTACAGTGACACATTGTGATCGTTTTTAACAGAAGAAATTGTACGTATGCATCATAACAGAGCTCAGGACAGAGAGAGCAGGTTGTCATAACCAACTGACAGCTTTAACTTGACACATAACCATAGATTATATTATTTTGTGTTTATCTATAATTTTCATTTCATTTCACGTCAGCATGCGCAAGCGATGTGCCTCAGTCATGCGTAAGATACGCGTCAGCCCAAACAGTATGCTCAATGCTGTAACAAACAGGTGAGACAATCCCATAGTGAGACATTGGGCCTACATACCACTGTGGCGTTACAAAATTAATTAGTTGGTTTAAATGTAGATGTAAGTACTAACTAACACTAGCTTGTAAATTGTACGTATACTAACGAAATGGAGATTTTATCTTAAATAAAATATTTTATTTATTTATATTTATTATTTATAACTAAACTTCTAAAATTTAACATTCTAAAATAAAATGGTTTTTTTTTTTGTTATTTTTTTTTTGTCGAATTAATATATATATTTATTTACATATTTGGAACGTATATAACGTGACGTATATATTAAAACCTCACCAGAGACTACCTCTACGATTTAGGATAATAGATAATCGTGTAAAACTGTTCAGTTTTTCTCTAGCTATAAAATGGATAAACAGACAGATAGTGCGTTTTTTTTTAAATAAGAGTCTAAACGCTACTTTGGGGCAAGCGTTTAAGAGCAACGATACGAATTACGGCTTGTGTTAAAAAAATACCGCGGAGTTTGACCTTTTTATTATCGTGAGAAATTCATTTGCCATCTCTAATCCGAGAGTAAAATCCGCGCTATTTACCCTAGTTAAACTTTGAGAAACAAAAGAACAAAAGGATTAAACAAATAAACTTTAACCCATTTCACCAAAAAAATGTGTTAAAAAATATAGATTTTTTTTTACCTTTTATGCTGACGGTACATTGATGCAACGCATGCAGTTAATAGTAGAATTTTGCGAAACACCCTTTAATCTCATCGATTATTCGACGTTTCGATACGGGCTTAACGTAACTATGATACTGTAAATTCTACGTATATAAACTATATATTTGAATATAATATTAAATCCTAGACTTAATTTTTTTATTACGCTTACTTTTTTGTATATAGGCTTACTACAATAATGAGAAATTTCTAATTCCATGTTATTGAATTGACAATATAGTTACATAGCTAAGGTGATCGAATGAATATTTCGTTTTCTGAAATATTGTCGAGTTTAGTTTTTACAATTACATTTAGAAGTGCTGTGAGTGGATATGTAAAAGATAATAAAATGCTTATTATTAGCACAGAGAAAAAAATGTCTTAATCGGTTTTTTTATATATAGACTTGCTGTGTGCCGCAACTAAGGCCGCGTTTTATATAATTTCACTGCATTATATAGCTTTTAATTTTTTAATATGGAGCCATAATCATTTTCAAATTTTGCGACTAACATTAAGCAAAGATATTTCTCAGTAAAACTCCATTGAATCTGATTTTATTCAAAATTCGTGAGTTTTAAATTTTTTATACGGAACCCTAATTATTTTAAAAAAAAACAACAATACCGTAAGTTTAGTATTTACTGAAATAAATTGTTATTTTGATATTACAAACAGAAACTTCAATTTTATTTATTAGTACATAGTTATATGCCTGGAAATGATTTCATGACCAACGCAGTGCATTCCAGTAACGGGCGCCCAGAGTGAGCATTTATGGATTGTTACAGCCCCTCACCCCGGACGAGTACACCAACAAATCGACTACATTCTTACATATATTGCTTTACAACGTATAATGTATGCCGTACAGAGTTATTTTGACATATTTTTCATCCATTGTATCGAATTATAATATAATAAGGAATGAAAATAGTATAAACAAAGCCTAAAACATGATAAAACAGAAGTGTAATAAATTTTCTGCCGTTTCGAAAATTCGTCTGCAATTAAATATATAAAAAAAAATTGTATTATTTTTTGTACAATCTTATGTTATGATATATAAGTTGTATAATATGACTTTAGATAAGTCTTTTTCTTTCTAAGAAATGTAAAAGTTCTTTTTTGTCATTTCATGTTATTGTCGACTTGACAAAAAATTATTTACTTCGTTTATGATATTATTCGTATTATTTTGAAATTATGTTCCTTTTTTCAGCATAAAATCTTAAAAATATAACAGCGATCATTTGACAAAAAAAGTACTTGATAATTAATATTCCCTTTTGCGGCTTCGGTAGGCCTACTGTAATAAATTTCGTATTTATATTTATAGGGATGAGTCGGTTTGATGTTTGTGAATTTTCCAATCAAATTATTACTTATAAATAGTTTATAGCATCTATATATAACAGGCAACCCTCACCTCCCAATATCGTGATTAGAATTTGTTAGATACCACCCATTCGCCCACAACATATAGCGGGTAGTTTTATATTAAACACGTAAAATCATTATTTGATGATTTCGAGGTGTAAGCGACGTCATTGGGAAGGGTCATGGAGGCACGGGGGCGTACGGGGCCGCTCATACCCTCGTCATGGGAGGCTTGCCCGATGCAGTTGCAATGCAACCAGCCGATTTCAGTGTGACCGCTGAAGCTGGCGACGACGCGTGTTTTTCCACCTACGCAAAGCGCGAAAAAAACTAACGCGCACTAAATAACAAACCAACAGAGACACCATTAAAGAAACAACAATCGAAAATCATTAAAAACAAAAAAAAAAAAAAAAAAATTAAAAAAAAAAGAAACTAATCGATATAAAATTAACGGCCTAAATAAATTGAACATTGAAAAATTTCTATAGACCAATTTTTTGGTTCGGAAGATTTCAAAATTTGCGCGCATGCGTACTCGCCGTCGTTTCTGCCCGCCGTGCCGTCACATTCACGAGATAATATAGATTTACGCAATAGATACAAATAATCAATTTCATTTTTCCATGCATAATCAAAATAGTTGTTAAGTGATTTTTCTAATAGTTAATATTCAGCAACACTTGATAAAGTACAATACCGGTTTACGTTTAACAGACTTTCACAACTAGCGTTAAGGCAACTGAGGATGTTCAACTCGGATTCGTCGCTACAGGGCTAAATAACATCAACGACCATCCGGGAGGAGCATCTTGTTAAAATAAAAAAAAGGAAGAAGAGGAGGATCCATGGAAGAGCCGCGAAGAAGAAACACCTACAGACGCGGCTAATGATCAGTTAAATGCGCAAGAAACATAAAAAAGCAAAGATTTCATAGTAAAGGGGAATCTAGGACAAACCAATTAATATATAGCGCCATTTGACGATAAAGAAACACGTTTTTTCGCAATAGAACAAGTTTTAAGTTTATATCAACCGTTATTACAAGGAAACAATAGATAAGAGATATTAAACATTTAAGTTCTTTGAGTACATTTAAACAAGACTGGTTAATTTTGGAACTTTTATGATTAATTTATATTGATTTTTATAAACAAACTCTCTATATATATCTAGTGAAAGTAATTTAGTGAAAGACTCTGGACCTAAAGTTAAGACAAAGTGATATTCGATACCTTTGGCGACATTAGTTTCGAGAAAGTTTCGACCATTTTCATCATCCGCTTCAGATTGCAAGGGTGATGGAAACGAATTGAACAAAACAAAATCTTGTGCCTTAAATTGGCCTTAAATTAATAATAAAAGGTAAGAAGATAAAATTTATGCCAAAAAGAAAACAAACGATAAAAAAATACAAAAAATAAATAGAAAACTCTAAATTTATTAAGTTTGTATATCTACTTGTTGAAACGACTTCTACGTTTGTTTGATAGTACAAAATTAAAAGTAAATTAACGTTAAGACTTAGTTAAAGTTTGCGTTATTTCTACTTATAAAGTTTTTATATGTAAATATGGACTTATAAGGGCTTAACTAAATAAGACAATACTGCAGAAGATACAAGAGGTCAGAAGATAAAGAATATTTAAAAGGAAAGGAGAACACATTATAACAGAGACTCTAACAGAAGAAGAAAATAAAAGGGTAAGTGATGTTAATAGAATTATATTCTTGAATACGAGTATATAGTCCTTAGAATTGTATATAACTGAAAAGATTTCAATATAGTTTTATAAACAACTTATCAATTTAAGTCAGATAGGCGGAATTATGAGGTTACATCTCTCTCGAACTCATTGGATAAAGGTGTATCAAATGCAAAAAAAAATCTTTCTGATTTTTTTTTTTAAATTACATGTTCATTAATTATGTTTAATATCATACTATAGCCACAATTTCCTTTAAAGTAGGTCTTATAATTGTATTTCTTATCAAAATCATCAACGTTTGAATTGTTATCATCAGTGTCAAAAATTACATTCTCAAATGAGTTTGTACCGTAGAGTGCATTCGAAGCCAAGAATGGGTTAGAAACATCCGCCTTTGACTTTCGTTTTCGCAAGTCAAGTTCAGGCTTTGACGATGATTCCCGTTTGTCGTTTGCGCATGCCCGAGTCATCACAGTCATCGCCCAGCCAAACTATTGATTGCGGCCATGTTGGAAAACTGAGGGGTCTGAGGTGGGGGTAGCGTCATTTACCAGCGTGATAGTTTTTCACAACGTTCAATTATGTAGGGAGACGGGGTGGAGTGAGGTGGAAAAAAAAATTGTATACATCAATATGGCGGATCTCGATGGACTTTGTATTAAATTCTATCGGTTACTAACCCCTCCCCCCTCTTTCCCGCTTTCGGAAAATTTATAGCAGTGCATTTCCGTTGCGTCCGTTGGTTAATTTAATTATGATCCTTTGAAATTTATTGATTTTGTCTATGCTACATGGAACATTGGAATGTATTAATTTACGCGATGATGGCGTAGTGGATAGCGTGGCGGGATTCCGCCTCGTCGGACGCGGATTCGAACCCACTTATTCAACTCTAAAATTAGCCTGAGCTTTCGATGAAGGAAAACATCGCGAGGAAACTATAACTTGATGGTAGGACATTATCTAATAATGCCTGTCTGGGTAGCTATCACCTTCAAGTTAGAAAACATGTCATCAAATACCAATAGATATGTTTCGGCAGTATCACTTGAGAACCTTACTAGGCTTAGTGTGTTTAACATCCTGGACCACATCGTCACTTATCATCAGGTGATATTGTGGCCCAAACACTGAGCCTATATCTTGTAAAAAATTAAATAGCTGCCGTCACGTTCCTTAATACATTTTAAGTAAGCCATTAAATAATCTATAGATATAGAATAGAAACAAAAAAAAAACCTACTGAAGTTACGATCATTTCAGTCTATAAGACGTATGTGTAAAACATTCTTGCGTTTTTTCTTAAAGAAAACATTTTTAATGCTAACCTTACAATAAATATATCCAGTAAACAAGGCATCTAGTCTGAGCAATGAGCGCAAAAAGATAATTTTTCGTTTCAATGGATGCGCGTGCGCCTGTAATGTCATTAAAGCAGTTAAGTCTATTATTGGCCGATTAAGCAATACATCCTTGAGTTCTTAGATCTACAGGTGTCCACGCTTTCAACATCGTTTGGGATAGTTTATCCATTCTCTTTTTTCAATTATGCACATTGATTTTCTACAAAATGATACTGACGTATCTTCATAGAAAATGTATTTATTATGTTATTTCAGTATAGATAAATCTTATGAGAAGTAGATTATATCTGTTTATAAAGATGTTGTTTTAAAAAAGTTATTAAAAATATAATGTATTTAAAAGATGACCCCTTATAATACTTTACAAACTGTTATTAAAGTTGCCTTTTTATTGAGTCAAATTTTAGTACTAATTTTGAAGCGGTTACTCCTAAATCCATGTTCCCAACCGATTGAGTTGTAATTTGAGTTTGGATGTCAATGTATATTTAACTAAATGACGTCATTCTAAATCTAAAATGATAGACTTTTAAGATGGAGTTATTTTTTATGACATGTGTATCAAGTGAAAAGATTCGCTGAAGAGAATACGTAAATAAAACAAAGTTATCCTAAATTAAATATGGCAGAAGAGAATTATTAATTTAAAAACAAAACTTGTTTGTTTTTGTTCAAAAATTCTGTTTATTTTGTCAGTTCAAAAGTTCGTTTTTGTTAACAATTTTATATTTATTTATTTTATTTATAATTAAATAATAAATACACAATTTAATCTACCTTAGATATAAATTTTACTGTATATCTATCTATTTATTTAATGTTCTTTTTCACTTTAATCTATTTACACAGTTATCTAAAAGTAATCCTAATTTTAGCTAACCTATTTCTAGGTTTTGCAAATTCGACAACGCTATTGCCAAGAAAATAGATTTGGCACTATATGTAATTTTTTTTTTCATAATTTATTACGGTTTATTCTATAGATCCAACTTTGTATTATTTTTATTTATCTGCCCCAACAAAATGGCTGTCTTGAGCTTCGCTAGTAGTTATGTGACATCTCAGCAATCATGATCGGTGTTATTATTTTCAGTGCACTTTTTTGTGCAGAATAACAAAATTATATTGCATAGAATGCCATAAAATAATTCAAGTTAATGAATTACAAATAAGGGCATGAGAAAATAGGGATACGCCAAAAAACTCCGTTACATGCAGTTTTTTTTTTATATTTATTGGGGCCCTAAATACAAATCTTTAGGCCCAATTTAGCTAAACTAAAATAAAATAAAATAAAATAGTTGCATATTTATATAAGTAACTGCAAAAAATCATATCACTACATGTAATATAGTCAATAATTCTTGAATTAGTAAATGTAATAGAAAGATTAGTCTCATTTGATAAAATAAATTCATCTTAGTATTCTAATAAGTACCAGGAAATCAGTGCGGTACAGAGGTCGATGTTGCAAGCTAACATTTGCATAGACTCGAACGCCGTATGCACGAATAGCATTTACAGCTTGTTTTGTCCCCACGGAATGTCAGCGCTGCTTTGAAGAATGTGTTCGCGGTAAAAAGTTAGTGTCAGATTTGTTATGCGAACGCTGCGTATTTTGCTCTACTTTGATTTTTATAAAATTTGGAATGTTTTCGTTCATATAAACGTTAATAACCATAATAAAATATATTTCTAAACCCGAGTTATATTTAAGCAGATCAAATTGTTTTATGGTAATGAAATAACTAACGTTCATAATTAAATTATTAAAGAGAGAATTACACAGGTAGTAAATGTGTTGAAAGTAATACACTTGATGATTCCCATTAAAGTAGTCATAAGTGGAGATAGATCAGCAGTTAATAGCACTAGGTTAAATTCTAAAGTAAACCTAGATTTTTGGGGAAAGACAATAATCTGACATAATTAGTACATTTGAAGAACTCTCCGTAAAGCATTTATTGATTTATATCAGAGTCAATCCAGAGATTAGACTTAGTACGTTTCACGTGTGTATAGATTTATGTAAACTTAATGGAATTCGATTTATGTTACTTGTACACAAGTAAAAATTCAAATGATACGAAAGAAATACATAATGTTTATGTTACCGTGTCGGCTAAAAAAATAGTATCACCCTATAACTTCCCGTGGATGTCGTAAAAGGAGACTAAGAGATAAACCAAGAGATGAGCAGTGGTATCCTTTGAGTACCACAAACAGCTACTGCAATCACCAACCAGCCTATCAAGCGTGGCGATTATGGTATTTCCCCCGGTTTTGGGGAGACCAATGCCCAGCAATGGAGTTCTTTCGGTTGAATCAATTAGTCAAAAAATTCTTTTGTATTCCTTTACTTTTAACCGTGTTAAATTTAGTAACAAAATTATGACCATTCATTTATTTAGTAAAATATTTCGAAGTGGAGCAACATACCGAGCCGAGCGAACCGAAGGTTTGAACTCGCAATGCGTCAATCTTCTAATCTAACGCCATTAGTAGAAGCCAGGAGTTTTTGTCCAAGAAAAATGTGTCTTATTACTTTGCCGGCATACTTTGGACTCGCTTACTGAGTACACGTTTGTATATGATAGTTTATTTATCATCACTTATTTGCGGGTTTATATTACATATTAAATACTTGCGAAAAAAAGCAGTCGGAGTAATTTAAAATTGATGAAATATTTTTTGAATTATTATCTGTAGGCATATCTATTTGCGCAAGCGTCACGAAAAACTTCCAGCTTGATTTAAATGAAATTTGGTATAGAAATAGTCTATATATCTAGACATAACAAATTATAAAAAATATACATATATATAAAACATTTTTATGAAAGTAAGCTATATGTAGGAAGCTGCCTATGTTTAGTCTACTATTTTAATTCGCTTTTATTCTGTCTTCAAACAAAATATATATTCATTCAGGCCATATTTATTTTGAACAGTACACAGATAATATAAACATTTGACATTGCAGTTAGAGTATTACACAGATAATATTAGTTAGTTTCTAAATATAGTTCAATTTTTATTTTGAAGTAATAATTGTCCAGTTGGTAGCGCGGTCGGATTCCGCGACAAAGAACGCGGGTTCGAGTCTACCTATCCGCCTCTGAAATCAGCCTGAGCTTTCGGTGAAGGAAACATCGTTAGGAAACTATAGCATGTTGGTAAGTCATTATTTAATTAAATGCCCGCCTGAATACCTACCACCGTCATCCAAAACCTGTCGCCAAATACAAATAGTTGTGTTCCGGCAGAATCACTTGAGAAATAGTACCACTAGGCTTAGTGTGTTTACGATCCTAGGCTACATCTTCGCTTAACATCAGGTGAGATTGTGGCAAAACACTGAGCTTATCAATATTAAAAAAAAATCAATACTTGTTATTTAATGTTAGGTCAGTTCAGAAAAAATCAAAGGTATTAATTAAACTGTGACCATAAATTTATATAAGTAAAATAATAAACGTATATTTGACAATAAAAAACCATTCTTTAGAATTCTATGAGTACTTATTACTTTTAGAAAAGCAATTCTAAAATCAATACAAGGGAATAAACAACAAAAACGTAATAAAATTATCCATCAGTTAAAGTCTATTGAAATAATCCACACAAATAATTATAGCACAATATGTTTCGCTAACAGCGAAGATTTCTAACATTCGCCGTGTCCTAGAAACGAATCTACGCCCACAGACACCCCCGGCCATTTCTTTCTATACCTTATAAATACCTCTATAGTCTATACCTATCTAAAATTCATAGCGAAATAACTATAAGAATCTAGCGTCTAAAAAGTTATAACATTAGATTGCGTATAACTAACTTCTTAGCTTACCATAATGGCCACTTTACTTATTCGTAAGTTGATTCTTATTTCAAAAAATCCCGGTGGCAGTTACGACGTTTTTTCAAATAAAGAACAATCACGCCAGTGCAGGCCAATGCACGATGCATACAACTAAGTAGAGTTGGGACATTCGTAATATTTTGAAATAACGGTTGTTCGATTCGTTGTTATTTTCAACGCGTTTATTTATATATTTACTAACGTGTACTTAAAGATAATTGATTAAAAAAAAAATTGAATGCTGTTAGAAATGAGTATTTTTAGAATTTCGTTTTGCAAAACGTAGTATATAAAATATTATGTAAAGCAAAAAAAAAACTTTTCATTAATAAATAAAATTTACTAGTCAGCATACTTTTAAATCCTAATAATGTCTACTAATGACATATCTGAAAAGTGAAAATGGCTGCCAATAATTTACTATTGAACAAAGGAAGCATTTATCTTCTTAAGCACCCATGTTTAAAACAAATTCAAGATTTTGAGATACCAGATAAATGTATCGTAAAAAGACTCACTGATTGGTATTTCTCGACCTAAATGAAGATAATAAAAAAGTATTCCTATAAACATGCTGTAATAGACCTACATATAGAGACCGTTAATAATAACCGAAAATAATATCTGTTTAAACGTTGTTGAAAAAAACGAATCACAAATAACAATCGTTATTAAAATAGCATTGTCGCGCGTAAGTTACGTGCCTTTGCCTGTAAGCACCCGATATAGGCTAAAACATATTATTATATGCAAGACGTTTCTTGTACTACGCGAATTCTAGGGTTGTCGACTTCGTACATTGTAGTTAGTTGACATAAGTACGGTATATAGATCAATAACGATTGGATATTTCTAAATTATTATTCCGATTGCATTATTAATACGTTCTATTTATATATTTCCCTTTAAACTAAATCATGTAGCCAGTTTTATAAAACATTTTTCAATCATAATCGTGAACGTTAAACAGGATTTTAATTGAATAAATTAAGGAAAAATAGATTAATAGTTTTGTGGAATCTATAGGTTTTAATGTTATCTTATATAGAACACCGAGTAATTTCAAAGGAGACCACAGTTTTAACTATGGCTAGTCAAAACTAGATTTCTACTTATCCAGACTTATTTGGGTTACCTCATATAACAGACTTACTTATTTCGCCGTTCTTTGAAGCAGAATACAAAAGCGTTGACATTAGATATAAGGAAATAGACAAATAGCGGACATTTCATCATAGTTACTCCTTGAATAAGTTAAATCAACTTCTGCTTAAAATGCACAGAGATAGTTTCAAAGTTTTACTGATTTTTTTGTATATTTATGCTCGAATCACGAGATACATGCTGACGAGATTCTTGTAAACCCTTTGCACATTTGTAAATCGAGACCATACAAAATTCAGGCGTAAATAGGAATTGATTATTTTTCATTATGACATAAAACATATTATAAGTCAGTCTGACCACTTAGAACAAAACTATAATCTGGTTTATCGATTCATCTGATCAATAGTAAGGGCCTTGTAAGCGTTTTAACTTTACCCCAGATACTAGACTAAGTAATGACGTGACATTTTACGTTCTGTGGGTAAGGAATAGAGCAACCCGCACTCGATACCCACCAAAAACTTTAAACGATTGTATTTAATCATTTTATTTGCGATATTTTTTTTTGTGTTCTTATTATTGAGAAGACCAAAGAAAAGGTGGATGCACTGTGTGAAAGATATGTTTAGAAAGAGAGTGGATGTAGATATAACCTCAAATGATGAATGGAAAAGGAAGACATGTTACGCCAACCCCAAATAAAAATGGGGTAAGGGCAGGGAGATGAAATCTCGACTTGAACTTGTGCCGTACATTATAAAACATATAACCAGTAAATTTAATACCAACTTTAAAAAGTCATCGGTATTGAGTTTAGATTTACCATACAAATCGACGTTTAGTTTTAAAGTTTTCATATTATTTTCTGGGGTAACAAATTCGAATAGTCTTATCACAGATTCTATAACAAAAAATGACAAAAATTTAATATATCGGTATGATATCTTCACACTAACAGACATGAATATATACATCATGGATTTTGAACTGCGCGAGACAGAGAAATGATGAAGAGACACACCTAAAATAACATCAGGCATCACATGTAACGTATGTTGTTTTAATAAATTTAATATTATTCATAACATTCACTACTGTTAACATTTTGTTACACCTAATTCGTTATTAATAAAGTAATAAAACTCTATTAAAATTTATATAATCTATAGTTTATGTCTCAAGACAAAAGTCTCCGACCAGTGTGTGTCAGCGGCACTCGGACGTGATCGCTTGTAATGGGTCTAATTAGAAAGCTCAAAGTTATTCCTAGGGTAATGGAGAGGTCTATGCCCAGAGTTTCACTAACTGATCGAATCAGAAATGAGCAGGTCCGCAGAAGAACCAAAGTAACCGACATTATCAGAAGAATTGCCAAACTTAAGTGGTGATGGGCTCGATACATTGCTCATAGAACGGCTGCCCGATGAGGCCAATGGCCAAGCGTAGGTAATCCCTCTACAAGGAGGACTGACGACCTGGTGAAGGTCGCGAGAAACCGCTGGATGCGGGTGACGTAAGAACGGTCGTTATGAATATCTTTGAGGAGGACCTATTTCCAGCAGAACGTCTTTCAGTTGAAAGAATGAACCACAGTCGCTCTTTACCTGGTTTTCTATAGTTATATGAAGAACGTTGCATTCAAACGTAGATGTATTAATTGCGTCCCATTAATAAATTTGATTATTTTTTTAATTGCAGTTCATATAACATATTTAAATTTAAAAATACCGAAACTTCGGTAATCGCTTTTGTTAAAATTTAACTTTTCACGGATACACCGCGATAATGTTTAAGGAAGTTGAAATACGAACGAGTTCTAGGTTCTAAGTTCCTAGCGCAACCCTAGGGCCCGCAGGCAAATATGAACGAATGTAAGTTGACTTAGAATAAGTATGTTCTGCAATCGAGACTCGGCCAGTGTTAGATCATAATGTGTTGAAATAGCATGTGCGCGCAACACTAACAACACGGGTGTACAATGAAAGCGTATATCTAAGTTCGACGTACAAATTGTAAAAAGAATACAACAAAAAAAAAACACACACACACACACAATAAAGTGCTTAGTGCGAAAAATAAAGCTGTGCCGCGCTCGACTCAAGAATTTTAAATTTCGAACGACGATTCCGCCATTATAGTTTACAATTAAAAACAAAAAGTGATTCAACTTTAAATTATACTCTATAAATTTATTTTTAGAATTGATTACAATGTTTTTTTATCGGTTTGTATTAAATTACAAAAACAATGTTGTTTTTTTTTTAATTCAAATAAAATTCTAATACGGTAATCAAATATCCGTGAAATTGGAAAGGGAAAAATTGATTGTTGAAAATGCGCAATTTTTTTTTTCATAATAAAAGAGTGAATTAAATATACGGATAAAGATTTAGCCGCGCAAATATTCGATTAATATAATTAATTATTATAATTATTAATTATTCAATATTTCCTAAGTATTGTGTACTTGCTTGACGGGAGATTATATTTTGTGATCCGTGTAAAGATTATTATGTATGAGGTAAGACATATTTTGTATTTTGTTATTTTACCATTTGTTTTTTAAGTGTTTATTTAATTTCCTATAATTATTTTACGTACTTAATTTTCTTAATATTATTGTGGCTGAATTATTTCTTACGTTTGCAAAAATAACAAAACTTCGTTTTATTTCATTTTAATTGAAAACACGAAGAGATAAATAAATAATAATATTTTGACAGTACAATATCTGAAATAAATTTAAATTTTAATTTTGTTGTTGTTTTTTTTTTTGTTTAATATCACTTTCTTAATTTGTTTATAAAATATTTTGGAAAATCGATACTTACAAGAAAACTGAAAAGAAACTAAATCAGTAAATTAAAATAATTTTTTAAGAAAAAAAAATCTCGGTATTTGATAGGTTGACTATAGAGTCAATGATGTAACGTATTTCTATGATTTTCGAAGGTGAAAATAAATAATATCTTTATTTATATTATTTTAATTTTAAAAAGAGGAAATTCGAGTCCCTGGCACAAACAGTTTACAGTAATTATAAAAAAATCACTGACCCGTATTTAATTACAATGGAACATTTTTTTTTTGTGTTAAAACGCGCGTCATTTGAAAGCTGCTGAAGCTTTTAAAATCTAATTTGCAAATAAATATAGGTTAAAGATTTAGACATTATTTATCTACGAAATTATTTCACATGAACGTAAATCTATAAGATAGTTATTAAGAATATATATTCTCAATAAAGGATATGTTATAAATGAAAACGTCCACTTTTCCTAAGCAATATATTCTATTTAATTGATTGCATTTATTCTATTTTTAGTGATATAAGCGAATTTGTAGAAGACAAAGTTTTGCTGTCTTTCTGTGCGTTTATAACTTCAAGAATACTAATACTTTTAGGTGATTTTTTTTTAATATATACGAGTTCTCAGGTCACGATTTATTAGGTTAGGTTTTTTTAATACAAAGGTTTTTAACAACTGCCTCGGTAGCGCAGTTGTATTACATACGACTGCCGTTCTGAGGTCTCGGGTTCGATCCCCGGGTCGGGTCAAGTGATATTGGGTTTTTTTCTACTCAGTATCATCCCGGAGTTTGGAATTTGTGCCCGATATGGCGACAGGCTCGCCCCCTGTCACATTTGGGACGGAACTAAGCTCGGCGAAATGTGGGTGGTGTAGTTCGCTACTTCACCTCTGCCTAACCCTTCGAGGAAAACAGGCGTGAGCATATGTATGTATGTATGTATGTTTTTAACAAATTTTAGCATAATATGACGGGAATAGTTTTAATAAAAATCATTGTATGGTTAATCTACTGTGCGTGAACTTACATCTGAATACTTAATTAAAAGATTAAATTGATATAATGTAAAGGTCAAAGGTTTTTGACTATTTCTACTATCTATATCTATATACTGATAAATGAAATTGAAGTGTCTGTTTGTAATGTCGAAAATACATTTTTTTTACTAAATAGATATACGTATATACCAAACCAAACCAAAGCAAACCTATATCAAAAATACAACTTTTATACTTTTTGTCTGTCTGTCGACCCGTCTGTCTGTTTGTTCTGGGTAATCTCCGGAACGGCTGGACAGATTTTGATAGGACTTTTTTAGTAGATAGCTGAAGTTACTCCGAATAACTTAATTTATGAGTACTTTAATTTTCGAAAATAACTAGGGTTCCGCGTAAAAAACATAAAATTCCTAAAAAAAATGAATAAAATCCGATTTGATGCACAGTTTTGAATTTATGAGAAATATTTTTACTTTATCTTAGTACTAATACAATTATTAGGGTACCTTGTAAAAAAATAAAACGGAGTGAAGAATATATGAAACGCGGGCGAAGCCCCGGGGGATAGCTAGTAAGGAATCTAAAATGCATGTTATATGGTATAAAATGGTTAACACTATATGTGTCAAAAAGAAACACACTAATTGTCTACAGTGATTCTTCGTAGTATTCTATTGTATGCTTAATTTTTTATTTAATATTCTTCCTGTAATTATGTATTGTACTTGTAAAACTTTTAAATGGCCTTCAATTCATTATATTTATTTAATTATTGAAGCTGTAAGTTTTCCCGAAATAAAAAAAATATATATTAGATTGTTTATAACTCAAGAACCGCTGAACTGATTTACGAGATATATATTTTTTTATAAATATATTATTCGATTAAAAACTGGGTTTTCAATTAATGAAGTAGATTATAAACAAATAAAATAGTGCTATAAACGAATATTTTTTTAATGATAGTTTTCTTATTTTTTTTTTTTTACACGAATTTCCGCAATATTTGTCAATTTATAATCATACATTTATAATCAATAACGGCAATATTCTGAAAAAAATCAGTATGAATTTAATTTTTTTTTTCAAATTTTAATATCATCATCTCCCTCCCTACACTTATCCCATTATCATTAGGTATCGATGCAACATGTCTTCTTCTTCCATTCCTCTCTATTTGGAGTCATCAATCACTCCCTTTTTAAATATATCACCTTTCACACAATCCATCCATATTTTCTTTGGTGTTTCCCTTCCCCTATAACCGTCCACATTCATATCCATTACCTTACAATATTCTCCTCCTCCATCTCCTCTCATAAATAACTACCATAGTACCTAATACTTTTAACAGAACATCGAATATTTAAAGGTATAAACATAAAAGTTGCTGACAGTGTAGAAAAGTGTCTGAATTCGATCTTATGAATTGTTTATACAGAAATATCAATAACTGATTACGGACCACAGATAGTTCAATTAACGTGAGAAATCATTTTATAAGCGTGCAAGGGGTTTTTTAAAGGGATCATGCATCAACGGTAATGTCTTCGGATTCCGATTCTGCAATGAGTCGCGGCTTCCAGTGGTGGAAAAGAGCGTGGTCCATGTTTTTTTTTATGAAAATTAAACATTCTGCGGACTCTGGGTGCACACCTTTTTTTTTTATATTGGAGGTTTAATTCGACTAGCGTCGGAAAAAATTGCCTATAATATTTCAAGCAGCTATGCAGTAAGTAATCTTGCGTGGTCCATGTTGGTATCGCCCGTGGTTTGTGTAGCACTTAGCCTACGGATTAAACTCAGTTAAGAAGCTTCCGAGTTACCAAGATAGGCTTCAGTATTTTAAGATGGAAACATTAGAAGTTCGTAGCGAGTTTTTAATTCTGTCATTTCTATTCAAATTAGTTAACGGAATTTGAAACACTTCAGGACTGTTAGCCAGAGTCAATTATTGCACTCCCACTAAATTACATCGAGCCTCACGTTTTAGTCTTTTCTCAACAATTTATCACCGCACAAACCTAGGACTTCATACTCCTTATAAACAGAATTTTCTCAACTTACAATAAAAAAAACTAAAAAAACATTAATCTCTATATATTTAAAAATAGCTTTAGAGAATATAAAAAAAAACTAATTGTAGACAACAATAATACTAAAATAGCCATTCCAAGATATTTTTTTTTTAGAAATTTTTGTTAATGTAATTCCTTTTAACTTTGCCTCTTACTTGTTACTGTTATTTTTAGTAAAATTTGTTAAAAGATAATTTGTACGTTTTAATTCCATCGCAGTTGTTTATTGTTTGTTTTTGATTGGTTTAATTTTTTATTTAATTCGTTAAAAGATTCACTTCGCTTCGTAAATCTGTCTTACGTTCTAACAAATAACTTCGCTCAAAAACATTAATGTCGTACTCACCTATAATTAGGGTAGCATTTAACGCGTAATTTTTTTTTTAAATAACATTGTAACTCATAATAGTAACATATTGTTTATCTTGTTGATGTTTGAATTTAAATAACTGAATAATTAATTTCGCCGAGCATCTATGTGTTGTGATAAAGGATGTAGTGACAACTATAGAGAAAGGGATGCTTAATTGGTTTGGGCATGTAGAAGACTGACGAAAAAATTTACAAGGCTAGTGTGACTGAGCTAGCTGGTAAGGGTCGTCCGTAGCGAATGTATTTCGACCAGATCGAGGACGTTCTGAAGAAAGACCTGGTGAAAAGTACCCGTAACCGAAGAGCATGTATGAAAGCGCTAAGAAGCGCTATGTCAGGATCGTAGCAAGTGGAATGATGTAGTCTCTGCCAACTCTTATAAGAGAGAGGCGTGATGTTATGTATGTATGTATCTATATCTGACTGTGGCCGTGATAAATGTAGGCTGTTATGATGATGGCGACTGTGATTCTCATCTATGGGCTGTTATTAAATTTCTCCAAATGTTTCCTAAGGCGGCGACCCAAGACGTGTCTCGTTCCCCAACTGAAAATCAGCGCTGAGTATCTCTTGGTACTTCAGCATATGCTGAGCTGGAGACCCTTTCATCTAATGAGATTTTGGTTGGTGGGTGACACATAGTTACCCTATTATGTGATTTTTTTTTTTTGGTATGATTTCTTCATTATTATTACTACTATTTTCTATTTTTTCAGTATGTGTTTTGTATCTCATTTGTGAATAAAGATTTTCTTTCTTCTTTCAACTGGGGAAGCTCTTGACGTCGCCGCCAGCGCGATACAGTGACACTGACCATGCATTGAGCGTTACACGCGCAACACCGCACACACACTCCTACACATAACACGTAGGTACATAGGTCCTGTAAGGAACCTTTTTTTTATGTTAAATAAAAAAAATGTATGAATTAGCTAGGATCAAAATTCCGCGAGAGTTTTCACAATCAGGTAGCGGCCAAGCCGAGGTTCGAACTCTTGTGCTAGTTACCTTTTGCGGCTGAGTGCCTTCAGCACTCGCCCTCAAAGTTGGGTGAAGCTGTAAAGGCCCTTCCGGTCAACAGCATTAGCTAGGTTAAAAAAAAATCTCCAACTGTACTATATTTAACATTGAAGAGCGCAAGGCATCAGGGAAGGTTTAAATACATAGATGACACAAGTGAAGCTAATATAAGCTATAATTTTTAGATCCGTGCAGTGCAGGAGCTGCAGTTAATTATTGTAACTTCTATCGAAGCTACCGCCGTATCGGAATGTGCTATGTCTATGGAGCTATGTATAATTGAGATTTACCGCGTAATATGAGACATACGAATAAACAAACCTTGTGTTTTTCGACTTCGATTCTATACGACTGTTTCTGTTATTTTTTATTGTTTTATGATACATTTTTTTTAATGATGTGTAATAACTATGATCTCGTTAGTTTAAATGGTGTAATTAAGCTTAGATTTAAGTAGAACTGCCGAAGAAATTACATTATGTATTAAGTATTCTATCTATATAGTAAGCTCTGTGCCCGTGGCTGCGCTCGCAAGAGACAGACTGGCGCCGTAACGCGTTACATAAGAAAGTGTTTCACATTCCCATATGAAGTTATCACTTCAAAAATCTGCTATATCTATCTCGCTAAGATCCTTGAGTTCCTCCCTGGTTATGTGCTCGTCTGAGAGTGGGAACGTCCGACACGTTGCTGGTCCCAGTTTTGGAAAGCCTTCCTTTGGGTAATTTTCCTCGGGTATCCTTTATAAATTATATATCGCATATCGTAATTATAGACATATAGAAGAAATTTATATCTAGTAATAACAACTTGTAACTCAGACCGACGTTTTTTTTTCTTCATTTTCTTCATTCATTTCTTCATTTCTAAATTCTATTTTCCATTCTCGACGTTCTAAATATAAAATTTTAAAAAGTTCCTTCTTGGACGACCTCAGTGAATCCATTACAAAACTCATTTTAGATTCACAGAGCGCAAGCGGTATTATATTATATAAAACTGACAGTTGACATAAATAAACTAAGAGCAAAACCTTCGGGTTTTCTTTATGAATTAAATTTTATTAAAACCAATTATTACAATATATCAATATTTATTCACCACGAAACTATTCGCCGCATTATATCTCTCTATTGTTTTTTTTTTACTTGATTCAATACTAAATAGTAACAAAAAATTTAGCATTTAAAGAAAAAAACATCAATATCGTTTTAGTGGTTCTCGAGTTATAAGCACAGAAACTAACAAATAAACAGACAGACACATTGCCTTTTATAATACGTACGGACCAAATATTATATGTAGTTTTAGTAAGGTAATTTTTTTTACGGATTAATGCCGATATTACATATCAACATATGAATATCAAGAAATCCTTTCGGTTTTAAATTTGTGTAACTTCTTACTAGAAGACCTAGGATTGCGTAATTTTAAAATTAATCATATAAAGATTTCCTTACTAATATTTTATTACTAGAGTTAATTAAACAAACATGTTTAGCTCAAGAGTACCTATAATAAAATTGTGCTAACGGAAAATTTTTAAATTAATGAAAAATATTTGCAAAATAATGTAGTCATACGCAGGCGGGGCCGTGCAGACGAGATACTTTGATATAACAAAACATACATAAACATAAGCTCACGCCTGTTACCCCTGAAGGGTTAGGCAGAGGTGAAATAGCGAACTACACCACTCGCATTCCGCCGAGCTTAGTTCCGTCCCAGATGCGATAGGGGGCGAGTCTGTCGCACAAATTCCAGACTCCGGGATGATACTGAGTAGAAAAACTCAATATCACTTTACCCCGACCCGGGCATCGAACCCGAAACCTCAGAACGAGAGTCGTACTGTAATACAACTGCGCCACCGAGGCAGTGTGTAAATAATTAATTTTCGAAGTTTTCGAGATTCCAACTCTTCTCAAATAATATGAAATTTCTCAAAATACTTAGGTATTGAAAATCGGAGACTAAATGTTTGCTACGAAATAGGTTAATAATTTCTATTGTATTGTAAATAAATAAATTCTATTGTAAATTATCTATACTAGTTCTGCTCACGGCTACGTTTGGATATGAGCATTTATGTTCTTTAAGATTAATTACTTTAGATATTATAATACCAATCAATCAATCCATAAAGCGAAAGCCGTTCACTGCAAGCCATAGGTCTCCCCCAAAGATCTCCATATGAACGGTCTTTGCCACCCGCATCCAGCGGATTTTTGCGACCTTCAGCAGGTTGTCGGCCCACCTTGTGAGGGGGAGGCCTACACACGGTGTGCCTTTCGTTACATGACAGCCATTCGAGAACCCGTTGTCGCTATCGGGCATCGGTTCTACGAACAATGTGGCCAGTTCATTGACACTTAAGTTTGGCAATTCTTCCGGCAATATCGACAACTTTGGTTCTTCTGTGGATCTCCTCTTTTCTGATTCGATTAAGCAGTGAAACTCCGAGCTTAGCCCTGTCCATCTTTAACCTTAGGGTAACTTCGAATTTTCTAATTAGGCCCATTGTAAGCGAACACATAAGGTTAAAATTATAAAATTTATTTGCATGCATAACTAAATAAGCACTAAACCGATATCAATGTGTTTTTTCAGATTAATACAAAAAGGAACTACAAGAAGGATCTAGGCTGCAAACAATTGGTTTTTTTTTTTCAAATATATTATGCAGTAGTGACACAATTATTTAGCGTAAACCTTATTTACAAGCACTAAATAGAGCCTCATAAGTAATTTGTGTCTTAACTGCCTAAAAATGCCTTAATTTTTTCTCTAAACTTTATTTGTACCTAAGACAAAAAATTTAAATGAAACACCAATGACAATAAAAGATTTTTGAAATAAAAAAAAAAAAACATTTTATTGTGAATATATTTTGGTTTAAAAAGCTCGTCTATACACAACCTGGGACATACTGTCGCGGGCTTAGATACACGCACACACATGCGCCGGAGCAATTACGTAATTCTGTTCTAGAGGCAGAGCAGCTTTTGCATACGTATTCGTACCATGCATATGCGGCTACGTCGCCTCGCATCGGCGTGTTTCCATTGTTATCTATTGAAGTATTAACATATGTATTCGACGCTCTCGCGGTATTCGCAAACTCGTTCTGGTTTTATAACAAGAATTTTAAAAATATTCTTAAAGGGCTATGCTTGGAGTTACACTGCATGATCGAATCAGCAGCGAGCAGATCCGCAGCAGAACTAAACTAAACTGATATTGCCCAAAGAATTACTATACTTAAGTGGGCTGAGCACATTTCTCGCAGAACTGATGCCTGGTTAGGCTACCACACATCGGAAGACGCAGCGTGGTTAAGCCACCTAAAAGATGGACCGACGAGCAGGTGAATGTCGCGGGAATCCGCTGGATGCGGCTGGTGCTAGACCGGTCGTTGTAGAGATCTTAGGAGGATATCTATGTCCAGCATTGGGCGTCTTTCGGTTGAATGGATAGAACTAGGACATAGTTTCATAATATCCCAAATCTTTTCGTGCCGCGCAGGCAGTAAAAGCGCGCCAACACTGGGCCCGTAGGAAATTAGAGTTGTTATTACTTATAATCGAATATTTTAAAAATATACTCATTCCATTTTCCAATGTAAATATAACTTTTTCCTAAGAGTATGCAGGATTTTTATTAAAACGTCATATTACTTACTATTTATGTCAAACTCTTCTTGGATGAAAGTCCGTGTAAAAAAAATCGCTTCAAATATGACAACTATTTGTTATTTATTTCGTTGTTTATAACATTTTTTTCACATACTGAAAGTGTTCATTATAGAATTCATAATTATCGAGTGCATCTAACACGTCGCAATAATTGTTTTGCGATTTTTTGCCACTAAGTCAAGGCATTTCTTTTCCATATAAAGACTCAAACGAGTTTTCTATTTTAAACCTTGTTTTTTATACAGTAAGATTTCGTGCCATACTGACCATTCACATTTACTTCATTGTTTGTTGTTTTTAATATTCTTCCTTGATTTATTGTCAACAGGTGATAAACTAAAAAAAATTGAGGTAATTGCAAAAATAACGTCATATTCAGATAAGGCACATATTTCTAGTGTAATAAAATGTGTATTTACAAAAATCTGGCTAAGAGCAGAATATATCTGTGATTTAGAAAAAAAAGAATCACGTTAATCAGTTCATTGGATTTCGAACTATAAACCAACAAACGGTGGTAAAAAATAAACTTTGCCTTTTGTGTTATACTATTTGTATGCCCGTGAATGCGCACGCGTTTTCTTAGGAAATATACTCTTCACTGTGTTTTAAGTTTTTTATGCGGAACCCTAATTATTTTCCTAAGATGAAGTAAAAAATATTTCTCATATATTCAAATACTTTCGTACAACTGACATTGAATCGGATTTAATTCACAATTATGAGTTTTTTTTTATTTTTATACGAAACCCTAATTTTTTTCGGATAACCCCTTAGTTACGCGGAGTAACTTCAGATATCTAACAAAAAAAAAAGCCCTGACAAAATCGGTTTTGCCGTTCCGAAGATTACCCGGAACAGACGTACAAATTAAAAAAATATTTTTTGATAAAGGTATTTGGTATATACATTCAAACCTATATAGTAAGCAATTTTGGTATTTTACACTGTATAGGCTTAGCGCTTTGACCACAATCTAACCTGATGTTAAGTGACGATGTGGTCCAGGATGGTAAGCACACTAAACCTAGGTACTGGTTCTCAAATGATGCTGCCGGAACACACCTATTGGTATAATGGCAACAGTTTTTTTTTCCAAATTGAGGGTGGTAACCACCCAGGCTGGCATTGTTATAAAATGCCCTACTACCACCATGCTATGGTTTCCTCACGATGTTGTCCTTCATGAAAGCTGATTTTTAGAGTTGGATAGGCGGGTATGAACTCGCGTTCATTGACGCGGAGTCCGGCCGCACTATCCACTGCGTCATTATCGCTTTAAAACATTGACCCCTTACCATGATATGGTTTCCCCAGATCGAGTGTAAGACTAAATGATTTAACCTCCATCCATCCATTCATACTAAAGACGTCCATTGTTGGACATAGGTCTCCCTTAAAAGGGGGGGGGGGGATTGCCCGATCCGCAACGCTTGCCAGGCAGGTTGGCGATCGCAGCGACGCGGTGACTGCGAAAGTCACCCCGTGTCGCTCCCATCCCAAATGCAGTGGACGGCCCCGGGGGGTTTTAGTGGGTATTCCCGGGCGACTCTCGCCCAGGTTTGAGTCCCACACTGGCACGGAACTCGTACCTCCGTGCCTCCTTACCCATTGCATTGGGCGACCTCGGTCCCACTAATGCAATGGGTAAGGGTAGTGTGTAAATGAATTTCCCCCCGTCAAAAAAAAAAAAAAAAAAGGGTTGGCGATCGCAGCACGTGTTTATGGTGGTCAGAGGATGCCGCTGCCGATGCCGCTGCCGATTCCCTGGTTTATCCCTTACTACACCCATGGGAACGATGTGGGTTAGTACTATATTTAGCCGGCATCATACAGCTAACTGATTTAATCTCAAATAATTAAAAAAAATATTTAGGTTCATTGCAAACAATCTCGCGCTTATACCTAAAAGTGTTGCAATTTATTTACAAATTAACCTAAGGCACATTATTTAGTTGAAACATTTTATTACGTGGAATTAAACAGAGATTTGTCGATAAAAATATACAGGTTTTTATCGATATAACGTTTTTATGACTCCACAACGGACACACTATGGAACGAGCTTTAATAAGATAATGTTCTATGTGCTAATAAAACTTAAATCAACTTTGTGAGGTTTGATTTTATAAATTGTTATAGGTTTATTTATTAATTGCGTTAGTAAAATTTACTGTACTTGATATTAAGTGAGGTGCATCATATAGGTATATATTAGTGTTTGTTGCCAAGCACTTTCTTGCAGCCCAATTTAAACCTATTGTTGAACTCTTGTGGTGGGTGTTTCCTACAGCTGAATGCCTTCAGCTCTCGGTTACTAATGTCAACCCTCTTTTATATTGAAAGTCCAGAAAGAGTTCTCTACTCACTCTACTTCATTTTTTACTAAAATCACAGTAACTCCCATTGGAGCTCAATCAACCCTCGAGTGTTCTGAAACACAATTTTCTCACATTGTCGGAAATCGAGCTTTAGTTTTGACACATGTAAATTGATTAAATGAATTACTAGAAAAGAAAACTTAAGGCAAGCGCTTAAGGCACTCAGCTGACAGAATAATGTTGGCACTAAAGTTATACGGGCCTCATATGCTGCTAAATGGGATATAAGTTCCACATAATGTGTCCTAGTTAAACAACCGTAGTTTAAAATATTAGAGGGAGTTTGAAAGTTGCGTCAATGGTAGAAAAGTTGAAAGGTTCTCGTTTGTAAAGGTATGGACATGTTATGAGAAAGAGAGGAAGCGCATGTGGGTAAAAATAGTAATGAATATGAATGTGGAAGGATGGAAAAGTAGAGGAAGGCCAAAGAAAATGTGGATGGATTGTGTAAGAAATGATATGAAAGAAAAAGGAGTGAATAAAGAGATGACGGCTGATAGGGACGTATGGAAGAAGAAAACATACTGCGCCGACACCAAGTGAGTTGGGAAAAGGCAGGAGAATGATGAGTGTTAAGAGAATAAACGAATCACAAGGTCCTTTTCAGAACCCATGTACCTACGTCCAAAATGTGTTCCCGCATGTGTATTCGAACGACATCTTGACTTGCGTTTTTTCTTTAAACGCATCGTTACTTCTTGCATTATTATCTCAAAACATAAAGGAGAATTTATCAATCAATTTACAATGAAAAAACAACAACAAATTGAATATTTATTCAAATCAAAAAGTACATCAATTATATAAAATAGATTATAAATAAATAACAAAAAAACTAAATAAAAGTACCTAATTATTACTTTTACCTCTATAAATAATGAATGCCGTTCAGCTCGCCGCCAGACGGGAAGATTCCCAGAAGGCTGGCCAAATTGCCAGGTTGGATGGAAATGCTTATTCGCTGTGCCAAATATAGGCCCGACCTCTGGTCGTTAGAGGTGTCGACTAGACGACTCGCGAGCTCCTTAAAAAGGCTATGAGCTTTCGGACACCAGGGACCCAGAATCTCGACCCCAAACTGGACAAATATATAACGCTCACCAAGGGCAGCATATTTGCGCCGCTTGAGATCCTCTGCTGATGTAGCTGCTGCACCGGCCTTAAAAACAAATTACAACAAATTATTTACCTTTTCTTTTCCCATTTACTCTGCTCTAAAGGCTATAACTATAGAAATAAATAAAAAATTCTATACGACGCATGCAAATGAATTTACAACGAGTAAGTAAGTACTAACAAGCACACGCGTTAGGAACTATTTAAAATGCACTATTACTTACGTGTAAGCCGAGCTGCGCGGGCGCACGGCATTTTTCTAACCTAACTGTAATACAAGCCCTATATATCGATCTAACTGTACTGGTTGAATGCTAATCGACTGCATTTTATTAAATCCGAACACTAAAATGCTTTTTTTTAAGCAGTGTTTTTGTTACCGTTTGTATCATTCTAACTCTTAACCTTAAATAATAACAATTAATAACAAAATGTGTAACGTCTAGTTTCCTATTCGCGTTTAAAATACCTATAACTTAAGATATATTTAAGCAATTCACATGATTAGATGGATGAAGAATTTGACTAAGTTTTGGTATATATATATTTTTAGATTAGATAACGTATGTAATATATTACGGAGATAATTGTGAGTTGATTCGACAGAAATTATTTGAAACCGTAGTGTTCTTTTTTTTATGTATTTTGACTATAAAGCATTGAATATTTAAGATTTATGCTGTAAGTACATACAACATTTACATCCGTTGGATCCGGGTGGCGCAAGACCGGTCGTTGTGGAAATCTCTGAGGGAGATCTATGTCCAACAGTGGACGTCTTTCGGTAGAATGGATGGATACCACAAGGAAAAATTATAATGAAGTCGTTTCAATCAATCACTCCTTATTCAGCATCATTCATCTCGATCAATCTTCGATAATTGATCAATTATAAAATACAGGGTATAGTGAACTTTTTTTAGATTCAATGTTCCACATTATAATAAACCCTTTGTTTTTTTTTTAACCTAGCTAATGCTGTTGACCGGAAGGGCCTTTACAGCTTCACCGAATTGACCTTTGAAATTAAAAAAACTTGTATGACATATATAGTGCCTGAATTTATTGTCCGGCAAATAGGTAATGTTCTTTGGGACCATCTAACTTTTATTAGCTTTACTGAATCAAAAATAGTTAGGAGCCAGTTTATGTTTATTTCTTTTATTAAGATTTTGCTGGTTGTTTACTAGATCAAGATTTTTACTAGGCTCAGTGTTTTGACCACAATCTCACCTGATGTTAAGCGACGATGTGATCCAGGATGGTAAACACGCTAAGCATAGAGGTACTGGTTCTCAAGTGATGCTATCGAAACATACATATTGATATTTGGCGGCAGGTTTTCAAACTTGAGGGTGGTAGCTGGCCAGGCGAGCATCATTAGAAAATGCCCTTTTTTTTTTTTTTTTTTTTTGACGGGGGGAAATGCATTTACGCACTACCCTTATCTATTGTACTTAGGGGATCAAAGTCCCCCAGTACACTAGATAAGGGGCACGGAGTGACGAGCTCCGTGCAGTGTGGGACTCACCCGGGCGAGAGTCGCCCGGAAATACCCACTAAAACCCCCCGGGGCCGTCCGCTGCATTTGGGATGGGGGGCGATACGGGGTTGCCAAGGCATGTCACCGCGTCGCCCCCCTGCAGCGAACCCACCGGGCCTCGTCGTGCAATGGCCCAATGGGGATGGGGGAGAATATTCTCGACCCCACCTCTTCACCCGCCCCCCCGAAGGGAGGACTGACCCAACGGTCACATTCCGGGGAGGCAGTATAACCTGCCCCCCCATCATTAGAAAATGCCTTACCACTATGTTTCCCCGCGATGTTTTTCCTTCACCGAAAAAGCTCAGCCCGATTTTAGAATCGGATTGGTGGAGATCGAACCCGCGGCGAATGACGCGGAATTCGGCCGCACTACCCGCTGCCCTATCATCGCTTCAAACAAATACTAAATAAAAAATAATGCATATGACTATGTTGTAGATATATATATATATGTCTCTACCTACGACATGTTTATGAATTGGACATCATTGTCGTTCTTACGTTTTTCCAGTAACCGACTAGAGTCCGTCATATTATTTAAACATACTCTATTGTCTACTGTTGAATGTTATCTATCTACTTCTGTAAAATTGTTACCAATTCTATTATCAACTCATAATTATACCTAATTGTTTTACGAAAGCTTTACAAACTTTGAGCTGGAGTGGATAAGTTAAATTTAGTTTTTTTTTCTACGCCTACTTTTGCGTTCATACTTGCAATAAAATTAAGTAACATAACTACATTGATATTAGAGATTTCAGTCTAAAAACTATTTATTTATAGCCGCATATATTTTATTATTTCCCACATTTTCTGATAAGGAAAAAAATTATAAATATTTTGTATTAACAATAGAAAAGCTTTTAAATAAAAAAAAACATACTATTACCTAAACTAGCATTGAAACATGTTTAAAAAACACACACGCAAACTGTGTTTATGTCTGCGCTTGTTGCTTTTTCACGTTCAGTTGCGATGCATCGTATAAGCTGATGTTTGGCCATCGTGCCAAAAAACACAAAGGAGTTTTACGAGAACTAAACGATTTTGATCCATTATTATTTTGTTATGATGTTGAATTTTATATTTCGTCTTCTGATGGTAACGGTTTTCTGATATAATTTCATCTCCCTGTCTTTATGGAATCGCTTTACAACCATGCTTTAGCATATATGTTTAACATTTTTATTGTATTCAATAAAAAAAAGAAGTAATTCTTTATTAGTATTGATAATATGTAAATTTCCAATTACAAAAGGAAACATGGGTTTAATCATCACCTCAGTCATCGAACCACGAGCTATTATTAATTTCAATTTGTAGAAATAGTATAGTTTTTTTTTTTTCATTATCAGCGTTCGTACTTCAAGAATATATTAAAGCGTTTAAGCTTCGTCAAGATTGTTTCCTTTAACTTAAGCTGATAGTTTTAACATTTACAATTACGTATAGTAAACGATTTTTAGTCCTTAAAGAGATTCGAAATAGCGGATATCGAATTAATAATATACACTAATTTCGTTTAGTCCCTTGGGCAGGATGAGTTTTTTTTTACGAATTAAATTACATTACAAATAATTATTTAACAAATTATTGATGTTTGTTTTTTTTTTTCTCTATTTGATTGTATCAATCTATTGATGGTTGAAGTAATTATTTTTGTAAGATTTTATGATGAATTATGCACAGAATTATAATGACATAACATTTTGAAAGCGTGGGCGCGAGTATAATTATTTAAACCGACAAGTTGTATCAACTCGTTCATTAAGATTTTATGCTATTTAAAAGGTAATACGGTACTGCCATTGTGTCCGAGGGACAAGGAAGACTGTAAATCTAATCAATAGATAAAGATAAGGGAGTTAAGCAATACTTTCTCTTCTGTTTGTCATCCGATTGCCTTTTTTTATTTAATACCGTTCGACTAGTTTTAGTAAAATAGTTTTTAAAAAATTGAAAACAACTAATATTTTTCCGTATATCTTTAATAAGGTTTATGATCGAATTATTACCACTAGGCGAACACTAGTATTTATAATAAATCCGTATATTATTATGATTTACTTGTAAAATATATTTTGAAATTATTTAATCAAAAGTAAAAAATAATATCATTTAGGGAACTAAACTCATGAACTAATGATTTAGCCTTTGATATTCAGATAAAATAGTTTCAATATTCCACCAAAAGCTTTATAAGCTGACTTACACATAAAATAGTACATATTTTTATTACAGACTATTTTATAATATGGGTAGAATAAAATAAAAACATTTTCAACCGACACTTATCCAGTCTTATATAAATACAAAATGAAATAGATACAATACGGATATCGAAATAAATGTTGAAGTATAGAAGTACTAGATTATTTAAACATAATTCATACATATAATTAATATCAATATATCAAACAACATTTCTCAGCCGTCCAATAGCGTCTAATTATTCATTAAAGTCGCTGTCGGCCATGTGTAATGTTTAATAACGAAGACACATTAAAATTATAAACATAGAACAAGTTTATTTCTCAGTGTAATAGTAATTATAAAAGATAAAGGTTTTATATTTTTCATACCAAGATCTTAATTACTATTTACTATTATGATGTCTGGAAATAACCCACATCTCTGTGCTTCCACTAAAATTATTAAAACTACGATTTGTATAGTTTTTTGTATGACAAAAAAATGATATATATTATATTTATAAAAAAAAAAAACCAGATCGAGTTTTCTTGCCGGCTCTTCTCGACTGGGTTGTTTTCCGAACCGGTGGTAGTGTTTTAGACGTTCATAAGCGCCTTCTTAGGGCCTAAATTGAATAAATAAATTTTGATTTTGATTTTGATTAAGAAGTTTTTAATTATTTAGTTCTAAATTAGTTTTTTTTTTCAAAATACCTCATGCCTAAAATGTATAAGAAAGAATAAAGGCACACTTTAAAAAAGTTATATTAGCACTTACATTAGTCGTTTATCTACATATAAATTTATTTAAATGTACGTACAATATAATACATGTTTTTCAACTCAAGCGAACCAGTTTAACAATAAACTTAGTTGTCTATAAAAGAGGTTATACTCGCTACCATACAAATTTTACCCAGAGAACTCTTCTTTTTTATACTATTTATTGCAATACTTACAAAAAGAAATTTATAACAGATTACATTAAAAACGCTCTAAATTTTTTAATAAAAATAAACATTAGTAATGACCTAAAAAGTATCAAGATTGACTAAGCGCACTATACGATGTACAAAAACTCGGCACAGCGCAAAAATAGATGTACGAAAAATGCGAATTACCGTATATTTTAAAATGTGTTCGGCGTATGAGTTTGCCAATCACAGTCGAGAGATGTATGTATGTGAGTGTTAGTTAACCTTCATTTCTTTTATGTGTGCGTGTGTGTGTATGATGTTAGATAATAAATGTATTAGGTATTTACTATATAAGCTTTTGTACGTTTTAACTATAATGTATGTTATATATGTTTATAGATTGAATTTGCTATTTGTTTATACAATGAGTACAAATATTTGTCAATAATTTAAGCGGCAATGACTCTGTGTTTATGTTTGTGTTGACTGTAATTACTTGGGATCGAAATATTTTCAGAAAACCAGTAACCTATTGGCTAAGTGTGTGTTATCATCTTGGACCACAACGTCACTTAACATCAGGCGAGATTGTGGTCTAAGCCTATATCGTGTAGAAAAAAGCATCTAGATTAAATCGTGATTTCAACATTTTCTAAATTTCTAAATTCATTCTAAATTGAGATGCTATCGCCAATTAACTGTCAGTATAGCCAGGTTGTTGTCATCGGTGGTTACACTTTGAAAAATATTTTTTACAGTTTCGAAATAATAATCTCAATAGTACTCAATGATCATCAATTATTTATAAAAAAAAAAAGATAACTTCGGCGACTTTGTGAAAAGATTCATATCACTATATTGTACTCGAGTTGGAGGTATAAGAGAGGGGTGGCAAATATTTATGATAAGAAAAAAATGAAGTGATAAATATAGATTGACAATTTGAATTTTCATGTCAAGTCGAATGCTATATTGTCATTTCATTTTTTTATTTTTTACTCTGTATAGGCTCAGTGCTTTGACCACAATCTCACCTGATGTTAAGTGACAATGTAGTCCAGGATGGTAAACACACTAAGCCTAAAGGTATTAGTGCAAGTGATACTGCCAGAATACACCCTATTGGTATTTGGTGGCTTGTTTTCTATCTTGAGGGTGGTAGCTACCCAGGCGGGCATTAGTAGAAAATCCCGGGACCACTAAACTATGGTTTCCTCACGATGTTTTCCTTCACCGGTTTGAACCTGCGTCATTGACGTGAAATCCAATCGGATTACCAACTAAGCTATCATCGCTTCAAAATGATCTCTGGGTCTGTTACCGAACCCAAATAACATGTATCCAGACTGACATTTTTAGAAAATGCCCTTCCTCCATGCAAAATAGCGAACTGTTGTTATTTTGTCGAATATAAAAAAAAATGTCTGCCCACCACCCGACAAGATATGGATCTTAGAATACTCCGATAAGCCAGATCTCTTTATGCTCCCGAAGCGGATCGGGAATGAGGCGCGCGTTATTTTTAACGGATAACAACCTTGAATTTAAAATTGTTATTTTTGCGTTGCTTCCACTGCACTTGGCTCGATTTCCACTTCGTTTTGCGATGAATAAAAAAATTAAAAAAAAAAAAACACGGCCGCACACACACATGCATACCGTCAAGTCTTTGTCTTTAAACGCTTTCTTTAGTGGCCTGATTTTGAAAAAAATGGTATATTCAAAAAAATCTATTTATATTTTATGTAAGAGATCATTTTTAAGTTTCTGTGTAGACAGACGCCTAATAATATCTTTATTTTAGTCAGTCGATTTACATTATTCTGTTTTTTTTTTTTTTAAATTTATTTTACAACTAGCTGTTTTAGTTTTAGCTTGGAATTATGACGATTTGCAATTTGTCTATGTTCTCAGCCTGGATGTAATATACGTCAACGTCATTAAATTCGCTTCAATAGTGTTCTCTCTACTATCGAAATGTGTTCTGTAGTAGATTTTGAAGCCTCGTTTAGTATTTTTTCTTTAAAATCTTCAATGTAGACAGATTTCGTTTCGCTAGCCTTTTATTGTAAGTAAAGATGTACCATAGTATGTAAAATATACATGAGTTTTGACAAAATACATGAGAGACTGCCAGAGAACTCTCTAAGGAATATTTTCACTCTTAAATGCATAGTGATGTAAGAGATATCGATCTGCATCGTATGTTAAAAACCTCATACCTTGTTCCATCCTTTCAACCGTTATACGTCCACTGCTGGACGAAGGTCTCCTCCAATAAGGGAGGGATTGCTATAATCGCTACGCTTGGCAAACGGGTTAGCGATCGCACGGTGTTTGTGGTACTCAGAGAATACCGCTGCCCATACCCTGGTATATATCCCTTAGTCGCCATTTACGACACCCACGGGAAGGCATGAGGTGGTACTATTATTCGCCGGCGCCACACGGAGTATGGCTTTTTATTATATGTTTTTTTTATTCAATTTCAGTTTAACCAAAATCTATTTATATCGTTTCCGGACGCGTCTTTCTAGGAGTTTTTTTTATTGTACGTAGGTACTCTGTTTGAGTTGATATAATTGATCTTTATCGGGTATTACGAATTACGATTATTCAAATAAAAAGTAATTAAAAATTGAAAAATTAAAAAAAAAGCAGAGATTTTTTTGTTGTTGTTTTCCCGTAAATAACGCACAATTCACGGTTTTTCATGCGAAATATTCATCGTATGTGAGAATCGAATCCGGAAAATTTCCGCAATGTGGTCAACATTGTGGCACAAAGCTTAGGTTAGGCTTATACCTATATAAAGGTTATTACATATAACATTTATAAAGAAAAGACTTTAAAGAAAAATACATGTGCATTATCTATAAAAAAAATTAAATCTTCAGTACCAATTACAGAATTCATTTTTATGATTTTTGTCAGTCTATTTGTATGTACGTGCTCTAAAAAGTATTGTAAAACCACATGGACGGGTTTTAATAAAACAATAGATAAATGAATTAAAAAAATAATGTATTTTACCATTTAACTGCCTCGGTAGCGCAGTTGTATTACATACGACTGCCGTTCTGAGGTCTCGGGTTCGATCCCCGGGTCGGGTCAAGTGGTATTGGGTTTTTTTTTTTCTACTCAGTATCATCCCGGAGTTTGGAATTTGTGCCCGATATGGCGACAGGCTCGCCCTCTGTCACTTCTGGGACGGAACTAATCTCGGCGAAATGTGGGTGGTGTAGTTCGCTACTTCACCTCTGCCTAACCCTTCGGGGAAAACAGGCGTGAGCATATGTATGTATGTATTAAATATATGAAAAAACATTTAAATGTGCCTTGATGAGTTTTCTAAAATTTTCGAAAAAATAAAATGTTTTGTAGCCGCCGCCAGCGCAATAAAATGACGATGCATGAACTAGACGAATTATACGCATCACACTGCATGCATGCAATTGCATACTATATGCAAGCTACGTTGGTTCGATAAGGGGCCTTTCTTCCTTGACAGATACGTGTGAATTAAATGTATTCAGCGAAATATACATACTTACATATTATCACGCCTTTCTCCCGTGGAGGATAGGCAGAGATTACGTCTTTCTCACTTGCTACGATCTTAACTCACCTCATTCGCTTCCTCCACTTTTCACCCAGCCTTTATTTAAGACGCGCTCGGTTTGGTCAAAATACGTTCGCATAGATCGACCCTTACCGACATGCCCAGTCACCTTCGCCTTTTAATTTCGGAATATGCATGCATGTAACGGCCCAAACTGAAGTTCACTTGGTTGTCTTGAGTTAGTTACCATTTTCCAGGTAAGTGCCCTAAGCGGTTGCTATTTAGCTCGAATAAAGTTTCCAAGACTTGAAGATCTCAACAGGGTTAGTATTAAAAATGCCAAAGTATCTCGCATTGGATTGGTTAAACCGGTTAATTGCCTTATAGTAACTTCGAGAACTATTGGATAAAATAAAATATAATTGTGTTATATTGAAAATAAACTATCTTTAAAAAAAGTCTTTTAAAAAATATAAATATTGTGTCGAAGATTTTTTATGTAACTTAATAAAATACCTTATAAACGAAGCAAAATCTTTAATTTTCTTAATAGCAGGTCCATAATTATGAAACTTGTCGCTTTGGTTTTGTGTTTTATAATCTGTGACCTTTGTATTTATAATCAAATTTCATATCTAGTGATCCACTCACATGCCTTGCTCAGTAAGATAGATCAAACCGTCTTATTGGACGAAAAAAAAAAAAAACCCCGTTATTTATATAGTTATGCTCAACGCATAACGTTCATTGAAATAGGAGTGGCCGAACCGCCACGCCTAGATGAATAAATAAAACTTAAAAATAGAAGCTTCCTGCTGATTCTAATTCTAAATTTAAATGTAAAAATGGCGGGCGCTCCATCCGGCCGCGCGGCGGCGGCGCGGGCGAATTTGTACATAAAACTGCATCGCGCGCATTAGCCGATCTAAACATTAAAAATAGAATTCGCTAGTTAGGCCGCCCGCATGCTATCAGTTTATAAGGAAGCGTGAAATGATGGCATATTTATCGTTCAAAATGGTTGTACATGTTAAATGAATATATATTGTATTCGTAACATAACACAACGTAACACAACGTCTATCTTTAATTCAAGTGTATGTTTGTAATATCAAAATAAAAACTACTAAATACATATGTACGTGTATATGGTATAAATATATACCAAAAACACATTTTTTTAAACTTCTGTGTGTTTGTTTGTTTCGCCAAATCTGCGGAACGGTTGGACCGATTCTTATGGGATTATTTCTGGTAGATAAATGAACTAATAAGGTATGCATTTTTGGAAAAAAAATTAAGCGTCTTTAATAATTAAATGAATGAAATTGTGAAAAAATAAACCAATTCCTTGGTCAGTTGTATACTGGCAAGTATTAGAAAATTAGACACGCGGGCGGAGCCACGGGCAAACAGCTATTACATGTATATTTTATGAAGAAGTTCAATAAAATACATTTTAATAAAACTTATAAAAATAATAATACGTTTATATTATCATTTAACAATGCTTGTTAATTGGTTTTTCGTTTTAAAATTTTAATATATATATCTAGGGTATTCTTAGTATCTTTTTTATGACAACCGTTCTTAATCCAATACACTTATATAAATAAATAAATAAATATAAAAAAAGCGTTTAATCTATAACTCATAAAATTTTAAAATACGTATTTCAGATACAATTTTTTTAAACTTAACTAATATGTCATAGTGGCCACCTCAGCGTAGGCCTCTCCCATTGCCGAATATATTTTCCTGTTCCTTGCAATAGTGGGCTGGCCTAGGCCAGCACCAGTACACTTCATTTGTACAAATAAGAAAACTACATCTTTTAAAACGCCATAGATAAAACATGGTACAAGTAAACGGTAGATTAAGATTCCGATAAAAACTTATTCTGACGTTTATACATAAATTTTATATATAGATGTATCACTCACTGGCTTAAATCGCGATGGATTTTTTGATTTCTAGAAACCTCTCCAATATATTTATTTACGCTAAGCGGTTGAAATTCAAGAATAAAACTGTTAAAAAAATGATAACTCCAACATCGGCAAACAAACAAAGAGGGAAACTGTACTTACATACAAGTAGATAACACGGTTTCTTGCAATACTGTAATTTCTATTAAAATAACGTTTTATCCAGAAATAAATGCTAACGATAATATTGACCATTTTTAATAATATTTTAAGATTATGAAGCGTAAGGAAATCATTCAATAATTTATGTATTCTATTTATTTCAATAGTAGTTACATAACTATCGTCAACGGCTATAATAGTAAGTACAAACTATAGGTCTCTAGTAGTAACGGAACTGGTAATAATATAACGTTTAGTCGTGTGAAATCTATAACATAATCCTTTCAACCTACAGCTTTTGATGTTTCGTGTCTCGTTTAATTTGAATATTGTATCTCGATATATATGTTCTCAAATGGCTATTGCGCATCGGAAGACGTTGCATGAGTATGCCCCCCACAAGGTGGACCGACGATCAGGTAAAGGTCGCTGAAATCCACGAAACCAGTCGTCGTGGAGATATCTTAGGGGGTGACCTATGTCCAGCAGTCAACGTCTTTCTGTTGAATGGATGTATGGATATATATTAGAAAAGTTTTTTTTTTTATTATATTAAGAAGTATAGTAAGCCAGTCAATTAGCGTATTGGAAGATAAACAGTGAAATTACTTCAACTTATTGATTCTTTGTTATATATGTAGGGGTAAGAGCTTTCCTTGCTTCAGGGAAAAGGAATAAACACAACTTTTGCCTAGCAGCGATGATGACACAGCGGGTAGTGTGACCGGATTCCGCGTCAATCGACGCGGGTTCGATCCCACCTATCCAACTCTAAAATCGGCCTCAGCTTTCGGTTTCCACCATAGCATGGTAGTAGGGCATTTTCTAATAATGCCCGCCTGGGTAGCTACCAGTCTCAAGTTTGAAAACCTGTCGCCAAATACCTATAGGCGTGTTCCGGCAGCATAATTTGAGAACCAGTACCTAGCTTTAGTGTGTTTAGCATCCACGACCACATCATCACTTAAACTGTCGATAGTGGTCAAAGCACTGAGTTCAACTTGCAATAAAAAAATATAGATCATCAATTCGTGTCTTAGCTACACCTTACCTTAGCTTATCTATATTTGATTTTGATATTGTAAATGTAATCCACGATCACTGACGTTTATTGGCCCGAAATTAAACGTTACCGAATGGATGTATATACAGTACAGGCCAATTAAAAAGTCAGCTGTAGATCAAAATTAGTGCTTCTATCTGACCTTGTTCAATACGACTCGTTCAATCCCGTCTAGATAAATATTGATAGTTGTAAACTGATGGATTGCGGTCGGCCTAACGTATGCCAGATTGCCTTCTTTCAGCCAGTTAAAATAAACATTCGCGATATTTCCCAGCTCTTTCGAATGCATTTTGCAGATATAACATCTCTAGTTGTTGTTATTCGTTCGGTTGCATTCGGACGGTCGGAATATTTACATTCGGTTTTTATACGATACAGCTAGTTTTCTGCAAAATTGTTTTGTATTCTATTTTTGCTTTTTAGTGATATTATTCATTTAACCCCATGAGCACTAACCTGGCGTTTACGCCAGCTTTCCATTGTTTTACTATTCTCTCATTTTTATGGGTATTTTTTTTTTAAATGACGACATTTATGAGGGCTGCCGTAGGTGTCGCAATTAAAGATTCACTTGGAAGTAATGGCAGGCGTTTTTGTTAAAGACATTCATTTACTTGTTTGAAATTCAGACATTAAGTTTTTCGGACGTTTCTATAGATATTGATTAATAAATATAGAAATTGTTTTAAAATAAATACTTATGTACGAACGTAAGAAGTTATATTTCTTTGAGGTAATAACAGAAAAAAATTAAAACGTTGACAGGTAACTTCAGGGTGTCGTTTTTTTTTTTTTCGTGATGGTTGCGCGCGCTTCGTAAAAAATTACTCTCATCATTTTTTCCCTAACGCGCCAAAAGAAGTATTTGTTTAAAAAAATATACGGCATTACAATTGATATTATAGTTTCAATAATGTTCTTATTATATCTAGAACAATTACATTAAAAGGCACTTTATCGTAAACGCCTTATTTCATACATTACCGCTACATATGTTTAGCATTCAACGGTCGCACACATGTATATTTCTGTTGTGGTACAAGAGCACACGTAATGGAACATCGTTACGTATAAAGAAATATTTACAGTTTTGAAACGCGTTTGATCTCAATGATGGATGCGAATCGTGGATCTCGAGGTTTCGGATCGAAAATCCTACTTCACCCACATGTAACATCCAAATTTAATTTAATTTATTCTAGCACCATTAGTTTACATAGTAATATAAGAAACTAGTTTCAAAAGGTTACTTTATTTTGTTGTATTTTTAAACGAATTTATTGTAACACATACACAAATTAATTAACTTGAAGTCGTTTAAATTAACTTAAATTTTCTGCAATTTAAATTATTAAGCGATAAATAAAAGATGATCAATAAGAAAAAATATTATGTCCTTACATGAATTGGCGTTATATCGAACTGGCCCACTTTTGTTCACAAATATTTCGCGTTTGGTTGGGTTTCATGATATAAATTTGTAAAAAAAAATCGAATTATATGATAGGACATAGTGCCGCCCTGTTACAAAAAAATATGAAAGTTTACGTGTATTTTAAATGAGAAACCTTCTCATGATCTGGGAGAGTACGTAGTTTGAGTTTTAAAGGCTCAATTTTCAAGCAATTTTTTTTAAATATTTCCAAAAAAATTAATTGCGTCAGTACCTAGAATAAGTCGTTTATAAAAAGCACCCTAATATATATAGATAAAGATTAATTATTTAACCTATATCTTTTACTAGCTGTGTGCACGCGGCTTCGCCTGAGTTTTATATATTCTTCACAGCGTACCTAAAAAAAACAAATGTATGAAGAAAAATGAGAGTCTTTTGTTTTTATTAGCGCGGAAAAAATGTACATAAGAATAAATCGAAAATAAAATGATGGTCAATAAAATCCAAATAATAACCTATAACCATCTACAAAAAAATTCCGCGTCGAATGGTAGTAGTCCCATCCCAATACGTTCAGTAGTTTTGAGGTGATGGTGCCTCAAAGTACCCCCCCATGTTACCCATATATATATATATATATATATATATATATGCGTAATACTTTTTAATGCCGTGTGTGTGGCGGCTGTAAAATATCACCACCACCATTTCCTATGCCGTGGGGTGTCGTAAGACAGAAGGGAAAACATGAACGTACATTCACTCTCGGACTGTTCATGGTGGTTAACCACAAAAAATAGCACCCCCAAGGAGGGTTGACGTCAGGCAGGCGGCCGGTCATAAAAAAAAGAGCCAAAACTTAAAGTAACATGGATTAGAAGAGTAAGACATATTGCACCGAAGCCATATGAAAATGGAATGGGATATGGCAGAGGGATGATGATACTTTTATGTCCTCAGTAATTGTTTTAAGACAATATTAATGATATTTTTCTGTTAGCGTTTCTATTCCACGTTACCTTAAAAACAAGATGGCGTCTAACGACTAATAACGCCATTGTCTAGAACCGGTAGAATTTCGGTTGCAAAACCAGCGCCCGCGCGTACTGACTCACCCGTCGCTCTGTAACATAGTAAAACAAGATATAGCCAGTGATATAAATCCTAAGACACTCAAGTGCTGTTGATGGAAAATTTTCAGACAAATTTCAAATGTATTCTAGAACTAGTTCCTGCCGCGACTTCGTCCGCATTGATTTTAGAATCGGTTCCGGAGAAACAACGTGTTATTTTGGAACCAATCTCATAGTGAAGGTTTTGTAAAAATATTGTTTTTTTATTAGATTATATTAAATATTTATACAACAAACCTAACTTGAGAAAATGTTTAAATCAGTTAGAGGATGAGCAGAAATACAGATGCAGAAAGTGATTTTGTTTTCTGCTATATATACAGATAACCTATACGAATATAGATGTTCTTATCATAAATTCCTGATTGCGGTTTGTAATTATTTCTACTGGAAACATTTCATGGATTTTTGGTGGGATTTTTAGCCTATGACGAAGTAATTCTTGTTTTGTAATATCTTTTAATATTTATACATACGTTAAATTGATACGTTATTTGATTTGATACGTTTAGTTATATAGTCCACAAATTAAATGTGTTGGAACTAATAGCACAGAGCGTGAAATCAGATTTGTCACAAAAACTCCTCGTAAAATATCTAGGAAAAATTAGTAAAAATAAATCCAAATGGAACCTAAAGGATTTTTGTATTCATGCCCGTAACAGATTGTAGGTACACGACAAAGTGGCATTTAACTATTTGTTTTTTTTTTTTACGTGTTTTGTTTAATATCTACCAATTTTTGGATCTTATTTGTGTTCATACATTATATTTTCAATATTTTTTTCGTGGAAGTCAAAATGTAAATATTATAACATTTTAATCAGAAGTTGAATTAAGATTTTACGGAATTAGAACTAGGTAACCAAGTTAAAAAAGAATTATTCTGAGACCAGAAGATTTATTTCTACCAATGTTTAAAAATAAAAAAAAATTAGAAAAACAGATTATTTTTTAGTAGTAGGTAGGTAAGTAAGAAACACAGTTATTCTTGAAGTCATTTATAACTATTATACAAAGCAAAGACTTTATGTCTGTCTGTTAGTTGAATTATAACTCTAGATGATATTATCTGACTAATTTGTGATATATATTTTATTACGTTATAAAACAAAAGGAAAAGTTACGGCGACAATCAATATGAATTTACATAAATCCACAGACACACCTAATAACCTTTTAAGAGTAGGTATTCGAACAAATAAATTTAAACGTAATTGTTCAAGCTTTTAAATTGATTATGGATTAGATACTAGATCAACTTTTACTGGGACTGTGTGGTAGGGATCGAGGAGGAGGGGGGGAGAACTAGTAGGCAGTACCTATCTGTGTTTATGAATTGGTGAATGGCGGAAAAAATCACGACGGTGTGAATACGGTTTTCATCTATATGTCTTTATAATATGGTCTATTTTCCAAATGAACGCTTCTTCTTTGCAGGTTAGACTATGCCCCAAATCTGAAAAGTCGGATGTTTTGTGTACACAGATGTAAAGATATAAAATTCTATAATGTTTGCTTTTTTTATCTTATACTAGTCCCCGCGTCTGCGCCCCCGCGTTTCATTTTTTTTTTCACGGTGTAATATAGTTTGAATTTTTTATGTACGGAACCCTAATCATTTTCCCAATTTTTTTTTCTACATAAAGATAAATAAAGATTTTTTCCTCACACATTAAAATGCGAGTAAAACTATGCATTGAGTCGGATTTTATTCACAATTTAACGAGTTTTATTTTTTTACGGATAAAGCCTAATTATTTTCGAAAAATTAAAGTAGTCTAAAATACACGGATTAACTTCAGCTATCGGGCAAAAAAATCCCAACAAAATCGCTTTAGCCGTTCCAGAGATTACCCGGAACAGATAGACAGACAGACAAAAAAAAAATATTTTCAATAGGTATATCATATACACATTCATATGTATTCAGTAAAAAGTTGATATTTTAACAATACAAACAGACACTACAATTTTATTTATTAGTATAGATATAGAACATAAGCGGTGATGGTGCAGTTGGTAGTACGTTCAGATTCTTCGAGATCGAGCCCAGGTGGGTTCTAAAATCCTACTCTAAAATCAGCCTGAGTTTTCGGTGAAGAAAAACATCGTGAAGAAATCATAGTATGGTGTTAGGGTGTTTTCTAATAAACCCACCTGGGTAGCTACCACTCTTAAGTTTGAAAACCCGTATGTTCAAGGAGCATCACTTTAGAGCCAATACCTCTAGGCTTAGTGTGTTTACCACCCTAGACCACATCATCACTTAACATCAGGTGAGATTGCGGTCAAAGCACTGAACCTATACAGTATTAAAAAAAATAATAACCTGTAGTATTAATCTTGAGATAACATAAAAAATCTTGGGAAATACTAAGAGAGATCGCTACCATTTTGACATACTATTTAAAAATCATACTAAATCAAGCCTAAAGAACTCGCATTCAGTGACTGTAATATTTAAGTTATCACGGGAAAACATTGTCTATCATATTATATGCGTTTTTTTTGGCGGGATCTCAGTCTGTCATGTAGCAATTATTTTCTTTAATTCATTAAACTCGTGTTTTTGACTCCATATCATGTAGTATTGGTGACGTTTTTTGTGATATAACTTAGTTATTGTGTACAAGTTAATTTTTTTATGGAAAATAAAACGTAACATTTATTCTGAGGTATCGACAAAGCTCCATAGAAAGTTCTAGGAGGAGCCACCATGCGACGCGGTGCTTGCGAAAGTTACCCCGTGTCGCCTCCATCCCAAATGCAGCGGACGGCTCCGGGGGGTTTTAGTGGGTATTTCCGGAGCGCTTCACGCCCGGGTGAGTCCCACACTGGCACGGAGCTCGTCACTCCGTGCCCTCTTATCTATTGTATTTGGGGGACTCTGATCCCGCAAATACAATAGATAAGGGTAGTGCGTAAATGTATTTCCCCTCGTCAAAAAAAAAAAAAAAAAGGAGGAGCCACCATTTTGCTGGAGCTTGGTAACACAGATACAAGATTGCAACTACATCTTACCCACATGACACTGGCACAAATTGTGTGTACGCAAATTGCCATATCTAAAAAGAAGAACTTATATCGATTTACTATGACATCATAATTGGAGTTTTTGTAACTCAGTCAGTCTGTTATTTAGCAGTTATTTTCTATAATCCATTAACATGGTTAAATACAAACATACATATATTATGTAATTTTGTATGATAAAGAATTGGTTATTGTGGACAAATGAAGTAAATTGGAAATAATGACGCGAAAACCACGTTATAGCAAGTTGAGACAACCGTTTTACTGGAACTTAGAAACGTTAAAAAAAGGTTGAAGAAATAACTTATCAAATGATGCTGCCAGAATTGTGTATGTCGTTTACATACACAATTGCCATTAACCAAGAAAAAGAAGTTGGCCTATGAAAAAAGTTAATAAAATTAATTAAAATTAATATTATTGTTTTTTTTTTTTTCTAACCTAGCTAATGCTGTTGACCGGAAGGGCCTTTATAGCTTTACCGTGACTTTGGTGGCGAGTGCTTAAGGCACTCAGCCACAAAAAGGTGACTAGCACAAGGGTTACCAAAATAGTACGAACCTCGGCTTGGCCGTTACCTGAGTGTGAAAACTCTCTCGCAAATTTGATCCTAGCTATACCCTACAGTTTTTATTCTTAATAATAAAAAAGGTTCCTTACAGGACCTATGTATCTGCGTTCAATACCATTAAAAATGGATACACGGCCTTAATACGCCTTAAATTTCCCGCTATTTCACTGTCCGATGCCGTTTGTGATATGATTTTCATAATTTAATGTGCCTGCCTTCGTCGTTTATATAGCTTGAATATATAAAAAAGTCACCTAGCTCCGTGAATATTTTATAACATTTTACAATATCGCTGTCGGTAATGCGATACTATGGAAAAAACAGGTTGCGCAAGGCTCTCTACACGGACCGTTTCACGCGTACAATCTAACTATATTTCTTTTCATATGCATACGAGTACTGTACTGGTTATGTAATGTATTATTTTTATGTCAACAAGCTGACCCTCTTCAACGAAATGGAGAATTGGCTCTGCCGGATCTACTTATAGATGTTTGATGAGAGACATTGAAACTGTACTTGTTAACTAGAAGGATATTACATAATGTCTTACCGTCATCCTATGGTTTTATCACGATAAATTCCTTCACCAAAATCTATGGTTTAATACAGAGTAAGATATGTGAATCCTAACCTGCGTGCGCCGACGTGAAATCCGATCAAATTATTATAGAGCCATCATAGATTCTTTATTCATTTTTTTTATTTTTTCTTCTTTATAAGTCCTTATTTATACATGTTATACCATCCTCCACTTAATCCAGTGCTGTCCTATATTCGAAAGGAAGAGAATTGAGCTGGAGTTGGAAACAGAGCTGGTGCTAAAATTAAAAACACAAAAAGAAGTTATAACTGACAAAGATAGTTGAAACAACATTTAAGAAGTTTTCTGGCTAAATAGTTGATTTCAAAAGAAAGATAAACAAATTATATTGCTAAAATTCATAATTATAATAGAGTAGATAATTAAAAGTTAAAAGTCAAATTGTAAAAGGTTAAAAATGTTTCTGACATGCGTCGGAGGATGATGGTGTAATATTAAAAAAAAAATACATGTTAGAAAAGGCAAAAGCTTTCTATTTTTTTTCGTTGGGTAAACCCATCATCGCTACCCATCTGCTAAGGAGGAGAGTAGATAAGTTATGTGGGACTATATCGACTAAAAACCTCAACTTGCCTTCTTATCGCCTACTGCCAGGTGGCGGCGAATATTGTCTTTCGATTCATCCGTGGATACTGACGAACGCAGTCTCTTGAAACAGACATATCTCTGAAGAATTGTTTAGCCCCAACTGTACCCTCAGCCTCGGTGAGTTTTTACGAGGTTTTCTCCCACTAATTCTGGGTAAACCCTGCTCAGTAATTTTTAAAACATTTTTTGTTTATTGGTTTTTGTTTATCTCAAGTTTTAGTGTGGTTTTATTGCTCAATAATTTATAAGAGATTTTTCCATTCTTGCAATATTTTGAAAAGGGTACCTTCGTCGTAATTTTTATCGTGGTTTTGTTCCTCGAAACGGCAAACTAGTGAGTCCCTTCAGAATATTTACTGGTCGCTGTTGTCTTCTTCGCGACCCACGCAGTTAAGCCCAGGCCCTTGGTTCCATTGTGTGCAGACAAATACGGTCCTGTGCTTCCGAGTTTTCGATGGTTTGTGGACAGGAAAAATTTCCATCCTGTTTGTCCGTCTGCACACCGAGCCCGCTCTTAGTCCTGTGACCCTTTAACAAGCAGAGGGATGTTGTGAGGAGCCGAACACCAAAAAGTCTTAATTAGTATCATTCTTTGACAAAAATTGACACCGTTGCCCAGGATAAAACACGAGGAATGCTACCTAACTTCGTATCCCGGCAAGCCTCTCTGTCCATCAAAACTAATTTACATTATCTTTTTTTTAATCTATAGATACTAATAAATACAGTTGAAGTGTCTGTTTGTAATGTCGAAATATTTTTTTTTTCTATATAAATATGAATGAATACGATATAAATACCGACAAAACATTTTTTTTAAATTTTGTTTGCCTGTGTGTTTGTTCCAGAACTGATGGACGGACTTTGACGGGACGTTTTTTTGGTAAATAGCTGAAGTTACTCCGTTTTAATTTTCGAAAATAATTAAAGTTTCGCGTAAAAATATTAAAACGCAGTGAAGAACATGTGAAACGTAGACGGAGCTACGGGCACACAGCTAGTCATAAATATGTTCTTTGGTTACATTTTTTTATAAATTATTAACCAAATTTGATAATATTATATAAAGAACAAGTTGTGAGGGTGTTCATTTGTTAGTAGTACCTAATAAAATAGAGTAAATTTTATAAAAGTACTGTCTCTATTAACTAAATAACGTTTTATTGGGAATTTAATGTTCGATATTACAGTTAAAATCATTTGAACTATTTTGCCAAAAAAATATCTAATAACGGACTAAAAATGCCGATCCCATAAACTCAAAACAGGAAGACATTTTCTTTAAGAGCGAAGCACCTCTGGTGGCAACGATCGGAACTAACCCGGGCCGCGCAACGACCGCGCGCAACTAACTCTTTCCGCGCTTTCTTTTCTCCCGTCCCTCTCGCACTCGAGCGCGTGTCGCACGTTTTTTGGCGTCGGAAAGGGACGGATAAAAAAAATGGACGAACGCACATGTGCGCGGCCGCTCGTTTTCGTCTTATTTTTCGCAGTTCATTCGCCTCGGATTTATTCGCGGCGTACGTTTTTTGCTATATTTTTTATGTTATTTTATATTTCTATGGTTTTTTTTCTCTCCCTTCGTCGTGTATGCGTGTGTCCGTGGCCTAGGTCGCGTGGGTAGACGATTTATTTTTCTCGAGATATCCCGCGTTTCTAATGCAGCCGAGATTGTTCAAGTCATTTGATTCTGTAAGCGTTTGAAATATGTTTTAAGTGTTAAGTTCAGATAGGCGGGGGTGATAGAAAAATCTATTTATTCAATTAATTATTTATTTTATATTAATTGAAATTTTAGTAAACTTTTTTATTAACTAGTATTAAAGTTACATCAACTAAATAAGTAAAACCGGGTTAAATTAAAAAAAAAGAATCACGCAAATCGGTTCAGTAAGGATACACCTCAAAGTAATTCATATTAGACGGCACGTCCGTTGTCTACGCACGTTAATACCTCAATTCGTAATGAAAGATAATCGTCTCAATAGATACTGGCATTGCTAATATATTCCAATATACCCACATTATGTAACATTACCTATACAAGACACTTTTACCATAGATTTATTTAAATTCTAAACACTGTGGGCGTCACATTATCTAACTGGCTGTTACTAATGAATATATTGCCACATCTTGTGTTGCCTTACGGACGATCTTAATATCCAATCTTAACTTTTAAATTAAGATCAAACCAAAAATTAAAAAAAAACTATAGGAAAAAAGGATTGTAATTTGGGATTTCAGCAGGTAAAAACAGATTGAGGTAGCATATATAACGTCATATATAATAATACCTCAGCCAGGTCGAAGATGTTCTAAAGAAAGAACATTCTAGAAAGTAGAAGGAGCGAAATACGTGTATCGGGATCGCAGCAGGTGGTTGGATGTAGTCTCTGCCTACCCTTATGAGAGAAAGGCGTGATGTTATGTTTATGTTATAAGACGTTCAATTCCTCGATAAAATGTCCCTCTATATCCCAAACAATCGTTTGGGAGTTGTTAAGAATTAGTCATACGAACGTTTATTTTATGACATTCATAAATGAATTTATATACACACTATGTACAAGCCATTTCCAAAAAATACTTCAATTTAATGCATTTAATGTGTTATTGGTAATGTCCGTACGTTCATTTAAATGGAACAAAGACATTTTGTTTTTCACATACTAAATACTTTTTTGATTGTTACCTATATGCACTAGCTCATGCACACGGGTTTGATTGCGTTATTAGAGATAAAGCCAACTGAATTCAGGAATTAAAAGTAGCCTATACGCTTTATTGCAATAAGGAGAATGTGTAAGCGAAATTTAGTACTTAGGGCGTGAAATACATAAACAAACCCACATTCGCATTTATAATATTAGTTAGGATAGTTACAGTTGTCGACTACGATTTCAACTCCGAGTTCCGGATCCGATCTCCGCCTGAAATTAAGAAATAATGTTCGCTAAATATTTTTAACGTGTTTTTTTTTTATCTATGTCTTTTATATTTACTACTAGCTGTGGGTAATGGGCTGTGAATAGGTAAAGGTACATAGCCTATCCTAGTTGCGTTTATGCGTTCAGATCTTATATAAATGCTTCAACGCTCAAGAAAATCGTGGTTACTATTCTAGAACTCTTCAGCAAATTTTTGCGGCACCTCAAAGTTTACATTCTTCTAAATAAATAATGGCGATATATGTGTTAAACATACACAATTTGCACCAGTGTCATGTGGGTAAGACGTATTCTCAATCTTGTATCAACAATACCCAGCTCCAGCAAAATGATGGCCTTTCTTGCTCGAACTTGTCATGGAGTTATCTCGGTACCTCAGAATAAACGTGAAGCGTTATTATTTAATAAACTTAACTTGTATACAATAGCCAAACTATGTAACACGAGATTACATGATATACGAGTCAAAACACAAGGTAATAAATTATAGAAAATAACTGGTAATTAATAAAGTCATTTCACTTGAACACAATAACCAGATTATATCGGATAAGATATTACATTCCTGTCACATAGAGTCAAAAACTACATTTTTAATAACAAATGAATACTACTGTTGGTGTGACAGACTAAGATACGCCAAAAAAACAAATAACCTTCAGAATGGAACTCAAGGATTATTTTTTATTTGTAAGATATACATAGTTCTTTAGGGCTGTCTTTATTTTATCATTCTATATTTGTTGCTCTTTGTTAGAACTTTCCAAGAAGTTTATGTGATACCTCAGATCTTACGTGCTGGGTTATTATTGTCTATGTATACACTTTAATTGTTTGTCTATTCGTATTACATGATGTATAGTCAAATACTGCACGTAAAGACAGGAACTACTGTATCTCAAATATCCCGCTAAAAAAACATCACAGATAGTGTTGCCACAGTTGAAGATTACTTAAAAAAAAAACAATTATATTCGCCTTCATTAACGTCAGAAACGGAAAAGAATAGTTCCAATAAAAACACCTTGCAAGAGAAACAAGTATAGTTATTTTTGAGGTTATCCCATGTACCTACTAAGTGAGCACTGGAGTAACTAGTGTCCATAATTAATATAAGCATAAACATTTACTAAAAACTTACACAAAGGATACACAGCCGAGTCTGAGTCTAGATAGAAATAGTCGTTTATCTAGACTCGCACAAAGAAATACTATGATTACGAGTAACAAGTATGAAATGCGTACTTAGTCGCTCTGTGATAACGTTGTTTATTTATAAGATGTGCTGTATTCATAGTCGAGAATTGGTTTACTCTTGCTCAATTATATTTTATCCCAGCACTTTGTAAAAAGAAAACAAAAAAAAAAACTAATTTCAGAAGTACCACCAAAGTATTTTTTTTTTTTATTCCTTGTACTATTATTCAGTGGATTAAATTCATAAAATATTTATAGCTGTACTTAAAGCACTGTCGAGAATGCGATTGCGGAAATTTTTACGTCAACTTATTATAGTTAACACTATGATTTTTATAGTTTTTATATTCAAAAAAATGATATGTAAATATATATATATTTAAAAATCTATTATATATTATATATATATATATATATATATATATATATATATATATATATATATATATATATATATATATATATAATATGTTTTCCGAACCGGTGGTAGTGTTTTAGACGTTCATAAACGCCTTCTTAGGGCATAAATTGAATAAAGACTTTTTGATTTTGATCCAGAAATGAGGTGAAAAATATTCCTGAAATTAAAAAAAGAAAATCTTGTAAAACATTTATTTTAGTCCATATTACGAACTATAGCGACAGAAAATTCAGTTACATTTCTCATGTAAAGGTGTAATCGACACATTACTGGATAATTAGATATTCTTCATACGTGAAGTGTGAAAATAGATCTCCAAGAGAAATTTATCAAAACCAAACAATTCAAGAAAAACCTAAATGTGTAAAATATAATACTGTGACGACATCTAGAACCTTCACTAAAACCCTCGAAACAAATAGAAGTCTCTCCCGATTATAATATATACTTACTCGAGTTCCGAGAAATTAACCAAAGGACTAACATATTAACAATATATATATATAACCAACCATTAAAATAAACTACAATGGATTAAGACAATCGCTTAAGTACTTAAAGCGTAAAGCGAAGATAATACTGTATCGATTATGAAATCAATTATGCCTTTAAAAGGCATTTTATACCAAAACAGTATTATAATAAAAATATGTCTATGTAAATGTTCGACAAATGATTTTAATAATAAGATTAAACTATGAATACGCCACGTGAGCTTTTTTTCCTTGCTCTGGCACAGGGTTATCACGGAAAAGTGGTGAATTTTTCAAAATTTTATCTACACCGCGTACGTATAAGACACACACACACGGATGGCTAGTGATGTGACAACATTAAATGTGTTAAATCATAAACTAGATTATGATGTAAACACAATCAAACGACATAGATACATGTGATTTTATTTTTACGGCTGATTCCGATGGCATTCATTTGGGAGTTTTTGGCGGGATCTCAGTCTCTCATGTAGCGGTTGTTTTCTTTAATTCATTAAATTTGTGTATTTGACTCTATATCGTGTAATTTTGGTGGCGTTTTGTGTAATATAGATCGGTTATTGTATACAAGTCAAGTTTAAGATGGAAAATAACGCGTAGCATTTATTCTGAAGTGCCACACAAAGCTCCATAGAAAGTTCTAGCAGGATGAGCCACAGTTTTGGTGGAACTTGGTAACGCTGATACAAGATTGAAAATACATCTTACCTACATGACATTGGCACTAATTGTTTGAAAACAAATTACCATTATCTAAGAAGAAGCGTTTAATTGTAAATGTGATAAGATGTTTGAGTAGCCATTTAAAATGTACCTATCTACTTTTTTTTATTTAGTTTTTATTTTTATTTTATTTTATTTAGTTTTTATTTAGCTTGGTTTCAATTTATTTTCTTTAGCTTTATTTTATTATAATTGTTTAATTCTGTGTCAGGTATACATTGCAACTGATAACTTATACTAACAAACGCATTGTTATGTTACGAAAGTAAGAATAACGGGTGTGAAGGAAAAAATAGAAAAAAAAAACCTTTCATTTATTTATTCACTATTTTGTACACCTTCACAGATATCTTTTGATGCAAAAAAAAAAACATAAACCATTTTTGTGTCTGTTTAAAAAGAGCTGTAACTTTCATGTAACATTTTTGGGACTGTGAAATAAATAAATATTGAAATCGAAATGCCTCTTTTCTATCTTGTGATCGCTTTGATATTCGTTTTTTTTTATTCGTCTTGTATCAAGTCAAAAAAATATTTATCCGAACTTGATATACTATACAATTGAATGGAACAATGGAATACTCAATTTTTATAAAAACAAAATTCATGACCAAAAATATTGCGAAAAAGAGAATAATACATAACAATAATTAATTTATTTACGTTGTTATTATTTAAAAAATTATATTACATAAATAAATTTTATAAAGAACCTTACAATTATCAAATCAATTGTTACACAAAAAAAATGAAACAGCTGTTCGCACTAGAGTTAGTCATCCGCCATCTTGCTAAACGGACTAGGCTGAGTGATTAAATTTTTCAACAAATAGTCCATTTTTGACAATTGTTTAGTTTAACTATGTTACAAAAAACGCATCATAGCATTATTTTAACAATTCGGTACAAATCTGACCATTTCTCGAGGTGACTACGGATAAAAAAATCGGCCCTTAGCCAGTTTACAGATTTCATGGTTAAGACAGGCCTGTTATAACACGGCCGGTTTCAATATTCAATATCTGATTTCTATATCAATATCTAATTTCAATACTTTTTCTTTATACAATAAGATATATGTAAGTAATCGATCAGAAAGACCGATTTATATTCTTCTGATCTCTATTTCAAAGTTAAGATTCGATATAGAAACAACCCGTCAGAGTCTAAGGGTTACTGTGGTCGTTTGAGATCAAAAAGCATGGCTGTTTGTTCCATTTTATAAAAAGCAACGTGCCTTTCTTTTTCTTTCACCCTCCATCCGCTATCCGCAGAACCGCTGTCATAATCTACAATATTTTTAAATCATACATTATACTCTAGGATTATTTAGTTACTAGCTGTGTGCCCGTGGCTGCGGCCACGGAACCCTCATTATTTTCCTACATTTTTTTTTGGTACTAAGATAAGGTAAAATTATTTCTCATAAGTTTAAGCACTTGCCAGTAAGACTGTGCATTGAATCGGATTTTATTCAAATTTGATCTGGGTTTTATTTTTGAAAATTAATAGTACCCTAATTTACCCAGAGTAAATTCAGCTAACTACAAAAAAAAAAATCCTGTCAAAATCGGTGTAGCCGTTCCGGAGTTTACCCGATGCAAACAGACAGATAAAAATCTCAAAAATTGTATTTTTGGTATAGGTATCATATCATATCTAATTAGTAAAAAATAATAATTTTAATATTATAAACAGACACTTCTTTTTTTATTAGTATAAGTATAAAGCAACATATGAAAGAGGTAATAGGTATTTTTCGTTTAATTTAAATTATATTTTGGCAAAAAAAAAAAACTTTTTTTATTGAAAGGTTTTACATCAATGTGATTGTATTAACGTTTTGGACAAGGTATATCTCGTGGGTATATCTCGTTCACGTGGAATGCTTGACTAGATTTAATTAAAAAATCATTTTCTAAATTTATTATACGTACGTATTGTATTTGAATGACTTAATGTCAAGTATATTTTGAAACGCAATTACGGGGAAACATTAAATTAACCTTCTCGTTAAAAAAATCCTTGTTTTGTGATTTACAAAAACTGCCAGTGTATTAATAAAACATTTTTCCGTATGCAATCTAATAATATAGAAAATAAGCAATTCAAACTACTGCTATGTAAATAATTATAATATTTTTTTTACATATGGCATACCGCAATCATTAAGTTACCTTAATGTTAAAGTATTTTGAAAATTAACCTGTAAATAAATTATCATTATTATGATTTTTTTAAATTAAACATAATTCATACCATACTAAACACAATTTTCATTAATTTTTTACTAGGGTCATAATGGAAAAAAAGTTTATAATTTGTTAAAATAAATTAACTTACCTTCAAAATACTGTTAATAATAATTGTTATTCAAGGCAAAGTTAGAAGTTTCAAGAGGCTTTAAAATTAACTTGAGACTTTTTTTATTTGTTAAATCAAAATGCATCTAATAGATAATTTTATAAATTTTATGCGTTAAACACTTCTTATTTGCTCCCGGTAACGCCATCTATGCGTGATTTTTGTTTGAAATACTTTTCTCTATTTTCGCTTAACCTAACAAAGCATTGATATTATTCGGAATTATAAATTCCTTTATTTTCTATATTTCGTTAGATATACATTTCTGAAAAATTCGTTTGTGAATAAAAAATATATTTAAATGATTGTTTATTCACAATAATACAAAGTAAAAGTAATTTAAATGTAGATAAAATTAAAATAAATACTAAGAAACAATGAGTCCGAAATACTATGTTATAATTGTGAAGCAATTAAAATCAAGATGGACTCAGTCTTTAAGAAAGATGTCCCAACACTAAGGAATAAATAGACCAAGGAACTTTAAAATCGTTTCTAAAGGGAATATAATGTAAAATGGATACAAACGATCTTATATTTTATTCCAAGGAGTTAGAGTTGAATTTCTAATAACGAAAGTGGGTTTTTGCAACATATTAAAATTAATGTAAAAATGTATTTTTTCGTTAGAAAAAAGATAATAATGCTTGGTTGTTTTAAATGGAAATTTTATAAGTCGTCTTTGAGCGGGGCGGTTGTTTTTTTTCTCGTCTCTCGAGGTAAAAATTTTCCATTATTATGTAATTATGCATTTTTTTTTCTCAACTTCTTTTTCTTAATTGAAAGTTTAAAACGTACGCGGAAATAAATGTGAATCTTTTAAATGGCGGTTGAATACGCTGCGTGTAGAAGAAAAAACCATCTTACGTAATTTTTTTAAGATAAAAACTTTTTATACTTTGGACTTTGTGTTGTTAAAAAAACGAAAATCATTGTGATTGCGACGATGTGGTGTGTTTTAATTAGAAAAATGTTATTGGAAATAATTTCTAACTGGAAATCTAAGTAATAAGTTTAGTTTACGTTTTATTTGTTAGATGTCGCAGTTCTGTTACTTTTAAAGTATAAATTGGTTAAAAAATATATTTGCACGAATATGAACAAATCTTATTATTAAGTGACGAATAATTTAATATTTCGCTTTTATGTTACTTGTATTTTAATGTGGGATACAGGATACATTTTTTCTATAAAAATATTTTTTTTTTCTACATTTATAAAAAGAGATTCAAAGCAAGAATGAAACGTTTTACAATAAAATTTTATAATAAATAATACCTCGCTCTTTGGGATGTAAAAAAAAACATTCTATGAATAGAAAGGTGACCAAAAAAAACGTACCCAATAAACAAAAAAAAAACGTTGTGTTAAATGATTTAACATTAAAATTTTAATATAATTTGACGGTTCTACAAAACGGAATGTCGTTATAATAGGGGCAAAAAATGCACCCCACACCATAAAACACGCCTCGGAATAGGGTCGTCGGTGTTGAAGAAATTGAAAAAAAAGAACAAAAAAAAAAAGTAGGCCGGCACGCGCACCACCAATTAACTCATTTTTTTTTCTGTGAGCGCTTGTTCAAACATATGTAATTTTTTTTCTTTCTTTCATTGGTTCCGCTATGGGAGGGCGGGTTTTTTTTCTCTGTACACTTTTTATTTTCTATTCCTTCCGTGTCAAGTTTATCACGTGTGTATTTTTTTTTTTTGGTATCGTTCGTGTAACGTTTAGCTTTGGTGGATTTTTGACACGCGATGTTTGGTTAGGGGGTTTGGTTTTTTTTTTTTTATAAATGCTTTTTTTTTACTCGATTTCTCGTTTATTACTCTGTGAATTGATACTTTGCTTCTGTTTAACGGTCGATTTGACAGTTTTAGGGAGAGAGGCTTTTTCGAGTTTCGTTTCTTTCGTTTAGGGTTTGTGTGTGTGTGTGTGTGTGTTTTAGACGATTCTGTGATTTATTTTTGTTGTTAGGTACATTTTTGCACTGAGTTTTAATTATTTAATACCATGTTTAATTTTTACGCTATTTCTTATATTTTCTTTAAAACTGTACATTTGATCTCTTTATGTCTGTTTTTTATGCTTTCTGTATCCGTCGCCAGTACAAGACAGTGTCACTGTTTATAGACTACCATAATACGCTTTAAAATTTTTTTAAATATTTTATAGGGTCAGTTCTTTGACCACAAGTTAAGTGATGATGTGGTATAGGATAATAACACACACTAAGCCTAGAGTTACTGGTTCTCAAGTGATGCTGGCGGAACACGCCTATTGGTATCCAGCATTCAGTCCATCCAGTATTAGAAATTGCCCTACTACCATAATATGGTTTCGTCACGATGTTTCCTTCACTGAAAGCTAAGGTTGATTTTATAGTTACATAGTTTCGCTCGAACCCGCGTCCATTGACGCGGAATCCGGCCGCGCTATCAACTGCAATACATTACAAACCGGTACGTGGTAAACGAATTTGTCTTCTTAACCACCGTTGACATTAGCGTGGGGCGAATTCCGCAGGATTTACGTCGCAAGCCCAAACAAGGCCCGCACCACTTTAGTGACCTAGTGCTAGCTACCTACCACTTTCCCGGCTGAGTGCATTAAGCACTCGCCCAAAAAGTTCGATGAGGCTGTCAAGGCCATTCCGCTTAAATAATGTCTTAATCGGTTCTAGAAAAAAAAAATGTTTCCTTGTTATATTTAACTAAACCATCGACTGTTTAAGAGGTTTAGTAAGCTAAATAATTATTAAGAATGAAGATTGTTAATGAGCCAATGGTAAGACTTGTATGAGCATGTATAGATTTTATTCTAAAAAAAATTTCTCGATCTAACTCTGTTAACTAGAATGGACTTGACAGCTTCAAATGGTGCACTTTGGGATGAGTCTTTAGTTCACTCAGCCGGAATATGTTAGTAGTTGGAAACGCATTACACTAAAAAAGAATCTCGGCATGAATATGTAAATATTTAACGGAATTTGCTTTTTAGGTTTGTAAAAAGGAGAAGAAAAAAACAAAAATCCTTATAGATCTCATATACCTACCTTTGCTTTATCCAGAATTAAATAGTGTCTATTAAGTCAGTTCATCCCTTTCTTCGTTTTGGAATTTAGGCCCTGAGAAGGCGCTTATGAACGTCAAAATACTACCACCGGTTTGGAACAAGAACCAAATCGAGAAGAGCGTAGGCAAGAAATTCGATCTGGTTTAAATTTTTTTTCAAATATAATATAAAATATACAATTCATGATAATAATAAATGGTTTTAGCGGAAATTTAGAGACACAGGGTGTCATTTCCAAGCATATATCGTTCACGTAATGCTCCATCCTAAAATAACTTTAGGACATTAAAACCTGTTTGACTTAGTGCTTAAACTTATTGTCAGGTAAATCGGTAATGTGCTTTAAACCATATTGTAGAACCTGCCACTATTATCTAAAAATATTTTATCAGAATTACTAAGCCTACGGCATGGAACGGCCAATTCTAATTCCGTTTCTGATACCCTTCAATTCATATATTTCTTTTTTTTTTGCGCTGGCGTGTTTCAAATATTTATTTCTACGTCCCTATAATTGACAATTCAATAAATGATTGGCAATGTAAAGTAAAAGACAGGGAATTAGATGACAATAAGGAATGCCATCGGATTGTTCATCAGTTATCGATCACACAGACGGACAGACAAGCGCTTTGTTTGTGTTCCACAGTCGTATAGACGTCACGGAATTGTACCATCAATAATATTATACTGTATAAGCTCACGTGTTATGGAGATGGACTTTATAATTATTTGTATTGTATAGAAATATATTTTTTATTACTTTTATATATTTGCGTTACGGTAAGATCAGATTGACAAAGAACAGATATATCTATTAAATAAAGAATATTGAGAATACCTGTACCAAAAACACAATTTTTTTAAATATTTATCTGTCTTTCTGTTTGTTCCGGCTAATTTCCGGAACGAAATAACTGATTTTGACAAAACTTTTTTGGCAGATAGCTGAAAATATTAAGCGAAACTTAAGCTACTTGTAATTTTTTTTAATTACTAGGGTTCCACGTAAAAAAAATAAAACTCCTAAAATTATGAACCAAATCCGATCAAGACGCAGTTTTACAGTCAGGCATTTAAATTTCTGAGAAATATTTTTGCTTTATGTTAATACCAAAAGAAATTAGAACAGTAATTAGGATTCCGTGTAAAAAAACTATTAAAGTTGTGAACAAAATGGACAGCACCATCGAAACATTACTTTTCAATGATTATTTAAAAAGTATATTACGCCATAAAAAGTATATTTAACGCGAGTGGAGCCGCGGACGCACAGGTAGCCCTGTATGTTAAAAATTTTGATTTTGATTTTTTGAAATAATTTAACACAAAACATCGAAACATCATTTAGTCCAATAACTAAACCCATGTCTTTACAAGCATATACCTAAAAACTTGACCCTTAAATTATGTAGATTTGCATGATATTTGTAAAACCTCATATGTTTGTTTATGTAGTGATATTTGCAGTGTTTATATTTTTTCAAATTTTATTTTATCTTGACACTTTTTATCATCTCCGAACACAGCCAGAATCATTGGCAGTCTATTTCATTTCGACGATTATTACAAATTACGATTATTTATAAACAATAGTAATAAAATCTTGGGAAATTAGAAAACACATTTTTGTTTAATTCTCACGTGAATCTATTTTCCGGTTTATTTACAAAAAAACAGAATTAACGCTTTCACTACATTACATTATTTTGGTATAAGTCTTAAATATTCACGAATGTAAATAAATTATTATGATTAATTCTTTATCTATTTAGTCCACTGTTATCATCGTAACTTGTTAAATATAGTATATATATATGTGTAGGTATACTAAAATGTCAACAGAGAGTATAATTTACAAAAACATAGTGTAAATCGGTTTAGTAATACTAAATTTATGAGCCGATACACGAATACATAAATCCACAGACAGATAAATTGTTAATTTTGAGTGTTTCCTTGTATTACATTAATACCTAATACCTAGCTCATAATAGTGTCGCAAAATGAGAAAGAGTATGTAAATATCCATTGTGTTACCAAAACTTCTTGCTCACTATCGGAAACTAAACGGAAAATATGTTAAAGTTAATATAAAAAAGCCGTTTTTCATATTTCTTAGCCTCAACCCTTCAACGATTCTTCCAAAAATCATTAAAAATAGGTCGCGGTGCGTGACCGGCCGGTCATTACGACCCACAGTTACTAGTTTCACGAATAAAACTGTCTCAACACAGTTTTTATACAGTTAAAAAGAATCGTTAAATTTGTTATTTGATATTTTTACAAGAAAAAAATACATTGGTGGTAAATTTAAAATTTATAACAAAAAAGGAATAAAAAATTGAATTTTACTGTATAATTATTTGATATTTAAAAGTTTTTACTTGCCTCTATATATACATATGTAGACTACCTATATAACGAACACTTTATATCACTGAATAATGTATGAAATTTAATTCTGACTCTTTACTATTACATCTACACGATATTGGAACACCTTACCCGCTTGACCTATATGATGCTAAGACAATCACCAAATTGTAATCTAAACTCCATCAATTTTATCCTAATGAACAGAAACAAGAAACTTTATACGTATCTCACCAAAATTCGTAAATGTTACATATAGGTATTTATTTGATATTTCTGGATTTTCCTAAGTAAATGTTACCATACGTAAGAATGTGTCTGTATATAATTTATTTACATTACAATATTATTCAGTTTTTGACTTTTTTAGTACAGAATAGATTTGATTATCTACATTAAAACGCATCATTCGCTTCTTTGAAATGACAACACTACCGCAGGTTAGCTGGAAGAACATGCCAAATGGCATTAAGATTACGTAAATAGATTAACTATTAGTATATACTATAGTATAGTATATATATTATAGTATAGTATATAGTATAGTATAACTATAGTACAGTAATTATCTGACTTTATTATAATCTAATGCTGTTGACCGGAAGGGCCTTAACAGCTTTACCGAACTTTGGGGGCGAGTGCAGAAGGCACTTAGCCACAAAAAGGTAACTAGCACAATGGCTACCAAAATCGTACGAACCTCGGCTTGGCCGTTACCTGAGTATACAAACTCTCTCGCAAATTGGATCCTAATCATGACATAATAACTTTAGGTATAGGTATATTTAAACTTAAATTATAATGTAACAAGTTTAAAAAAATAGTTTATGGTAATATTAAAAAAAAAAGCATTTTAGTAAGGTGAAGCCGTTGACTAAAGTTAGTATATATAGAAATAAACTATGACAAATTAAATACTCGTTACTTCGAGGCCTCCTTTGAATATTTTATGCATTCCAATTCAATTAAGTTTTTGTCTAACTCGTTTTTGTTTATTCCCAATATTATTTGTCAGTAGAAAAATAAATTACGATATTACATATTAATATAATTGGAATCAGAAAATTATTTTATTAATCAAAGGTAAATTATACTGTGTTTTGTTTTTAATTTGTTTTGAGTAAAAGGCGTCGAAGAAGCATTTACCGCTGTCAATTGTGCTAGGCACATTTTTTTTTGTTTCATGTCTGACTTTGTACTAAAGAGCCTTAACCTTAAAGCTTCAGCAATCTTTTAGGCACTGTTGTCAAAGTCTAGGCCTATTAGAGAAGGTCACTTCTCGGGTTAATTTTTGTACGTAAGTTCCAGTACCTTTCCCCGCTCCAATCAAACTAGGATCTCGGAATACAATTGTTTTCATATATATTTATTGCGTTTTTGTTTACAAATTCTATATAACTATCATTAATTTGAAATATTTATTTGGCACTACTTGTTTTAGTCCGATGGTTGAAATTAAGTGGATGTCTTAGCGTCATTTATTTCATACAAACGTAGTCCCCTGTTTCCTACTTGGATAAAAGCTTTATGGTTAATGTTTTTTACACCAAATAATATATATCGACTACCGCCATGCCCGTAAGTTTTGATTTTTTCCATAAATTAGTTGTTGTAGAAATTACAAGCCTTTGAAAATGAAAATAATGCTCGACTTTTACCGTCAATTTCAGCCGTTCGTCAAACAAATTTCATAGATAAAATTTAAAAAAGCAAAAGCCAAATATTGTCAAAGTCTTTATTATCCTAAAACTGAAAGAGTATTAGAATCGATTCAGTTTTAGAGGAGGAAACAGGGTACTATGAGGTGATGTTTTCGTCTATTCTGCATAGTTAGTCAGCCCGCGCTGCAGTTGTCCCTTTCGTGTTTTATATTACTTTCTAATGCCTACTTTCCTACCACATGTCTTCTTAAGTCACAATCGTTATTAAAATTGCAAAGAACAAAAAAACGACTCCAAATTTGTTTCATTGATAATAAGTAAAACTCATCAATACATATAAAGGAAACAGAGAATAAAACTTTTAGAACTATTTTTTCTTTGCCTATTTCATCACCATCTTCTTGCTTTGTTTCCAACTCACTTGGGGTTAGCCCGGTTTATTAACCGTCATATCTTTATTTACTCCTTTTTTTCATCATTCCATTCCACATTCATATTCGTTATTATTTTATCCACATGCGCTTCGTCTCTTCTATGAGAAGAGCCCTCATACCATAAAAAACGTTTTCATTTCAACTTTTCTACCACTAGGGTTTCAAACTCTTGCTAAATTATATTTGAGTCACGCCCGCCACACATCCATCTCAATATTCGCATCTCAGCTACATACAAACGTTCTTCATCCATCTTCTTATTAGCACATCATTATTTCATTCAATATGACAGTTGTTATTTATTTTAATACACATCTAAACTTATAAATAAAATTGAAGTGTCTGTTTGTAATGTCATTTAAAAAAAATGTCTGTTCGGTTCGGGTAATCTCCGGAACGGCTGGACCGATTTTGACGGGACTATTTTTGGTAGATAGCTGAAGTAACAACTCCGCGTAACTTAAGGTGCTTTTGATTCTCGAAAATAATTAGGGTTCCGCGAAATAAAATCCGATTCAATGCACAGTTTTATAGAAAAAAAAAAAATACTTTATCATAGTATGTAATAAAAAAAATTAATAAAATTTTAATTATGGTTCCGTATAGAAAAATTAAAACGCAGTGGAGAATGCATGAAACGCGGGCGCAGCCGCGTGCACATAGCTAGTGTAATATAAAAAACCATGGATGTAGTAACCGAACACTATAAGACGAAATCCGTTCTCTTTAAAATTGAAATAATAGAAGGACTCGTTTGACCCTAAAAATTATGCAAATGACATCACCTATCGGATATACCTTTACAAGGGTTATATTGTCCTGATTGTTTATTTTTTTGTTTCTCTCGCAATTATTGTACTATACTACTATAGAACCGGTTAGAAATGTATGGATTTCGAAACCATTGTTGAAAGATTTCGAGATAATCAGTTGTTTTTTGTTGTTGTTTCAAATACGTTTGATATCTGCGATGATGTACCGTGAGAATGATTTACCTATATGATTTTTTGACACAGAGAATAAATGTCACGTGTGTTTTTTTTTTGCTTCCTTTATATCATATCTGAGGAATAGGCAAAGGAATCTAGAACATTCTGACAGGCGTCTGACATTAGAAACATTTGATCACTTGGATCACTACGTGAACGATAGTAATATATGGAATTTACACACCTCTGTGTGTTTCTGTAGTTTTTATTTAAAAATATTTGTATTTATAAAAAAAGACCAAATCGAGTTTCTCGCTCTTCTCAACTGGATTATGTTTTGAACCCGTGGTAGTGTTTTGACGTTCATAAGCGCCTTCTTAGTGCGTAAATTAAATAAATTGATTTCGACTTTACATACACACTCTAACAAAATGGCGACTCTTTGTCATGACGTTTTAGGAATCGTAGTGACATTTTAGAATTCACGCTTTGTGCCGTTATTTTTAACACAATCCGCTCATGCTCGAACGAGGTATATTACGTAAAACGGAACCAAAATTACATAATCGGTAAAGGCACCTACAAGTTAATGTTACAAATAAGGACAGACCATGGCAGATCAAGAGGTCGCGAAAAACTTTTAACTTAATTTTTTTTAAATCCATAAATACATTAAAACTTTTTAATCTTCTGAGGCGATGATAGCTCAGTTGTTAGCGGTCATCTTCCGCATCAATGGACGTAGGTTCAACCTCTACCTAACAATGAGCCTTTATAATGTAGTAATGTAGGTAGGCCTTTGTTATGTAGGTATAGTGAATTGATGATCTTTTGATAATAACCTCATCTATTTTTTTTTTTTCCTATACCACCTTTTAACTATCCCAAAAATACAATTATAATTTTTTTTGTCTATATGTCTCCTTGTGCATGCTAATCTCCGAAACGGCTGGATCGATTTTGACGATTTTTTTTTTTTTTTTGTTAGATAGCTGGAGTTACTGCGTGTAACTAAGAATAATTTGATTTTTCGACAATAATTAGGGTTCCGCTCAAAAATATTAAAACACATTAAATTGTGAATATAGTCCGATTCAGTGCACAGTTTTACTAGCAGGTGTTTGAATCTGTTAGAAGCATCTTTGCTTTCTGTTGTGCCAAAATAATTAGGTTCAGAAAGATAACTAGGGTTCCGTGTAAAAAAAATTGAAAATAATAAAATTGTGAACTAAATACTTACGATTCAATGGACAGTACCATCAAAATATTATTTTCCAATGATATGTCCACTGCTGAATATATAGGTCTCCCCTAATAAGGGGGCAATTGCCACAATCGCCCCGCTTGGCAGGCGGGTTGGTGATCGCAGTCAAGGGTTTGTGTTACGCAGAGGATGCTGCTGCCCATCCCCTGGTCTATCCCTTAGTCGCCTTTTACGACACCCACGGGAAGAGATGGGGTAGTACCAATCTTAGCCGGCACCACACGGCATAACTATCTATAACGGCTATCTATATCTTATCCCATCTACTTTTAGGCGGGCGTTATTAGAAAATTCATTACCACCAAGCTATAGTTTGGTTTGCGATGTTTTGGTTTACCGAAAAAACAGGCCCGTTATAAAGTTATAAAAAAAATACGATTTAGTGTAACCTCATTTGCATCACATGTGCACAGAGCGTGGAAAAATAGTCACTCCTACACATTAAGCCACGCCCGTATATTATATCCGCCATTACCTCTTCATTGTCTTAAGTCACTTAATGATTGGACGATAACGATGTACAGTTGAATATAGTGAATATTTAAATAACACAGCCTCTCTTTATTTTGCATTTATTATGTCGGTGACTGTACTAATATGGTTTTTAATTGTGAAATTTAAACTCCTAAACTGGACAATCGCTGTTGATTTGGAGGGCTCCTATGCTCAGGCTTTGTAGAGATGACCCAGGACGTACTCCGATCCCCAACGAGGGAAGGTATTACACTCGCTGGCAGCGTGATACAGCGAAACTTTCGTGCCCTAGGACAGTGGTTCTCAATCTTTTTTCCTTTCCCGTACCTCTTAATAAAACTTTCCAATTATAAGTACCTATCCTTTGTAACTTCATAGCTACTCCTAAAAATGTGTCTCGTTTCTCTTAATGCACATGTCTATTATTAATCTTAACTTTGAGATATACCTAGTACTATCTCTAGCGACTTGTCATCTATAGTGAGTTACTGTGGGAGTCTCTTTACGTACATTAACAAGATTTTGTTATTTTTAATCATTTTGTTTTTTATTGTTTTCAAGAATATTCTTTTAACATTTAGCGGTGCAGGGTTTGGCAATGAATTTCGACAGAAATAAAATGATTTTTGATCTAATATCTTAAATATCATTAAAACACAGCCTAATCATATTCATGTCAGATTTTAAACCTTAAACTTAATATTACTTTAAACTTTAATCAGTCAAATTATTTTTTTTTCGAAATTCTGTAACTACAAAATAATAACAATCCCTTAATGAAAATATTACTTATTGTATCCATTAAAATAATGTTTATATAAGGTAACTGTTTTAATTTTGTCAATATTTCTGCCATTACCAATTAAATTTTCACGTACCCCCAATGGGACCATGCGTACCACAGGTTGAGAATCACTGAATTAGAATAAAACGGATCACACTGCACCTCAGACTCCTGCATAGTACACGCAGGTACACGGATTCTGTTGTCCCAATTAGAGATCCGTAATATGTAAATTAGAGTTAATTCCGTGATATTTAAATCCCCGCGGTAGCAGCACTAGCAGAGGTTCGTACCACTTTTGTGCCCTTGAGCTAGCTACCACTCTAACAGCTGAGTGCTATAACCTCTCGCTTCAAAAGTTCGCTGAAGCTGTCAAAGCCATTCCGGTTAAAAACGTTTAGTAATTTCAGTCACAAAGTAAAACTAAATGCAGTAACAAAACACATTGCACGTCACATACCTACTATTTTGTAGTAAGACATATAAATACTTGATGCCTAAATTGTGTAACAGATTTGCGTTATAGCCTTATATAACAAAAATCTTACAAAACGAATAGTTAAAAACAAAGCAAAATAGTTTCTACTAGATACTGTTTATAAATATTTCATTTGTTTTTTTCTTTAGTTTCACTAAAAAAAAAATTATTATTTTTCTACTAAGTAATTACGAATTTACGATATTACGTTCACTGCTGGATACAGTTACATAGATCTCCAAACCGACCCGTTTTGCACGATCCGTGTCTGGACCGATTTTGAAAAAAAATTTTTTGGTAGATAGCTGAAATTATTCCGCGTAGCATTGGGTAATTTTGATTTTTGAAAATAATTAGAGTTCTGCGTTAAAAAATTGAATAAAAAAACCCGATTCAATGCACAGTTTTACAGGCGAGCGTTTGAATATATGAGAAATATTTTTTTATTTTATTTAAGTATTAAAACAATTTTAGGAAAATATTAGGGTACCGTATAAAAAAAATTAAAACGAAGTGAAGACATACGCCTAAAACACGGGCGCAGCCACGGGTGTACAGCTAGTTTAAAATAAAATAAACCATTACTATTAAAAGAAAGCACTTTGTATTTGTTGGTAATAAAAGAAAATATTCGAGTTTGATTATTTACAAATAACAGTTCAAAATATTGTTTAATTATATTAAAGAAACATCTCTATCAAACAAAATTACAATTTTAATTATTAAAAAAAAAGATAAAAAAATAACTAGGCACACAGAAGTATTAATTTCCAATAACGTAAAGAGATATATATAATATATATTTTATAATAATGTATTTTAAGCAGGTCATGAAATTACGAAATATCTTTCTTAACCCCTTGAGCACTGACCTGGCGTTTACGCCAGCTTTTCATTGTTTTCCTATTGTCTTTCATTTGTCTCATTTTTACGGGTAATCGACATATTAAGTGTTATTACTGGCATAATTAAACACTCTGTATGTGGCGGTATTCTTTTGGATTGAACGAACTTCATACGAGTATCTCTTAAACTTTATTATCGCCTGATATATTTACCTATAAATAAATGTACCTGTATCTAGGTTTATCATGATACATGCTATGTAAGAATTTATGGTAAATCCAACCGTGTTATAATTCCAATTTTGAAAGGTTAAATAAACGTCCACGTTTTAAACGTGTGCTTTGAATATTAACAGTACAATGGGACGTCTATAATTTGAATTCTAGATTCAAACCATAACGAAATTTATTAGTAAGAATTCGTTTTCTAAAATCATAAAAAAAAATATGTTAAAAATCATGAATGTTTAGTTTTTAGTTAAAATAATTAATATCTAATAGTAAAAATTACCAAATTAGAAATATTTTTTAATAATACGGGAGAGTATATTTCGTGTCAAGCTACGCCATCTCGCGTGGGGTAGCTGAAAGATGTATCACTTTAAGAATCCTTGGAAATTGTTAGTCGGAACATCTTAACACCTTGATAAGAACCATGTCTAAAATATATGTTTTTTTTTTTTTTAAATTGTAAGGAAGTTTTTATTTTTCATTTATGCACTATTTAAAATAAGCTTCATTAGTGTACTGAAAATTATAATACTCTCATATTACAATTATCTCCAGAAAGTGCGCCAAATATTTTTTTACTAAAAAACAAGGGTAACAGAATTTCAACAAGTTTAGGCAAAATAGAAAAAAAAAACACGAATAACATTAAAATATCGTTGGCTAACCCCATAGGCTAAGCCACGCCTGAATGGTAACAAAAAAAAACCTCAATAGTAAAGAGGCGTCACGAAAAGAAATTCGTAAAAACTCGAAAAGAGACAGCGCTATACATCCCAAATGAGTGCGAGCGAGAGATGTGTCATTAAGAAAAAAATCACAAAGAAACCCATTCTTTCATTTCCTCCCTTACTAAGCTTAGAAAAAAATGGGGAGCGCTGCCTGTCTCGCTCTAACACACAAGGGTGGGATCGGAACGAGGTCGGTCGAGCGAGAGGGGCGAACACCCTTATCCTTAGCGCCCTTTTAATAGTTCTTATGTCGGCCGCGGTCCGAACGGTCCGTCATACGTTTTTGGGGAAAGCATGTGTCCGGTGTGGGCAGATAGCGCGGGAGGGGGTGAGGGCAGGCGGTCGCGTAGAGCGGGGCAGGGCGAGCTCACACGGCTAGCGGTGTCTGCCGGCCGCGCGTCTTTTCCTTGACCGGACGCATTTTTCCGCGGAAAAATCGCGGGGCGCGTGCGCCCGCCGTCGGTGGGGATGTTCTTGGCGGCGTCTAAGGCGGCGGGGGCGGCGCCGCGTCTTGCTAGTTGGACCGGCGTCTTCGGCAGGCGCGCGCGTCCGCCCCACCCCGCAAGAAAGCGTCGCGACGCTCAACTTTACCACCAAGAAGTTAGTCGTCGCCCGCCCGCGTCTCAAGGAGGTCTCGCTTCCGCTTCCTTACCGACCTTCGCTTTTCCGGGGGTCACTTGACCGCGTATTTTACTCTCGTATAACAAACAAAAAAAAAAAAGTTTTCGAGCGCGCTGTAACTGTAACAATTGGTTGCAGGCTCACCCGGAGATACACAGTGAGAACGCGATATAATCGCATGTCTGCGTGACCATACGTCCCAAACTGGAATTAATGTTGAAATACTTCAATGAGAATATATCCCTAGCGCTGCAGGAGAGGTATAGGGACCTCAATGAGTATCGGAAGACGGAAGCGGTAGAGGGTTCACCTAGGGAGGCGAAAATACCGAAAATAGCTGAGGAAGGTGATCAAGTCGGCGGCGAGGGCTCGTTCGAGGGCGCCGCGCCGCCGTATCCTCGGCTGCTGGAGCCGCCGAAGGAAGAAGATAACTTCGTGGCGAGCTGGCTTCAGAACTCCTTCAAGATGACAGCCGCTGATAACAACGATCCTGCAGCAGGCGGTAGCGCTTTAGATCTCCGAGCTGCCCCATTGTCTCTTCATATCCCGGCTTTACAAGCGGCCGAAGCGCAGCGTCAGTTCAAAATGCAGGACTTCTGGAACCGCAGCAGGCCGGGGTCACCACACGAACTGGCCGAGAGTCACAGCCAGCCGGGGCCGGCGCCGCCAACCCCGCAACCACCGGCGACTCCTGACCACAAAATCATCACGGAGAAACTCGTCAATGAAATTCAGGTAAGTGATGTTTATTTATTTTTAATTCTAAATAGGATATTTACAATACGTGGTTTACATATTTTTAAAATATGTATATGTACTTTCAACTTAAGTGTTAGTTAAAATAAAATTTCAATTAAGTTTTCAAAAGTAAATAGAGTGACAAAACAAAATATTGGACTTGAGATCAAAAAATAAAATATAGTATCCGTAGGAATATTTTAAAATGTAAACATTTTCTTCAAGATGTTTTCTCCGTCGGTAAAGTCAACTCGCGGAAAACTTAACGAAACTTTTAAATAATATTCGTTTGAGTTCTATAGAAAAAAATGTAATAATAAAGAATATTTATAGAAATTTGAATAAATTAGTACTATAACCATTTTGACATTAATATCTAAGTAAGTAGGTATGATATTTAGAGTTTGAGTTACCTTTATATAACATTTATTGAAGATAACTTCAAAAATACACTTTTCACTTATACTAAGAATATCTTAAAATAATTAAAAATATTATTTAAATTGTACTAAGTATTTGGACGTGTGAATCCTACTGTGAATTTTGATCAACTGACCTCAGAACATTCAACGGGGTCTCACAAAACTCGTTCCAAATTTGAACGATCCCTTCATTCTTAGTTTTAAAAAAAGATACCAAGTCAAGGCAGAGCATATTGTAAAGCTTTTGTTATAACTAAGAAAGGGTTAAGGGCCTTTGCGTCAAGCTTATTATTAAATCGTTTTTGTCCTCATAACGCTTCCGGTTTTTTTTTTTAAAAGGGTATTTAAATTACAATAATCTGTTATGATTGTACTATTTTTGTATTCAAACTATGATCAACTTGTCTTCGATACATTTTTTTTAAACTATTCAATTCACTTCGACAAATGTTTGGTTTTCGACATATGGCTTATTATAGACTGATGTTGTAAATTTATTTCCGCCTTTTCACGTCCGATTAAATTTTTTGATTATCGGCCGTATGAATGTTTGTTTAGCCGTTGAGCATTGACGTTTTATAAAAAAAAAATTATAAAGTAGGTATACCACAGTACGAATTTGAAAAATTAATAAAGTAAAATTTAAAAACAGAAGGCGAATGAATATTATTGCATTTTAAATTAGTTTCGGATACGCGCTCACCTTGCATTTGTCTATTTCCCACGGCACGGATTAAGGGTAACAACGAATGCGAATCTATTTTTTAATTTTTTTTTTTTTTTTCCGCCGCTCCTTTGTTTCACGAAAGGGTGTTGACAGTTATTTGTTACTGCGAATCTGTTCTCGTTTGACGACGATTTTTTTCTCTTTTAATTGTTTCAAAAATTTCTGTTTGAATTACAAACTGGTTTTGTTTCCTGTTCGTGTTTCAGTTATTACGTACTATTCTTTTCGGTTTTTTTTTTTTTTTTCCTTTCCTTTCGTAAATGGATATTTAACGGTTCGGAGTCGCGATAGTTACTCTCTATTGTGGTGACTTTTTTTTTTGGAAGAACGGTTAATTAAAATTTTGATTTATTAATAATAATTCTTTTGCCTCGTTGAGTTTTGAGGGTTTATTTATCAAAATATTATACAAAAAAGTTCTTATTGTATGAAGTGATGGTTACATATTTCTTTCAATTATTCAATTAATAATTATTCTTTCTGTTATAATTTACGATGACTCGTTTTTGACTTTGTAAGTAATATAAAATTATGAATAATTCCTACATGTATCGGATACATTTTTTTTCTCCAAAAAAAACGAAGAAATTTATTTGCCTGTCTCTTTTTTTCACGCCGTCTCCGCCGTACGTTGGAATGTGACAGCAACAGCAGCAATCGCCCTCCGCCGATTCGACGATGAGTGAGAGATCGCTCGTACCATTTGCGCTGGTAAATTTATTATCTTCACTCAATAACGTCGATGTAACTAATCTATGTTCTTTTTTTAAATTTCAATCGTGCCTTATTCTTTTTATTTTATTCTTTGGCAAACACGTTCGCCGCAAATGCCGATTACCGAGCCTTAACAGTTTCCGTTGCGCTTGCATTTCTGATCGATTAAAAAAAAATGATTTAGTTCTTATTTTAAATTTTATCGTTCTTTTTATTATTATTATTATTTCCTTGTAACAGCATGTGTGCACGAAAGTGTTGTGTTGCTATTTTTAACCGATGGCAGTAAATGTAGTATCGGGGTAAGTTAAACCTCTTAGATAATTTGTTTTTTTTTCGTTTTTTTGTTGCTTATTTAACGTTATTTGAAGTGTTATTTTTATGCTATTTCGCTTGCGGCTTGGTCGGCTACATAGGTACCTACACGACTTTAAAGTTACATAGTAATTAAAGTAGGTACATTGAATTAGGTAACTGTATAATTATGTGATCGTTAAAAGGAAATTTTACTTAAAATTGGTTATGATATTTGAATTAAGTAATACAATAATTAATAACAATTTATTAATAATTAATTACTTTAAAAATCGTCTGTAATATTTTTTAATTTATTCTATACGATGCAAAATAGAATATTTATATGATGATTATTAATTTTATGCATAACAAAAGGAAGCGTCTCTCTGTTTCGCTATTAATATGCTTATAACTTGAAAACCACTACAGTGAATTACATTTTTCTCCTTTTAAATCATAGATATAAGTCTTTGGTTAGATTTTAGTGTATTTCTTTTTTATAATGACTACTATGTAAAACAAGTTGTACGAATAATAGCCAATGAAGTCGAGAATAATCGATGTACCTAAAATATGACAGATTGACTGAAATAAAAAAGGCCAAACGGGATCTATATTTTTTTAATATTATACATACCCCTAGGCTCAGTTCTTTGACGACAACCTTACCTGATGCTAAGTGACGATGTCCAGGATGGTTAACACACTAGACCTAGTACCTACTGCCTTTTAAGTGATGTTACTGGAACACAACTATTGGTAGTTAGCGACAGGTTTTGAAACTTGAAGGCGGTATCTATCTAGACGAGAACGATCAGGAAATCCCCTACCATCATGCATGCTTAGTTTTATTAGAGAGGTGGATATATCGCGTAATGTGACCGCATTGTCGCTTCGACAATGTTCTATTCACGTATTAAGAGTCGAAACAAGAAATTAAAAGAAGTTATAGTCTTAAAATATCGAACCTAAAGGCGGTATATAGAGACGGATCTTGGGGTTAAGGATTTAAAATACTTTTTTTTGGCCTTACGAAACAATAGTAACTCAGTAGATATGTGGTCGGACACTGCGTCGATCGATGTAGACTCCACACATTTTGAAGGCAAACATTATAAAGTAACCATAGTACTTTCTAGTGCTCGCCTGGAAGACTACCGTCTACAAATTTGAATGTCTATCCCTAAATTCCTGTAGGTGAACCAGTACTTCTAGACTTAGCGTGTTTTTGTCCCATGATACGTCATCATATAATATCAGCTGAGAAGTAAAACCTATGATCGCAATATATTACGCAATAAATAATATGTTTGACTGCCGTGTGGTGCCGGCTTAAGAATAATACCACCCCATATCTACCCTTAAGTGACATAAAAGACGACTAAGGGATAAAAACTAGAGAATAGGCACCGGCATCCTCTGAGGAACACAAACACTTACTGCGATCGCCAACCCGCCTGCCTAGCGTGGCGATTATGGCAATTTCCGCGTTATCTTTGCGGAAGACCAAGTCCGGCAGTGGACGCCTTTATGGTTGGATAGATGGATGGATGGTATAAAATTCGACCGTTAGTGATTAAAATGTTTGATATCATTTTTGTTTCATACATAGAATTTTGATGTATAAGTATATAATGTATAAATCTTATGAAGGATAAGATTTATCACTGTATGGATTAGAATGCTGAGCTAGTAAGAAGACGGATGAGAAATGATTTTACGTAGCTGAGATACGAATGTTAAGAAAATAAAATAAGGATTAATATATTACAGAGAGTTTGAACGTTATGCCAGTGGTAGAAAAGTTGGAAGGGAGCCATTTATCGTGGTGTAGACATGAAAATTGTAATAAACGTGAATATGGAGAGATGGAAAAGTAGAGTAAGGCTAAAGAAAGTGTGGATGAAGTGTGTAAGGAATAATATGAAAGAGAAAGGTGTAAATTAAGAGGTGACGGCTAATAGATACGTATGGAAAAAGAGAATATACTGGATCAACTCTAAGTGAGTTTGGAACAGGACACAAGAATGGTGAGTATTTTGACGTCATAGGTTATCGCTTTTCGTCATTTATGTCTTCGTTTAAAAAAGATAATCCTTAGTACGCCAATGTTTTAACGTTCATGAATGAACTAGTATTGCCATTTGTTAGAAATTTAAACAATAGGTTAAAATGTAATAAGTTATATGATGGTACAGACCTTGTCCGTTTTATAAAACGTTTTTACTTGCAAAATATTTACGTACGTATCGAATTATATTCAAAGTTACGCCTGCATCAAGTCTCTTGATTTAAAATCGCCTCTTTTAACAATTAGTATGTTTTTAAAATATTAAAAAAAGCAATATATTCGAAAACTAGCCGTAACACATAGTACCTTTAGCGCATATAACATCTTGTTCTTCATAGTTAATATTCATGGCGTTTTATATTTTTAATGTGTCGAGTACCCATAAAAAAGAAACAATAGAAAGACAATAGAACAACAATGGAAAGCTGGCGTAAACGCCAGGAAGGTGCTCAAGGGGTTAAATATTCATTGGTTGATTTATTTCATTAGTGGATTTTTTCGACTGAATTCACTACAAGAATAAAACCTTTTTAAGTCGAAAACCTCAATAACTGGAATAAAATGTTTAGTTCCTCAATCCTCAAAACATTTATTACTCGAAATTTCAACAACAGGTCGTAAAACTGATTAAGTTTCTAGAAGCCATTTCAGTACATGTTTTCCTCACATATACTACTCGAAAAAATTATTGGAATCGCTGTATCTCGAATAATTCTATTATGTGAAGTTATTTCCCTCCATAGCTCAAAGTAAACTAAGTTACCTACTTTAAGTCGAGATCCTACGTAATTTAAAAACATTAAGATTCGAATTTTTGTTGCGTTTACCCCTGAACTTCAATTTAGATCGCCTACGCAGATTATTTATTTTTTTTACTTGTTACATATATAATCTACTATAATAAATTGTTTATTAAAATCTGACACATATGATTATAAATACCTTTTTATAATTTATTACTCCCATGAATACAAGTTCTTTAGGCACAATTTTATATAATTTTTCTAATCTACATATGTCCAAGAAAATGGCGATCTTTTATCAGAACTCTGCACCTTATTTGTGAGATTTTATATTTCAATACATTTCAAGTGTGCTTCTACTAAGTTACCTCACGTAAAATGCTACTAAAATTACATAACTAAGAGTAAATTACTGAATTAAAAACAAGAACTATTATGTGAAAAACTAAAATCACACTACAAAAAATCTTCGAAAACACATAAAAGACGGTAATTTTATAATACGCAGACAGTTTTTAAGTACATCTAATTATTTCGTTTTAAAAACTGACAATTAAACAAAAAACCATAAAGCAAAAATGACCATTATTAAAACTCCTTAACAACTATAAACACAAAAAACAAATTCAAATATCACGGCTAACGATACTGTTAAAATCGAATAATTGTTTTTATTCATACTTATACAGGATTGTAATAAAAATTAATTGCGTATATGTTTTTTTTCTTCAATACAGCCCCAACAACAATCGCCGACGACCGACGGAACGCCGATCGGCGACCGAAATACAATGTTGCCGTTCGCATTGGTAAATTACCTGAATACCCTGAATATCGATGTAATTATTGTATTTTCTTTCTTTCTTGCTTGGTTTTTTTCTATCGCTACATGTTGTCAGATGTGTGGCGATACTACGAAAACTCATTTTTAAGTCGAATGCAAAATGGTTTGCAAAAACTATTTCTATTAGATAGATACTCGGTAAGATTTACCAATCGTGTATCGATTTTTGACAATCAACCAACTCTTTTACTTTCATATTTAATACATGTCGTGGTCGCTGTCGTTGGATCTTTATTTTAAATAACTGTAAATGAGGTAGTTGTTTTTTTTTATAACTATTAACAGATTCAGCACTTTGTACGCATACTGATCTGATGTTAAATGCTGTTGTAGTCCAGGATGAAAAATACATTTAGCTTAGAGGTACAGCTTCCGAAAAGTGCGCGTTGACAGATTGAGGATTATACAAGTCAGGCTGGCGTATAGCAATAGGATAAGTAGATTTAAAACTACGCCTGTTGATACAGAAACTTTCTTCTTTACCACTGAGACATTAGCACGTCCTGTTCTTGTCACAAACGATGCGTTTATTTATTTGGGACTGTTCAAGTTTATTTATTATAGGCAAGATTTTGGTTATTTTTGGACCCCTCTCCCTCAACTCTCTGCAATAATAAGCAAAGCTGTTAGCCTCCACTCCCTCCTATTATTACGTAAGCATTGTCAAAATTAGGAACAAAAATAAAGGTTAATAAATAAATATTGCTTACGTAATCACCATTCAGACACCTCGTCCTCCATGTCATCAAAAATAAGTAAAACGGCCCCTTTTCTCTACGATTAGTTGCTGTGTGCTTGGGTGCTCACTATCAAAATGTTATGAGCTTTTGTGGATGTGTTTGATTTTTATATTTACTATGGTACAAGGATTATTTAGATATCTAATCTCCATGTATACAAAAAATATTGCTTCAAATATAACTCTCCATCCTTCTATATAACCGAAAAACGTCCAGTGTTGGACATAGGTTTTTCCAAAAGATCTCTACAACGACCAATCTTGCGCCCCTCGCGTTCAGCGGATAATTATTGTGTCGAGCATAAGAGATTGCTATAATCGTCAAGCTTGGTAGGCAGGTTGGCGATCGCAGTAGGTGATAGTATTTCTTAGAAGATGCTACTGCCCATCCCTTGGTATCCCTTAGTCACTTTTACGACACCTACTGGAAGATATGGGATGGTACTATTCTTAGCCAACACTGTACGGTTTACTGTCATAGATGGAATCTTAAAGCGGTAATGGTTCAATCGTAATATATTTAGTTACCGCGTCGATGAAAGTACGAATCCACTTATCCATAACAATCATGAGCTTTTAGTGAGGATATCTTGGTGAAATCATGTATTCTATACCGGCCTAATTAGCTACAAACCAAAAGTTTCAAAATCTATCGCATACAGGTTTATATCAGAAGCAATACTTAAGACCCAGGTTTAAGGCGTTTACTATCTTGGACTACATCGCCACTTAAAATCAAGTGATGCTACCATCTTATGCTTATGAAAAAATAATCTAATTAAATTTCTCATAAAATGTACACTTGTTTATCTAATAAAAATTCAAATAATGAGATTAAATAGTTAATTTATATATTTCCACAGACCGTTAATGAGTTTTCGTAGAAAAACCTTCATTACTTTACGAAACGGTGAGCTTTATTATGAATTTTAAAATAAAATATCATTGTGTTATTTTTTTTTTTAAGTATTCACAGAAACAATATACCTAATTACTCTGTATGATATATGAAATTTGAATTCGAACTTTATAAAAATAAAGCTCATCAATTTCTATTTTAAATTACTTTAAAGTTATTTTCGAATGTATTTGCTGATTAACTTCTGGTGTCAATGAACTTTTATTCTTTCTACTTTTTAATAATTTACAAAAAGTGCATGTTATTTATATAAGATTGGTTTAGAATCAAAATCGGCAAAGTATGATGATGATAAAAACGAAAAAAAAAATAATAATATTATAGTAACAGGAAAAAAAAACCAGAATAATAACAACAAATTACCTGTAAATACAATTAAAAGTTATCAGATTTTTTTGTAATTGTAAGTCAGACCTACTTTGTCGTTTTTACTTTGCTTATATTCTGATTGCTTATAATAATATAAATGATTAAATCACTTCATTTAACATAATAACCTAGAACCCTTCGTACTGTGTTACTGTAGATATAACAAAATATAAAAATGGCTGCCGTGAGCGAAACTAACCTTGATCGATTTTTAAAGTTTAAATTTAGAATTCGCCGTACCAAGTGTTTTAGATGACGAACGAGAACTCGAATGATTAACGATTGGGTTTATTTCACGCAGCAACAAGCGCGATCAGGACAGAGCATCAGCGAGCGAACGCTTGAGGAGTGCTGGTCGACACTACAGCGAGTGAGTTGGCATCTGTTTCAATGCGTATTGTTATCTTCCAAGAGTATGGGACACGCGGCGGCGGTTGTTTATGACATTATTTTTTTTTTTCCAATTTATTCCTTTCTAAGGAAGAGGTACCAGATTGTGAAATTACTATGAAAAAAAAGTTAGACCATAAACAAAATTATGTAATCTTTTTTCATTCGTTTCTTTTTACAAATGAGTTTATGTTATACCACAACCGCTAAAACGTTACTATCCCATTAAAAGGGGTATTGGTATTAATTACCAATTACTCAATATTTATATATTTTTAAGGTGAGTGTTGTTAATATTATTGATTTTTTTTTAATTATTTTATATTATAAAAATTTCTAGGTTATAATTACAATGAATACTGCACTTAAATTCTCAATTTGGATATATTTGAATACAGACTTCTCAATTCCTTCATCGCTATGAAATCCACGGATTTTTCTTATGTATACCTAAATTGTTATAAATAAATACGTACACTAGAATTGGACAAATTAAAAATTCGCGTCAATAAAGTTTTAAATATGTTTAAACATAAAAGTATAAGTAAAAACAAACGAATGAATTATTTTAATGAATTCAATTGAACATATTTTCCACGGTCGAACTATGATAACTAAAAAAATAAAACTTGGCATAGCATTACACTTTCCGTCCAACGATCTGGTAGTCTGTGTTAATTACGTATACGTCTTCCATACATACTTCATTCAGTAATTATCGTATTTGTGATCTGAATATACCTTACACAAGGATTTTTTTTTTTACATAGAATCTAGATTTAAAAAAACCGCTCGCGATAAACGCCCAGAGCGTGTTAATAATTTATTTAATCGTGATTAGAGTGCGATTTTGTTTTTGTTTTTCGTTAGTATGTAAGCAAAGGTACCATCTGCGTGTGAGCTGTACGGTTCAGGAAATTAAAAGGTTTTTTTTACAAAGCATCTGCGTTTTTATGGTGTTGTTTTTTTTTTTGTGTTTAATACAATAGCTGGACATACGATTTCTTTCATTCTTGATTTATTATATACCCAACTTCATTGTTCAAATTATACATCAAAATGTAGTACAAGAATTCGTCTTTGATTTATGGAAATCTCAACTAAAAATAACATGTCATTTTGTTAATTGTTTTAATTACGTACTATTTTTTTTAATCTATTCTATAGACTACTTACTTTGTACACTATTATCATGATTAATTATTGCATTTGAATTCCATAATAATAATAACAAACGTAATGATGAATTAAACAAAAAAAAAAAACAGATTTTTTTTACACGATATAGTTTACATGATACAGATTACATGGTAGTAGGGTATTTCTTAATATCGAATGCCGAATAAGGAATGCCCGCCTGGGTAGCTACCACCCTCAAGTTTGAAAACCTGTCGCCAAATACTAATAGGTGTGTTCCTGCAGCATCACTTGAGAATCAGTACCTCTAGGCTTAGTGTGTTTACCATCCTGGACCACATCTTCACTTAACATCCGGTGAGATTATGGTCAAAGCACTGAGTCTATGTCGTGTAAAAAAAATTGTTACTTAAACCTTTAATGCGTGACACAAATATTTAGGCAATAGGACAAACTTAGATAATGATATGTGGACTTACCATATAGGGATGATTTTCTGTTACTATTATATATACTGATTACTATGGACTGGTTATATTGTATAGGCTTAAACGCTTTGAGAACGATCTCACTTTATGATTAGTGACGATATGATTCTATATGTTGCACACTAAGCCGGTCGGATTGGTCGCGTTGGAAATTCTGGCCCCGCTGCTCGAGGGAAAAGATACTCGATACTCGAGCAGGTCACCGCAACAGCTAAAAGAAACACGTAATAAATTTGGCCCAGGAAATATTAAAAATGTCTGGTATTTGACGAACCAGCCGCAAAGTTGCAAAGTCTTAAATTCCGAGATAAAAGAAAACAAAAATGTACTTAATCTAAATTGTAAATCAAAGTGAATCAAATAATTATGAAATCAATATGGAATTTGTAAAGAGAATAAAAAAAAAAAAGGAAAGGAAATTGAGACTGTAATAGAAATAAGGAAGAAACTGAAATAGGGATAGAATAGTCCTAAATGTGTAAATGTAGAGATAGAAACCGTACTTGATTAAGAAAAAAAGAGAGAATATTAGAAAAAATAAAATAATAAAAATAGGGAGGTACATAAATTATTGTAATAAAATTAACAAGGTTTCGGGTCACGCCTGAGAAGTGGAAGGGGATTAAATAAATAAATAAAAAAGCACACTAAGCCTAGAAGTGACTCTCAAGTGATGCTGCCGACATACACCTGTAAATACCTTCTTTTTTCTTATTTTTTTTTTCGAGGGGAATGCATTTACGCACTTGCTGTCCAGCCATACCTGATAGGGACGTACCCTTCCAGGACTGGCTGAAACGCGTCTGAAGATGTGTGACAGTCTCTCGCACGTAAGTGCAAGGGGCTGTCACACAGGATTAGTGTGGGACTCGCGGCGAGAAGCGCCGTCGACCACTACCCACTAAACCCCCCGGTACCTCCCGCCACCTAGTTGGAGCAAACACGGGATCGGACTAGTGCATGCACCGCGAATGCTCCAGTGGCCGCCAAGAGATGACAATCCTAAACCAACCGAGAGGGGGTAGAGAGTAACACCTCTCACCCCCCTCCCCGAGCACCCTCCCCTCCCGGCATCTGTGGCGCGGACCCCCCCCCCCCTCATCTCATCCTGTTATAAGCAACAGGGACACCTGTAAATACCTAGCGACAGATTTTCAAACTTGAGAGTGGTACTTAGTCACCATTAGGTAATGTCCTACCACCATGCAAATCTCATTGAAAAAAGTTTCCTCCATAAATATATTAAATACCCATTAAACAAGAAACAGTACATTACAAACGTACAGGTGCCTGATAAATATAAAGTTAACCCCCGCTCATACAGCGCAACGGAAAAGTGTACCGGGTTCAAAATAAAAACTCGACGTTTTTTTTTTAGATTTAAAAAAAGCGGGTACTTGATCTTTCGAGGGCGGTCCGGAACAAGGGTGGCGTGGAGTCGATGTTATTAGACGTAAAATTTATTTAGTGATTTATTAAGTGACTAGTCCGAAATATTGACTCGTGTGATAACTAGAAGAGAACGTTGTGGTGTCGTAGAGGATGTAGCGACAAAGATAGGGAAAGGGATGCTTAAATATAGTTTGTGTCTACCCTTATAAGAGAGAGGCGTGACGTTAAGCATATAATGTATGTAGTGACTTGTATCCATCATTGCAAATAGATTTACAATTGGCCTAAATCAGTCGTAAACACTGCCTATAGTATTTATAACTAGTTCACGTCCTCCATTTTCTTTTTTAGGAAATCATTTTATCGTTACTTCCCTAACCCCTACGCAGAAGTATAATGTATCAGTCAGAACGCAACATACGTTTACCATTGTCTCAAAATGAAAAACTACATTCAAATCTGTTCAGTAATTTTCCAGTAAAACTTTTTCAAATTCTGAGTATTTTTGATTTTATTATGCACACAGAAACATAATAAATATGTATGTAATATTGTATTGTATGTAATATATGTAATATATGTAAAGTAAAAAAATGAAGAACTTTTTTATTTGTTTTTTTTATTATTTAAGATTTATACAAAAAATATGTCATAATTATTGAATATATAACTAAATTTGTCAATACGGGAGATTTGTTCTTATTGGAATATTTATTTCCATTCATCCATTTAATCGAAAGACGTCCACTACTGGACATAGGTTTCCCCCAAAAGATTTCCACGACAACTGGTCTTACGTCACCCGCATCCAGCGGATTCCCGCGACCTTCACCAGGTCGTCGGTCCACCCATTAGCGCCTATCCATGCTAAGTCTTCCGGTGCGTGGTATTCATTCGAGAACCCGCTGGCTCCTTCGGGCATCGGTTCTGCGAGCAATGCGCCCAGCCCACTGCCACGTTATTTATTATATCACAAAAGTATTTTATAACGTATACGTCTCCATATATTTCAGTTCGACCGAACAAAAGTACATGCTGGTAAATGTTGCGGAGGGAAAAAATGCTAACATTTGCATGTCGATCTGCAATGAATTTATAGTTATTGCCCCGAGATTTATAACCGCGCCGGCTATTTCGAAAATAAAAAAAAACCGACCGAAAATGATCCGCTTCCCGAAATTTAAAATTCAAATTGCAATTGTATTTTCTGGATCGAAATTGAGACAATTTTGACGTCCGCCGTCCGTCTGGAACATGTGTTTTAACTTTTTTTTTGGGGTATCGTATACGACTTTATAGTTTTTTTTGTTCTTTTTCTTTTAAATCAAAAATACTATATCAATTCGTGATGTCTTTACCTTTTTTTCTTAAGCGGCCGCTTTGTTTTTATATATGTTTTTTTTACGTAAATAAAATTAACGATGTATGCAAAGAGGTTTTAAAAAAAACGTGTATGAGGTTCTTTATTGTGATTTACTTTCTGTCAGCAATTTCACCTGCATTGATGTTGCATTTATTTTGTAAGTTTTACCAATAACAAACTCTTACGCCTTGTTTTTTTTTTTTAAATATAACCGCAGACAGACGAAGGTATAATAATTAAGTTGTAGTTTTTCTTCTCGCTGTAACATCTTGTAAGGAGTAGCTAATACGAAGGAGGTTGAGGGGGCGTTATGAGGGGGTTTCGGTAATTATGAAAAGTGTCCAGGGAGGAAGGGAAAAATTGTACGGGACGAGGACGCTTAAAAAAAAAAGTGGTTTAATGACCGAACGGCTTTTAAACTTAATAGGTTTGGAAAGATTCTCTCGATAGTCTCACCTCTTTACTTTCATGAGTTTTTTTATGTACTGTCAAACGAAATGACAGGGCTGGGTACTTAAAACGTTTACAAAATCAACGGTAATCATAAAATGTTAATTATTTCTAGAATTTATAATATTATTATAGAAATAAACGACTTATCTTGAGTCAATACAAAGATAGGTTGATTTATTATTAACTAGTTCAACGGCCCTGGGTTCAAGTCGTTTGAGGCTGTAGTTATTTTACTAAATTCATAACATTTTATGAATCTTCATCATGCTTCTTCATTACGCTCAGTGTAAATTCATTTGTGCAATTGTGCACTTCAGTTGTGCACAATAACCGAATTATATGAAGTAAGACGCCAACAAGATTACATGATATAATTTTGATACTGTAAGCTAATGAATTAGAAACAAGTACTAGAATATGACAGACCAAAATCGCGGCAAAAACTCAGAGATGAGTTGTTGTTAAATATGTGTTGGCAATAGTTTGGCTAAAACTTGTTGTTTGCTGTTCTTTACAAATCGAACAGCCCTGTGCTATTTAAAATTAAACAATTAATTGCTAAAGTTTACCAAAATTTAAGAAAATTTCCCAATGAAGAAATCTGTAATCTTATAATCGGGCAATAAATACCACGGGCCTCCTCAGGCAGCGGTCCAGGATATGATCCGATCCTCAACTGGGGATGCTCCTGTATTCGTCATCAGCGTGATACACTGACATGCCACGCATCACATTGCACACCACACTCTTGCACAAAACACGCAGGCACACGGGTTCTGTACGCGATAACTTGAGAGTTAAGTTTTGATCAGAGAGTATGGTTTATTAATATGGCAACAAAAAAACAACAATTATTAATAATATGAAATTAGTTATGCAGTACATTTATAAAAAAATTATAAGAATAACAATTAATGAAGGAAGTAGAAAGATTCTGTTCCTTCGCGTTGGTACATTTAAATAAGAAAATAAGAGATAGAAAAAAAAAAGTTAAATTTTCTGCCGATATTCTTAGATCCTACTTACGTAAACGAAATTAATACAATCTTAAAGAAATCTAATTTTAATTTTATTTACACGAACATATAATATCTTGGAAATTAGTACTATTTTAAATTGCCCACTATTGCTTTATATTTCGTAGAAGAAACAGAAAATAGACAGCGTTCTTTCTATTCTAAGAAACCTGTCCACACTAAGTAGCGGGAATAATTTGGTTTGTTTTATTTTATACCCATTTTTAAAAGGTAAAAAGAAATTAGATAGCATTAATAACGCGTTATTCTTTATAATACTGACGTTTCGGCTGGGTTGCACCAACCACAGTCACGGGCTGCGCGGCGTCGTCAGCTTTTTGAGGGGTATTTTGCTGGACTACCACCGTTAGATCTTTATGTTTCTTATTGTCACGACAAACGGCCCCTATTCCATTGACGATACCTGCGAAGATCATCGGTTGACGCTACCCGGCCAAAACATCAGGATAACAAAGGTAACGACGCGTTAAGACCCATTATTATTTTTATCTACTTAAAGAATGCGAAAAATTAAAAACTGCAGTAAAAAGAAATATTCGCAGTACAGCGTCAACCCTATTAGGACACAATATTTTAAAAAGATATAAAATTAAACGTCGCGCTATCTCGAACGACTCGACGGTTCCGATTTTTCCCACTTTCCTCCTCTAATAATTTCATCCCTTCAACAGAACGTTTCAAGACGTGCCACTGTTTTTTTTTTTTTTTCATTTGAATGTTTGAACAGAGTGCAGCATTATTTGAACATTAATGTTTGAGTAACCGAAGGAAATCCCTAGACTTTATTCAGCTATGAAATAATTGATTAGTTACGATTCAGTTTTTCACGTTCGCTATCCATCTATCCCATGCATCCGTTCAACAGAAAGACGTCCACTGCTGGACACAAGCCTCCTCCAAAGATCTCAACAACGACCGATCATGTGCTACCCGCATTGAGTGGACTCCCGCGACCTTCAACAGGTAATCGGCCCACCTTGTGGACCCACGCTGCGTTTTCCTGTACACGGCAGCCGATGTGCCCAGGCCATTAGGCAATTCTTCGGGCAATATCGGTTACACTTTCGTTCTTCTGCAGATCTCCTCATGCCTGATTCGATCACGCAGTGAAACTCCAAGCGTAGCCCTCTCCATTGCCCTTGATATCCTACGATGTTATTATTTTAACATGATTAAAAAAATAAACAAAAGACTGAGCAATATTACGTTAATAATAAAATATTCATTAAACACAAAGCACCGGGCAGGTGTCCGAGTGAAGTACTACAGACGACTACAAGAAAAACCTTATTTTTTACGAGCACTAAGAAACTTTTCTAATAATGTCCCCTCTCCCCGAGTTAAGTGTCCCACCGCTAATTGCCAAATAAATTTCCCGAGGCTTCACCAAAAAACGTTACCCCGTTATGAGTTATCACTGGTTTTTATGACTAACGGTTTGAAAAAGGTCACGGGAGACAATTCTTATTTTTTTTTCATTTTCTTAAGAATATCTAATATTTACAGTATATTTAGAGGTAAAACGATCGTTGACACTGTTGTAAAATTTTTTACAAATCAAGTATAAATCAACATTTCTGACTAATTATCACTGATCGGACATTTAAGAGATTAAAAGGATTGTAATTTCGGATTTCAATAGGTGAAAACAAATTGAGATCGCATATTGACACCGGCCGTTATTTGAGCGCGATAGCACTAACTGCAGAAGATTGTTTTTTTTTTTGTTTGTTTTGTCGTCGATCGATATAAATAATATTTAATTTACTATATTCATGTTACTTTACTAATTAATATGTCGATTACCCATAAAAATGAGACAATAGGAAGACAATGGAAAGCTGGCGTAAACGCCAGGTTAGTACTCCATGGGTTAATTATTTATTTTTGCAATATGACCTATTATTATTTAAGTTGTTTTTAATAGGTACTTATTTTATGCGTGATCGAATCAGGAATGAGGAGATCCAAAAGTACCAAAAGAAACCAAGAACCAAAGTAACCGACATTGCCCGAAGAATTACTAAACTTATGTGGCAGTGGGTTGGGCACATTGCTCGCAGAACCGATGCCTGATGGGGCCAACGGGTTTTCGAATGGCTACTACGCACCGTAAGACGCAGCGTGAGTAGGCCCCCCACAGGGTGGACTGATGATCTGGTGAAGGTCGCAGAAGTACGCTAGATGCGGGTGACGCAAGACCGGCCGTCGTGGAGATCTTTTGGAGAGACCTATGTCCAGCAGTGAACGTTTTTCGGTTTAATGGCTGGATAGAATATGTACTTTTTTATAATATCCACGATTAAGTTACATACAGTAGTTAATAGTGCTAGTTTCAATTTATAAATATTTTATAATGTAACTTAGTGTTGTAAGGAATACAACGGATATCCATTTTTCTATCGGCCTCTTTCGCTATTAATCTAATAACTTTTTAAATTTTTTTACATACTAAAATCAGATCAGTATTGATGATCGATTATTTAAAAAAAACATTTATGAGATTGAGTGGTTGTCGAGTTATAAGCTAACTAACAGATAAGATGCCGTGTGGTGCAGGCTAAGAATAGTACTTCCCCATACCTTCCCGTGGGTGTCGTAAAAGGCAATATAAACCAAAGGATGGGCAGCAGCATCGTTTGAGAGCCAAAATTACCGTATTGCGATCGCCAACCCGCCTTCCTAACGTTACGATTATAGCAATCCCCACCTTTTTGGGGGAAACCTATGTCCAACAGTGGACGTCTTATGGTTAAATGGATGGATGGAACAAAGAAGTAGAAAGATATTACCTTTTATATTATCCAAAGAAAACAATGATCGTCGTAATAAAAAAATAATAGCATTTCCAAAGGCATCTCTTTACACAATTAATGTGTTTAAAGTATATTTTTCAAAGTATTTCAAATAAAATAGATGTTTTAAAAAAGGAACAAGGAAACATTGACGCGCTAACGTTTTTAAAAACGGTTAATTAAAGCTAACAAGCAGTCGACATGACAACGGTTAAACGGTTAAATTTTCACAAACATATACAAATTGGCGGGAAAACAGCGCTCCCCGGGGTCCGGTGGAATAAGAGAAAAACTCTGCAAAAATTAGATTTCTTCAGGACACTCGTACAGCAACATCCGGGTCTTGATACTTTCGACACTTTTTATTGTTTTAACATTTATGTAAAAATTATTTTAAGTTAGAAGAAAAAGTTTACTATATTTTAACTTTAATATGACATACTCTTTTTCGTAAATTAACACAAAAAAAAAAAACGTTTTTAGACAAAAAAATTTAGGATATATTGTGGCAATTTTTATTTTATTTTCATTCGTATTCATCATTCATTCACTCATAATTTATAAGTAAGCTTATAAATTAATCATATCCAAATTGATTTGAAAAGTATAGGAATTGGATACATATTTAGAAATTATATTACATACTATATACATTATCATCTCCCTATTTTTATCCCATTTTCATTTGGGGTCGGCGCAACATGTCTTCCTCTTTCATTCCTCTCTATTTGCAGTCATCGCTGCATTCACTCTCTTTCTAAACATATCATTTTTCACACAATCTATTCATATTTTTTTTTGGTCTTCCCCTTCCCGTATAACCATCCACATTCATATTAAATACCAATCTCATAACATCCTCTTCCTCCCTCCGCATCACATGTCTGTGGGAGTAGCATATTGAATTGAGACTGCTTACTTTACTACAAACTTCTTTATTATTAAGATTACAAATTCAAGTGACACAACCTCTTTTCTATACGTTTCACCATTAAATGTATCTCATTCATTCATCTCTCATATGCATTCACTCATACTTCATTCCTTTACTCACATCTTACGTTCCGTTTCCCACATGTCTATACCAGGACAGATGACTGCTCCTTAACTTCTCTGTTACTGGCGCCACTTTCAAACTTCCTCCCATATACATATATACGTACAAAACATATATACAATAAACAAAATTAAATTTACATGAATTCCTACTTAATGCAGAATTAATCCTATTTAAAATTAACTTTCAAAGTATCAACACGGTTAAATTGTAGTCTATCAGAGCTAATGGTCCGTACTACACAGTAAAAAAGGCGACGACTACGCTGGGAGATAAAAATTAGCTGAAATTAAAAGAGGCTAACGAAGGCCATTCTTGCCTCTCGCCGTCTCGAAGCGGGCCTCTCCTCCCAGAAACATCACTTCTCAATTTATGCTTTATTCGTTCGCTTCTAAGAATTTTTTTTTTAAATAGGTAGATAATTAAGACTGTTTCATTCAGTTTTATTTTAAAGTTTTATTAGATAGCTATCATGATTCATCTATCCATCCATCCAAGCGAAATATATCCACTGCTAGACATAGGTTTTTCCCAAAGATCTCCACGAAGACCGGTCTTGCGCCATCCGCATCCAGCGGATTCTCTCGACCTTCACCAGGTCGATTGTCCACCTTGTGGGTGGAGTACCCACGCTACGTCTTTTGGAGCATGGTAGTCATTCAAGAATCCGTTGGCCCCATCGGGCATCGGTTCTGCGATCAATCTACCCTACCCACTGCCACTTAAGTTTCACAATTCTTCGGGAAATATTAGTTACTTTGGTTCTTCTGCGGACATCCTCATTCCTGATTCGATCACGTAGTGAAACTTCAAGCATAGCCCTCTCCACTGCCTTTTGAGCAACTTTGAGCTTTCTAATTAGGCACATTGTAAGCGATTGTATTGTGCACAAGTAAAGTGTTTTGGAAATAATGTCATGTAACGTATATTTTGAGGTGCCACGAAACCACGTGGCAAGATCTAGCAAGATCAAAGTACCTGTTTTGTTGGAGCTTAGAAACGTTGACACAAGATTGAATACATAACTTATAATATAACGCTGGCAGGGTTGTGTATGTAAATCGCAGACTGCCATTAACCAAGAAGAAGTCAAATCAAATCAAATCAAAATTTATTTATTCAATTTAGGCCCTAAGAAGGCGCTTATGAACGTCTAAAACACTACCACCGGTTCAAAAAACAACCCAGTCGAGAAGAGCCGGCAAGAAACTCGATCTGGTTCTTTTTTTTCATAAATATAATATATATCATTTTTTTTGTCATTTAAAAAAAACCTATACAAATCGTAGTTTTAATAATGTTAGTGGAAGCACAGAGATGCGGGTTAATTCCAGACATCACTATCGTTCACGCAATGATCCACCCTGTAATAACCTTTTGAGATTAAAACTTGCTCGACATAATACTTGAACTTATTGTCAGGTAAATCGGTGATGTTACTTGGGATCTTATTGTAAAACCGAATACTATTACCTATAAAGCTTTTATTGTATTTTATTTATAAGTAATTGGTTAATTGGTTAAAAAAGTTAATAAAATTAATTTTACGCCTGTATAATATAAAATATGTGTTTAAAGTTAATACCATTACAAATGGTGTGGACAACGCTACAATAATCGCGCAACCCTCGAACAACAATTCCGTAACTATCCATTACGGGCCTATAATTTTACTGCATCGTTGAGGGCCTTAAGTATTAAACTTAGCGCTAAGTGTACCCTAGGTTTTAAATTCAGTATAAAAGAATTAGCTTATGTTATTAAATCATTTCACGGTACTTTGATTACTAATTAAAAGGTATAATGTAGGTATATGATATATTTAATATTATGTAGGCCTAAAAAAACGTTAGAACAAATTTATTGTTTGACTCGCTTTGGCACGCGGCTTCGCTCGTGGTTATGTTTGTGTATCAATTATAATATATATACTCTAGAATTGTACTTTATTTAAAATCAGTTAAACTTCAATAAATTTTTCGTACCTGCACCATTCCTAATAAATCTATACCAATAAATAAAATTGAAGTGTCTGTCTGTAATATCAAAATAACATTTTTTTACTAAATACATACATATTAATGTACCTGTACCAAAAACACAATTTTAAAAATATTTGTCTTTCTGTCCGTTTGTTCCAGTTGCTCTCTAGAATGGCTGGAGCGGATTTTTTTTTTTGGTAGATAGCCGAAGTTACTCCTAGTAACTTAGACTACATTTATTTTTCGAAAATATTTAGGGTTCCGCGTAAAAAAATCATGACTCTTACAATTCGATTCAATGGACAGTTTTACTGGTATTGTGTTTGAATTGGTGATAAATATTTGTGCTTTCTGTCAGAAAAAAAAAACCTAAAATTATTAGGAATCCGTAGAAAACAAATCAAAGAAATTGTAGTAAAAAAAAAAAAACGATTCAGTGGTCAGTTTTAATGGCAGCATGAATTTGTGAGAAATATCTCTTAGTACTAGCAACATTTTATGAATATTTTATCAGGGTTCCGTGTGAAGCGAGCGGAGCCGCGGGCATACAACTAGTATTATTATAAATGGCTTTATAGATAAATTTACTTCCGCTAGATCAACTTAATTTCATGTTCTGTTACACATATTTAATACGTTGGTTTAATTTTATTCATCTATACTTATAAATAAAAATAAAGTGTCTGTCTGTAATGTCAAACTAGAACTTTTTTACTAAATAGATATGAATATATATACGATATCTATACCAATAATATAATTTATAAAATTTTTTTTGTGTCTTTCTGTCTGTCCGTCTGTTTCTTCTGGGTAATCTCCGGAACGGCTTGACCTATTTTGAAGGAACGTTTTTTGGTAGATAGCTAAAGTTACTCCACGTAACTTAGAGTACTTTAGATTTTCGAAAATAAGTAGGATTCTGCGTAAAAAAATTAAAACTTATAAAAAGTTTAATAAAATCTAATTCAATGGAGAGTTTTACTGGAAAATGTTTGAATTTATGATAAATATAAATATTTCTCATTTATCTTAGTACTAAACAAAAATTAGGGTCCCGTATAAAAAAAAAATTGAAACGCAGTCAAGACATATGAAAGGCGGGCGCAGCCGCGGGCACACAGTTAGCAACTAAATAAAATCTAATGTCTATATTTACTTTAATTATTATCAGGTAGATAATAAGATCGAATTAATAACTAGAACGTATATAATTCACGTTCATTATATTGAAGCGAAAGCTTAAACGATTTAAGTCAAATCTTCCAGCAATTTTTTTTTTTACTCAGAGCTTTTTATGAATGTAAACATTGTATGGTGGCTTGGTATCATCTAATGCTTGTATAATTAGTCAACATCTTGGATTACGTTACCACTTACAATAAACTGCAATTGTAGTGAAACGATCATTTAGCTGTAGCCATAAATGCAGATAGAGCATGGTGCTAATTTAAAAAAAAAAACCCTTACTTTTTAAATTTCACAGGAATTGATTTCCTGTTTGTAGAGTTCTATAACAATTCTTTTAAAACATGTGCGGTGCGATAAAGAAATGTCAGTAAGGAATTAAAAAATAAAAAACAATTATTTTTCTATAAAAGCAATCGACCACCTACAATCTATGCCGGTTTTAGTAGAAATATAAAAAAAAAAAAACAACAACGAAAAAGACATTTCCTTTAAGAAAGTATCGCATGAAGCAAGTTATAAAAACGAATCTCAGTAAAAAAAATATTGTGTCGGTACGCCGGCCAGTGCAATGAAAAACTGCATAGAGCGCTGTCTCGCTCGCACTCGGACTATCGCATACATGAACAGAACAGTCTTGATACTTTCACAACATTTGTAACATATTTCTGTTCGAGCTGTCAACAATTTTTTTTTTGGTCAAATTTAAAATCTCTCTTGTAAAAAAAAATAATTATTAGAAACATTCACATTAATATCAAACAGAATATTTTCAGTTATGAGCTTACTATTGATAAAGTCATTTTAAAATTATTCAAAGATAATGTGAAAACAAAATTAGTTAAAATTTAATTGGTTTGTCCAGAAGTGGATCATCAAAATCTGTTTAAATTATAACTGATAATATCCTTTTAAATGTTTATGATTTTAGGTAACCTTTTGCGGTATTTATTATGTATGTGTTATTTAATTCACAGATTAGCCGTAAAAATATATCAAATCAAATCATAATTTATTTATTCAATTTAGGCCCTAAGAAGGCGCTTATAAACGTCTAAACCACTACCACCGCTTCAAAAAACAACCCAGCCGAGAAGAGCCGGCAAGAAACTCGATCTGGTTCTTTTTTTTTCATAAATATAATATATATATATATCATTTTTTTTTGTCATATAAAAAAACTATACAAATCGTAGTCTTAATAATGTTAGTGGAAGCACAGAGATGTAGGTTAATTCCAGACATCACTATCGTTCACGTAATGATCCACCCTGTAATAACCTTTTGAGATTAAAACTTGCTTGACAAAATACTTTAACTTATTGTCAGGTAAATCGGTAATGTTACTTGGGATCTTATTGTAAAACCGAATACTATTACCTATAAAGATTTTATTAAACTTACTTAACCTAAAGCGTGGGACGGACAACTTGTCTTTATTCTAATATTAAAATTATGAGGGTCATTCACTAGATCGAGCTTGTCTAAATTTTTACGAATACGCATTAAGTTATCGAAGATGTATTGGGAGGGCAAAGAGTATAGAGTCAATTAGAGCAAAACATTTATATTATTATCCTTATATCAAAATTATATTAACCATTCGTAAATAATAATGTTATTATTAATTATGGTTTGATAAATGGTCATCTGTGTAAATAAAAGTAAACGAATCGTCTCATTGTGATGAAACTTTAGTGTAAATTCAGCAAAAGCTCGCAAAGGTTCGTGGTGCAAAAAAAAATCCTCCCGTAGCATCTCAACCCTTACCAAGTTCAGCTAGTATCAAATAAAACCATACTAATTCTTAGTTATCTTTTAAATGTATATTTACACGATATATTTATCTAAATGTGTATGTTTGTAAAGTTTTTCTAGTTTTTTTTTAAACGAAATAGGCTATTCTGTGACTTAAGTCTCACCTGATGTTAAGTGATGATGTGGTCCAGGATGGTAAACACACAAGTCCTAGAGGTGCTCGTTCTTAAGTGACGCTGCCGCAACACACCTGTTGATATTTGGCGATAGGTTTTCAAACTTGAGGGTGGTAGCTACCCAGGCGGGCATCATTAGAAAATTCCCTATCACCACGCTATGGTTTCCTCACGTTGTTTTCCTTCATCGAAAGCTCAGGCTGGTTTTAGTCTCGGATAGGTGGGGATCGAACCCGTGTCGATTGACGCGAAATCCGGCCGTACTACCCGCCGCGTCATCATCGCTTCCATATTTCAAACATATCGAAAATTAAAATTATATATTTAGACAAATATAAAGTATCAATTTAAATCTTAATATCATCATCATTCTCGCGCTCTGTACCCAACTCACTTGGGACATTCAACCGTCATATCTTGATTTATCCCTTTTTCCTTCGTACTATCTATGTCTTACACACTCAATCTAGACTTTTTTCTGTCTTCCATCACTGCTTTTCTGTTCTTCCACATTCATATTCATTACTATTTTACCCACATGCACTTCCTCTCTTCTCATAACATACCCCCATACCAGAATAAATGATTCCCTTTCAATTTTCTACCACACTTTCTTTCCTGTCAAACCACACATCCATCTCAATATTCGTATCTAAGTCACATGGAATCGTTTCCTATCCATCTTATTGCTACCCCGGCATGTTGATTTAAAAAATACAACAAGTTACGACAATTTAAATGAACATAACATTAGAATGACGTAATACAAAGTATCAAGACGTGTGAATCGTTCATTATGCAGGCCTCAAACTAAGGAACCGCGCGGATATAACCGACTATAATAAAAAACTTAGCGAGTACCTACACATAAGTGCATTACGATGCCATGCTTCTATAACTATCGTATATATAAACAGTACGCCTACGGTCCACGGACTCGAGAGCACAGCCATTTTTTGCAGCATTTGAAAAATAAATTTTGACGTAAACAGACCTATTTTCTGTTGAAAGGATTTTAAAAAAGAAATAAAAAAAAAAAGTTGTGAGTCAAGCCCTTTAATCTATGATCTCTCGGTTGTTCTAAATATAAACACAGTGACGTAATGAGGAAGTCGAACGATTTTGTTTTATTTTAAGTGGAATCAAGTTGTTGACAGTGTTTGATGTGAGATGCGCCGTAATTTACGAATTCAAAACGATCGTACGAATATTATCAATGCAGGTAATATTATTTTGAATTTCGAATTTGTGTGTGTGTGTGTTTTTTTTTTTATATTCTGTGAGTGTGAGTCGTTTAAAAGCTTTAGAGTATGCAATTGTACGTTTAATTCTTCGTTCAAGTTATGTAGGTGTATTATAGTAGTACTCAGTTGAACTTAGTCCTAAGAGAAAGTGACCTAAGCTAAAGTGCGCTGTAAAAGTCAACGTGACATTTGGTTTTTAACATTTATGCTTTTAGATAGTTGTTTACTCTCTCTCTATTTATATTTATTTTAAGTAGGTTAAAGGAGTCTAATTATATTTTTATTTTATGACAATTTTTTTTGTGTTTTTTTTTCTATTTCTAAATGTCAGTTATTATATTTTTAATTGTGTAGAGTTTCTTATGTATTTGAATTTTGAGTGGACATTTGAGGTGATTTAAAAGATTTTTTCTTGTTAATATTTACGGTAAATAATTAGCTAAGAAGCACAAGTGTAGTGAAATAAATGTGTTTAATAATGCTTCGGATTTAAAGATCATGAAGTCTAATTTAGTACAAAAATTGGAACAGTAGATACAGATCTCTTTTCCAAAACACACAATTTATTACAGACACAAATACAGTCACAAGTTCTTCTGTAAAAAGTAAGTACGTGCAAATTGTAATAAACTATATGGAAATTACATACACAATTCTGTGTGCCAAGTGCCAAGAGAGTAGAGTATTCTTTAATCATAAAGCGAACGCTTCTAACCATTAGCAAAAAGTTGGCCATCTTTCTAAAACTTTCTAGAGAGTTTTAGTGGCACTTCATAATTCCTGACCAATGTTTCTACAACAAAATAAACAAACTATATAATATTTAAATTGCGCTAAAATTACATAATATAGAGTCAAATATTACAAGTTCTTGAATTACAAATAAAAACCACCATAAAACACACTAAGATGCCTCCAAATAGAGACAAGGACCTCCATTTTTAAAATGTTTTGCTATTCATAGATAATATAGGTAATGTAAACGTTTATTATAAACTTTTTTTTTTAATGATAGTATGTACTACAATACATTTAGTTTATAACTAAGCTGTATTTTATCAACTAAACCTATAAATGTCCACTCATTTTTTGATATCATATACTCCTATCGGCTCATATTTTGCTGAAGCACCTTAATCGATTCCTGCCTAATCCGATTAGATAATTCCCATCATAGAAATAAAACACTCAGATCGGAAGTCACATTCAGAGTGAAGCTATTTCCAGTTGATCTTAAAAGACCACGCACGCCTTACGTTACGTGCAGGTAATTTACCTACGTAACTCAGTGTTGCTTACACACACTTATATTTTATTTTTTTCAATGGCAAGCGATTTTTTTTTTAGGAAACTATTACTCTTAGCCATATAACTCTATGTTTACCGCTTAAGCTTTTTAAAGGCATCGAAATTATTTTATTTCGTAGTCACTATGTAAACTGTTAATACTTTTTGATATTAGGTAAATCTCTCATCCAACGTTGGGATGGACAAAAAACCTTTCTAATTACCTACATATCGAAACATCTAAGCATGCTTTAACTATTTATGATATTTGAAGATTATATTTGGTTTTGGCACGAGTAGAAAATAGACGAAAAAAGATTGACGAAGCAAATTTACAAGGCGAGTGTGATCGGGCAAGCTGGTAAGGTAACATATATCGACCAGATCGAGAACGATCTGAAGATAGGTCAGGTTAAAAGTACCCGTGACCGAAGAGCGTGTATGAAAGTGCTTATGAAAGTAGAAGAAGCGAAAGACGTGTGTCAGGTGGAAGGATGTAGTCTCTGCCTACCCTTATGGGAGAGAGGCGTGACGTTATGTATGTGTAATGGTATAGGATAATACAGCGAGATGAGCCACTCGTATTATCATGACGGCAACCACCATACATATAAAAAAAATACAATAAAGATCTTGACTGATTAAATTGCCTCATCAAAAACACGACTATAAATAAAGCTGACCAATAAAAACCAATGTTATAATCTGATCAAAAAATAAGGAATGTACAGGCATTTTATCTTGAAGAGTGAGAGAGCTTAATGTCCTAATATATGACGTCAAACTTTACGTGCTTCGTATAAGTTGTGTATTAAGATTCCTTTTTGAGGAAAGGAGAGAGTTTATCCCTGCTGGTTCCTCGTTTAAAACTTCAAACCCTGGTATCTCAGATGTTGTTAGCTAAATATTACGGTCGGTTGGTTGGTATGAAATTAGTTATTCTCTAACGATACTCGATCATACGTAGATATCGTCAGAAACTTAGCAATCACTTAACCGAAGTACAATAAATTAAAAAAAAAAACATAAGCAAACTGCTTGTGTTTAGTTAAAAGGAAAAACAATATTTTTTTCCAATTAAAATAAGCTGATATAATAACTCTATATAAATATAACATATATACGTATATAATATTTAAAAATAATATTTAATTAATACATACAAGGATGATTGCGGTTTTTAATAAATATTATTAAAATAATTTAACATTGTAAATATACAGATAATGGCTACACATAAATAACATAGTACTATGTACCTATTATAAAATAGTTATTTATTTTTTCTTTTGTTTTTTGTGTTCGAATTAGGACGGAAAATATTTTAAGGTAACATAAAACATATTTATATATTTTATACTGTGTTGGTGCGTATCAGCGCTTTGACGGTAATCTCATGCGGTGTTGAGTGACGATTTAGTCCATAATGGTAAACACGCTAAGAGGTAGATTTACTGAAAACTTAAGCTTATTATCCCGAGGTATAATCCTGGTAGGACTTAAGTCAAGTGGTATAGCTACTAGGAAGTAAAACCACTGTCCTGTCTTTTTAGGCTACATGGAGGAAGTATCTAAAAGAGCCATAGTCTGGAATAGAGAACGAATAATTTTGGACTTATGTCACTTTTACAATGTATGATATAGTTATGCAATATTATCTACACTAATCTATACTAACAAATAAAATTAGAGTGTCTGTTTGTAATGTCAAAATTAATTATTTTTCCTAAATGGATATGAATTTAAAAACGATACCAATACCGAATGGACAATTTTTAAAATTTTTGTCTGTCCGTCTGTTTGTTCCGGGTAATCTTCGGAACGGCGGGACGGATTTTAACGGAACTTTTCTTGTTAGATAGCTGAAGTTACTCCGGGTATTTTTAATTTTCGAAAATAATCAAAGTAAAAAAATTAAAACTCATAAGAAATTGACTAAAATCCGATTCAATGTACAGTTTTACGGGCAAGTGTTATAATTAATTTATGACAAATATTTTTAATTTATCTTAGTGCTATTTTTTTTTTTGGAAAAGAATTAGCGTTCCATATAAAAAAAAATGAAACGCAGTGAAGAATATACGACACCCAGACGCAGCCGCGGGCATACAGCTAGATCAAAATATATCACGAGATGAAATTTAATCTTTAACACGGAGTAAAATATATATTTTTTTTACGATGATAGTAATTATTAATGATCCTTTTCTTTTCGTTAGGCAAAATTAACGCCTCTATATCTGTCCATGAGTTCGCATATTACTTGAAAACCAATAAACACATTCACATGATTCTTTATTTAAGTCATAGATGTATTTTATCCACAGATAAAACGTACATTTTGTAACATTAAACACAGAAAATATTATAAGATATTATATATTGAATAAAGTCGACAAATAAATCATTGTAAAGTAAAAATTGTCAATAATAAAACTGTCTATATGTGCTACTACTGGCATATGTGTAAACATTAAAAGAAAACCATAAATCGTATTGTTTTTAACTTTATTGTGGCGATTTAAAAATTAAACAAAGCATGAAAATCATCTTTTCAAAACAAACAAAAAAAAAAAATGTATAACTCTTTGAATAACCATGTCCGATTTCTTCTCATTTGTGTTCAATTTTATCCACTGACTGTATTCATTGTAATTACTACCATAACGTTTAGATAAAAATCTTATGTTAGTTTGTGCGTTTGTAAATGGCCAGTCGATTTGGTGATAATTTCTATAGGTACATTTTCCCATCTGTTTATCAATCAATTCCTGAGTTTTTTTTTTTCATTTGGTAGGAATTGATAAGTTTTAGTGTTGCCATTATTTAAAAAATATTGATAACATTTTCTGTTTCTTTCAAAGTTTTAATTATGATCATATATTTCAATTCATTGAAAAAGACTATTATTCGCGATGTCTCTGACTTTCTTGTAATAGTTTTACCTCTTAATTTATTCGTTTATTATAATCTTTTTCATAACAAATAAACGCTGGCTTTTTCTTTGATATTAAGTGACAATGTGGTTCGAGAATTTGACAGGAGACTTGAACTGGTTTCCGTAAATGATTTTCTATTTAACCGTGCGGACATTCAGCTGAACGCTAGCAATTACGACCCATACAGACAACCAATACAGAAATATCGCAAAATGATAGTCTCATATAAAAAATCGTTTAACATTGAAGCCGAAAAAAATGTCTATGCGCGTGTGTGTGTAAACGACTCGGAATTACGCAATCACCGGCACACATGTGCCTTAAAAGTTCCATTTGATTATAGTTTCACACCGCGTGCGTTTATTACCGATCTGAGTATTTTAATTCTATGTCACTATGCGACTGACTACTTCGTGAAAATATCAGATGTCATCGAAACATCGTTTCTGAATGCGCTACAATTGCACAGTTATGGTTTCAAGTTAAAAATATAAATAATAAATATTGATATAATATTTTATGCACAGAGATAAAACAAAAAATTACACCTTTTTTAAAATAAAATATAAAGAAATTATTTTTATATACTAAAACAAATTCTTATTTCTTCTCTTTTTTGTCCTTGTTTTGTTTCATATTAACAATAATGATAAAAATCAAATGTGTATGTCTGAAGTAAGAGACCTTTACTCGGTTTATGAGAACAATGTTAATTATATCAAAACTCGAGACGGTCGCCGTCGTCGTGTGCAGTTAGTTTGTTAAACCTTTTAATAGGTATTTCTTTTGTTTTATGTGTTCAAATGCGCATTTTTTTATCTTCATAAAGCACGTCTTGTAATCATATGTTCAAGGTTTGTCAATAAGGGTGTGGATTGAGATTCAAGCGTCATCGTGAAGTGGTTGTTTCGATATTTAATTAGTTCTGTATTTTATTATTTTAATGCACCAGAGGTACGTCTGTCCATGTGTTAGTTGGTCGCCACGAAAGTGGCTAATCATGCATACGATCCGCCTGAGGGCAAGCGTCTGATGGTCACATGCGTGTTGGTGACTCTTCAAAAATTCTTTCAAGGTTCTTGTCAAGATACCCGTATTGTATTCCCCTGAAAAAATCGCAGCAGAGAGCTCATTCCAAATTCATATAGTTTGCTGAAGGAAAGTTCTATGGAACCGCACTGTCCATGACTATTTAGGCTCCAAGATTTCAGGAAGAACTCCCTGCAGTGTCTTATTATATCTTGATACACTTTTATCAATTTATATACGAATCTTGACCCGGAATCGAACGCGGCTATTCTACCTATACGTAAAACTGTCTAAAGTATGGTACAAGCCCAAGCCGAGGCCCGCACCACTTTAGTCCCCTTGTGCTAGCTACCACTCTCCAGGCTGAGCGCCATAAGCGCTCACCCTGAAAATTTGATGAAGATGTCAAGGTCATTTCGGGCAATAGTATCAATTAAAAAAAACCGTTCTCATGCTATATTTTAACTAATATCAGTCAATGATTTAAGAGATCTAACACGCTGAATATTTATGAAGATTGTTAATGATCTAGGATCTAGGGGTTGGTATAATAGATAAAGATGTATATACTTATTTATCTTTTTTTTTCATCTCACTTCCGACTCACGTCTATAAGCTGTTTTCAAAAGTCCTCACAAACTGACTATCGAGCAGCCTTGACGCAATTCGTAAAAATAACTACCCAAAGTACCTACCGCTAAAACGTACTTACTGTATTTACGCACAATGAATAAACAATAATTCGTACCGCATAATGACTTAACAAGCGAATCGGGTTCGACGAACTACGTTATCAGCTTATCGCGCATTAAAAAAAATATTTACACATAAAGATACGTTATGCAAGTCGTACATACGCACGGACAGATGAACGCATTTGAGGTAGGTCGTGGGCACACGTGAATCTCGTTCGAGAATAATGTTCCTACATAGGAAAATACTTCCATAAGTGCCGATTTGAGTTAATTATTACGTTATGATATTAACTATAATAAATTAGTTACAATAATTTTCTTATAGATTTTTCTTAAAACAAATTTTTTAAATAAATCAGTTCAGTTCAATTTTCTCTCATGTTTCACAATCGATTTTTTTCTTTTAGTCACCTATATTTATTGGTTTAATATTTATAAAATTTAGTTTTATAATTTAATTATTTCGAGAACTGTAAAATTTTGTATTTTTTTTTTTTTTTTAAGATTTATTAATCTAAAATATAAATATAAATCTAAATTTTCGTAGAAATATATTAGAGGGAGTTTGAAAGTTGCGTCAATGGTAGAAAAGTTGAAAGTTTCTCGTTTGTCGTGGTGTGGACATGTTATGAGAAGAGAGGAAGCGCATGTGGGTAAAATAGTAATGAATATGAATGTGGAAGGATGGAAAAGTAGAGGAAGGCCAAAGAAAGTGTGGATGGAGTGTGTAAGAAATGACATGAAAGAAAAAGGAGTGAATGAAGAGATGACGGCTGATAGGGACGTATGGAAGAAGAAAACATACTGCGCCGACCCCGAGTGAGTTGGAAAAAGCCAGGAGAATGATGATGAGGAAATTTTCGTAGTTTTTAAATGGCTTAGAATAAAAATGCTCGATTCCAGCTTCTATGTGTTCGAATCCCAATTGCATTTGACTGACAGAGTTTATAGTACGTTTATTTTTAAAATACGATACATTTATCTGGAAGAAATCACCTTTAGGTTTTCAGTTGGTTTTAAACTACGTCTATAATATATGAGAATTCTAGAAAAATATAAATCTCATCCGTACAAGTCATACATCAGGAATAGAATGAAGCGTACGTTGTACTTAAAAAAGAGAAATAATATTTCTTCCGTTTGTCTAAACTTGTTCGGCGCACGCGCGTACATTTTGCATGTGGGCGATGTAATAGTGTGCATTAAGGTGTAGAACTTGAGTTATCCTTTTTTTAATTTTTTTTTTCAAACCGAATAAGCGCAACGCTTCGTTTTAAGTATATAACATGAAAATCGCGGGATACTCGTACTGACATACAAATAATGTACGGCAGTCGAGATCTTTACACCGATGCGGAAAAAATTACGTTAAATTACTTCAACATTCAACTAATTCATATTCTATAGTGTTAAGAATAAAGTTTATTATCCTTTAAATTATAAATATACCACGCGTGAATGGTGAGTGTTCACGTAAGTGCGATGTACTTTCGACTTACGATACATTAATTTAACACTTAAATTAGAATAACATTGAAAGGAAATAGGTTATATTACTCACACATTAAATATCTTTATATGTAAATATATTTATGAACTATCGTAAAGTGCACTTATCTTGTTTTTAGAATTTTTACTCCTTTGTTTTAGTCTTTAATTGAATTGTAATTGGCTATTTGACTGACTGATACTTAATTTAATGTGAAAGTAACAGATTAAATGAGTAATTGAATTAAGTAACTTAAACTGAAGAAAAAAAATCTGTCAGTTCATAAAATTTTGAGATATATACGTTTAAAGTTTTTGATGAGGATCGAGAGGGAATCTATCGATCTATCTATCCCTTTCCCGTAAAGCGATTGTTGGTATAGAATTTAGTTACGAAACACGTTAGTGTGACGACATATTGCAGTATAATACACTCTTCCTTATTTTTGATTGGATATATTTTCAATGATTAGCTTAATTAATGGTCTTAATAATCCTATTAATTGGATACGCTGCATTTTGACAATAATACAAACTCAAAATTATAGTAAAATCGAATTTATTTAAATTTTACTTTTACTCTTTTCGGCCTGAGCCGTGGTCACGAGTTGATTAAGGTCTTGTGGTGTCTTTGACAGGAGGGAATTTAGAATTACATTCATCTGTTCATAGCTGTGGTCAAGCGTTTTAGACAAAATGCGAAAGTTAAAAAAGTGTTAATAAATTGATCAAATAAAAAAAAAAAAAGTATTTCATTCTTTCTACAAACAACTGTAATGTAAAAAAACACCTGACGAGAATAATGCTTGTAAATATCGATTATTGTGGGTATAAATACATATTCTGCGCCTTAACGTGTCGCATACAGATGGCCTACAAAGCGGCCTGTGTGCGTGCTGCGTACGCGTAACTCTTGTCTTAGGTTAGGGAGGTGATCGAACCCTCTCGCGGCGACCATTTATTTTTATTATTGCCCTACACGTGGACCGGAGTTTGCAAATAAATTGCATTTTTTTACCACCTCTTCCTCTTTTGTTAATTATTTGTCTTTTTCTTTTCATACCTTACACTTGCGGTCAGGATTGAAAATGTTTCAAATACTTTGTGGTAACAACTAACAAGAATTACAATCACAGATACTATACTGATGATGATGTTCAGATATTTATTGTTCGTTTATCTAAATACTATAGTGTCTTTCGCATTCAAATTACAATATATCCGAATAAAAATTCTGTTTTTAAATGTGGGTTTACGTTGTTATAGCTTTGTAAAGGTTATCCCACTTATGCTCGTTTTTAAATTTACTGAATAATTATGTGACACTTTCAGAGTACCTATTGAAAACTGTGCCTTTGATAATATTTCTTTCGTATATACATTATTGTTTTTTTTCGCCGCACTAGGTACGCGCAGCGAGCGTGTCATCAAGTTCAAAGCCCTTTTACTAACTCTCAGAGTTAGGACGGAATATGAGCTTATATTAATAATTTTTATAACAAAGTAATAATGTTCAATTCGATTTGTATATTTTGACTACTAATACAAAAGTACATATATAAAAAAAATGTCAGTTCGTTTACAATTTTTTTTAATCGAATCAAAAATTAACCTACAAAAATGAACTAAAACGACATACAATTTTAATTACACTAATTTAAAACACAAACACAAATAATGATGACATTGAAAATGAAAATTAAATGGAAAACCGTTTATTAGCACACAATGAGTGTTTCGATTTCGAATACAATCGGAAAGGGAAATAACTTTTAAGAATAATTGTAATCGTCCGCCATTGTGGTGTAATCGATTTAAAAAAAATACAAGTTCGATGGCCGTGATTGTGGCGCGGCGCAGCGTGGCGCGGCGCAGCGTGGCGCGGCGCGTGCGCAAACATACTCTTTTAAGTGTCGCTTATTCTGTTACGTCACTATTGTTGTTTCGCGTTATTTTCGGGTCGTAATATAATCGTTTAAAATTCATTGAAGGTCGGCTTACTATACCGCAAGGCTGTATACGAAATTTCTCCTACAATAATCGAAATAATAATTGAGAATTAGTTAATACGATTAAGTATGTGGAATTATCACATCCTACCCGTCTATCCGTCCTTTTTACCCATGTATATTATGAAAAAGTTTTATTTTAATATTACTATATAAACCTATTTTGTTTCGCATTGCTTTTGAAACTACAAATAATAGTTATTATTTTCTTTAATACTCAAGAATACTAAATCTAAAGCTATTAAATCATTTTCTCACAAAATTCATTATGATATGCTTTAATTTAAAAAATAATCAATCATGTAATTTTCGAGTTATAGGCGAACTAACTGATAGAAAAACAGACAGATAGATGTGTCTGACGATTCCAATTAAAAGTGTAATAATTTTATTGAATTTTAATATTAAAAATCTGCCTTGGAGGCTCAGTTCTATTACGGTACGACTGTCATTCTTAGGACTCGGGTTCGATCCCCGGATCGTGTCAAGTGATATTTGGTTGTTCTACTCAGTATCACCCCGGAGTCTGGAATTTGTGCCCAATATAGCGACAAGCTCGCCCCCTGTCACATCTGGGACGGAACTAAGCTCGGCAAAATGATGGGTGGTGTAGTTCGCTATTTCCCTACCTAACCTTTCGGGGATAAAAGGCGTGAGCTTATGTTATGTTTCATAATAAAAAAATAATACAGGTACCTACTACATGAAAGGGATCGAACTGTTATATCTTTCTATTGTACCCTTTCTAGCCTAGTCAGCTTCCTATGCTGCTGACACATGATTCTTATTCCCTTCCTTTCGACTCTCGGCTCATAAGTCCTCAGTCCTCATCCATACTCAATCCACGACGGTCCTATAGTGATTCTATATAATTATAATCATATTTAAGTTGTATTTTAAACGAATTTAAATAAACAATATTAACATTTCAGTGTGTATAAAATTCTTTTTTTAAAAAAGCTATCTCAGAGTTCCATATAACAGAACGATTGGGTCCGACTCAATCAAAATCAAGGTTACATTCAGTTCATTGGCTTTACTTTCTTGATAGCGCCCCTTTGTTTTTCTTATCATTTTAGCCCTGAAGGTACGATTGCCCGTATTTTAAGGTCCACCGTCAAACGCAATATCTAGTATCTCAAGTTTAATTGCATTTTATTTATACTTTTTATCACTTACAAGTGTGTTTTTTTCCTTTATTTGTACGTTTTGAGAACTTCTTTAACGTTATCGAATTGTTGTTTCATTCGAGAAACTGATAAAACAAATACCTGATTGTTATAATTTAATAAATGTATGAATTAAAGTAGGGTTGTCATAACGTAATTTTAAAAAGAAGTGATCAGTCATAGGACGCTTGGCAGATGTGAAGAAACATAGAAATTATTTCATACAGAGGAAACATCTGCAAGATTAATGCAGTAGAAATCTAAGAATAAAATATAAATAAAATCAAATCAAATCAAATCCAATCAAAATTTATTTATTTAATTTAGGCCCTAAGAAGGCGCTTATGAACGTCTAAAACCCTACCACCGGTTCGGAAAACAACCCAGTCGAGAAGAGCGCAGGCGAGAAACTCGTTCTGGTTTTATTTTTTTTTATAAAAATATAACATTTTTTTTTGTCACATAAAAAACTATACAATCGTTGTCTTAATAATGTTAGTGGAAGCAAAGAGATGTGAGTTAATTCCAGACATCACTATAGTTCACGTAATGATCCACCCTGTAATAACCTTTTGAGATTAAAACTTGCTCGACATAATACTTGAACTTATTGTCAGGTAAATCGGTAATGTTACTTGGGATCTTATTGTAAAACCGAATACTATTACCTATAAAGCTTTTATTAGACTTACTTAACCTAAAGCGTGGTTCCGGACAACTTGTCTTTACTTCTAATATTAAAATTATGACGATCATTCACTAGATCTAGCTTGTCTAAATTTTTACGAATATAAATAAAATAAGAAGTCTAAGAAATATAGCTGGCATGAGATTTATATATAAAATAAAGAACGTTGTGGAGTGATAGAGGATAGAGTGACAGAGATAGATAAAGGGATACTTAATTGGATTGGACACGTGGATTGGATGGATGAAAGATGATTGACGAAACAAATTTACAAGGCGAGTGTGACTTGGCAAGCTGGTAAGGATCGTCCTTTTTTTTTTTTTTGACGAGTGGAATGCGTTTGCGCACTACCCTTACCTATTGCATTAGTGAGACCGAAGTCCCCAATGCAATAGGTAAGGGGATGCGGAGGGACGTCTCCGCGCCAGTGTGGGACTCGCCCGGACGTGAAGCGTCCGGAAATACCACTAAATCCCCCAGGGCCGTCCGCCGCATTTGGGATGGGGACGACACGGGATGGCTTACGCAAGCACCGCGTCGTTGGTAAGGATCATCCTAGGCGAACGTATCTCGTACAAGATCGAGGACGTTCTGGAGAAAGACCAGGTCAAAAGTCCCCGTAACCGATGAGCATGTTTGAAAGCGCATATGAAACAAGCGAAAAACGTGTGTCAGTGGAAGGATGTAGTCTCTGTCTAACTTTATGCGAGACAGGCTTGACGTTATATATGTTTTAGGTAAAAGGATATTTTATGAAATGAAATAAATATTGCATTATTAAAAAAATAAATCATTCAGATTTTTGAAAAGAAAAGGACGTTTATTTATCTAAAAAAGATTTATGATAGAAAAATGGTAAATTTTTTTATTGCTGCAATTTTTAATCAGTGAAAATTTTTGAAAACCCTTTGACACTACTTAAAAATAATCGAGGAAACCACAGGATAAGCGATGATGGCTCAGAGGTAGTGTAGTCAAATTGTGTCAAAAAATTGTAAAGATCTTTTTTACACTTTTTACAGTGCTTTGACAACAATCTCACCTGATTACGTCAAGTGACGATTTGGTCCAGGATGGTAAACATACTAATCCTAGAGGTACTGGTTATCAAGTGTTGCTGCCGGAACACACCTATTGGTATTTGGCGACGGGTTTTCTTACTTGAGGGTGGAGCTACCCAGGCAGGCATTATTTTACAATCCCTTACCACCGTGCTATGGTTTTCTCGCGACGTTTCCCTTCACCGAAAGCTCAGGTTGACTTTAGTGTTGTATTTGAAATTCGACCGCACTACCAGCTAAGCCTAATCATACATACATACATATGCTCACGCCTGTTTTCCCCGAAGGGTTAGGCAGAGAGGTGAAGTAGCGAACTACACCACACCACCCACGTTTCGCCGAGATTAGTTCCGTCCCAGATGTGACAGGGGGTGAAGCCTGTCGCCATATCGGGCACAAATTCCAAACTCCGGGATGATACTGAGTAGAAAAAACCCAATATCACTTGACCCGACCCGGGGATCGAACCCGAGACCTCAGAACGGCAGTCGTATGTAATACAACTGCGCTACCGAGCCTAGTCATCGCTTGAAAAATTGAAGTCCTAGCATATTGTCTGGCCATTTTCATGGACGTAAATTTAGGGATCGATACTTTTGCTAATGACATGGTGGACGGAGCTGTGTGTATGGTGGTTACATAAGAAATGTTCAGTTGTTTAGTTCAGCTAAGTGTCATTATATCGCGCTGACAGCAGATCCAAAATCCTCCCCACTTATCATCATAACCTCGTCATACAATACAATTTACTTTCTTTTTCTTTTTTTTTTTTATAATGCACAGCACAGTGACTGTACTGGACCTGATGGTAAGTACAGTACAATCCAAAACAGCGGCGACTGACACTGAACAGAATTCAATGCCAGTCACCGCTGTCATGCTGGCCTGCTTAAGTACCTCTTCACGCCTCTTTTGAAGGACCCAATATCGTATGAAGGAGGGAACACGCTGACAGGAAGACGGTTCCATAACCTCACAGTGCGACAAAAGTAAGAGTCAGCTAACTTTTTGGTTCTTGAAGTTATGGGTGTCACCGTGAAACCGTGTCACCGAAGTCCCGCCCGCGTGGTTCTGTTATGGAATGGAGAGGAGGGGATCAGGTCAAAGAGCTCTTCAGAAAACTCCTTGGATGTCGTCCATTAATCACGTGATTTTTTTAGCCACTTGTTAATCACGTAGCTCGTAGCTCACTACTCACTAAACCTCCAGGTTTAGAATTTGGATTAACCCACTCCTTATATCCAAAATCACGTTTTTTTAAATACATATACTTCATTTTCAAATAATAATTATTTTGTAAATACATTTTTAAAGCTAATTTAATTTTGAAAACTTGCGGAATTTTTGTGATTATTTTTCTCAATTTTTTTCTCCCCTTTTGTGCTTCACGTTATTGATAGGTTTAAAAATATAGTGCGATAAATAATAAATACGCGAGCCGAGTCGTGTGCATAGCAATATTACCTACCTATAGTTATAAGGACATTTGCAATTACATAATGTTTATAAAAAATGCGTCACGCGTCGTCATTTCTCCCGTTCGCACGATTAGATGTTGCGTCACTGTCATGCACACACGCGTACGGATTCATAAACACGCACACACACACACTGACAAAGACCTCGTAATACGACACCACCAACTTACACATGGATGTGGAGTTTTATCGTTTTTTTTTATGTGTGCATTAGATTACTGACCGCTTGATTCTGTTAGTAGCATATCAAGATGATTTGTTTGCTAATGCGAAATCATTGGACATTGAATATTTTAACTATGACAAATGTTTTTATTTATTTCTTTATTTATTACCTATTTCTTCATTTGGTTTCTTGCTTTTAAAGTTATTTATTTTTACTAGCCATTTATTTTTACACGACATTACTACTAAGCGATGGATATACAACTATAAAAATATTGAAATTTGAGGAAAAAAATAACGAGTATTTCCAATTGTTTTTTGGCTAATAAATAAAAAAAAAATTAACTGTTTGAACTTTGTTGAACTGAAGAACCTTGACAGCGTCACTGGATTTTACAAACAAAAAGAGAAAAAAGACAACGTATTAAAACTTTGCCTGTAATAATAGATAGCTTAATGTTTCTATATGGTATAAAAAGAAATTGTTTTTTTCTAAATTCTGTATAAACTAAGCGCTTTGATAGCAATCTCATCTGATTTTAAGTTACGACGCAGGCCGATATGTTACACACAAAATCTAAAATTTTAAACTTGAGAGTGTCAGCCACTCAGGCGAGTATAACTTACCACTATTCTATAATAGTTACCTTCGTCGATACCTCAGGGTCATTATAGAAAAGCATGAGTTAATCGAACCTACGTCCATCGACGTATGCCCCGCCATACTAACCACTGACCAACACGCGGTTGCTTGTAAATTATACTTAGAAATATTAAAGTGGAAGTGACTTTGGCTAGAATAAAAAACGGACATTTGAACAACGGCATAAATATAAAAAACATATCTAAATACTGTATTATCATTATTGCATGCATACAGTGATCTCATAGTATATATGTGTGTGTGTGTGTGTCACGTAATATTATAACGACAGTGTGAGTTATCTGTGAAAGAAATGAGGTTATCTAAATGTGTCTGTCATTGTCTCTTGGACGCTTGATTCGCAGATATCAACGGAGTTGCTTGCTTAATTTAAAAACTTCTCTTTCGCAGCAGTACAAAAAAATCATTGCCCAATTATAAGGTATATAGGTGTTTACGTACCCACTATAAAGGTCTACAACGGTAAACAATAATTATTGACACTAGTCAAACGAATTTTTTTTTTATAAATAAAAAAAAAATGAAAACATATTTTTAAAAAAATGTCATCCAATTTTGACTAATAATAATAGGCAAAAATTAGTTGGTATTAATTAAAATCAATAAAGAAATGCCTAACTAAAGAAAAACTGTTTCCAAATGTTTTTCATCCATATCTATAATAATAAATAAACTGGAAGTGTCTGTGTGTATTTTCAAATTTTTTTTTTACTAAATAGATGTGAATCTATACACGATTCCTATACCAAAAATGTAATTTCGAAAATTTTTGTCTGTCTGTCGGCCTGTCTGTCTGTTTGTTTCGGGTAATCTCCGGAACGGCTGGACGGATTGTGACGAGACTTTTTTTGGTAAATAGCTGAATTTACTTCGGGTAACTTAGAGTACTATTAATTTTCGAAAACAGTTAAGTTTCCGCGTAAAAACCCATAAAAAATTGAATAAAATCCGATTTTACAGGCAAGTGCTTGAATTTATGAGAAATATTTTTACTTTATCTTAGTACTAAACAAAAATTAGGGTTACGTATAAAAAAAATACAGTGAAGAATATATGACATGCGGGTGCAGACGCGGGCACACAGCTAGTTGATAATAAATATTAAGTCATCAATAAAGATTGTAAGAATCAATCAATTGATAAACAGAACAATAAAATATCTTGAACTGTTTCTATTTTAATTATTTCTTTAATTATATACAGACAATAGTATTTTATTTCTTTAATAGCTTCTCGTATACCTATCTATAAAAATTAGTTCTTGCTCACATTATTTTAACCCAGAAAAGGTTCTAATCCTACGATGATTATCTAGACAAAATGTACGTATAAGCCAAACAAATTTAATTTAAAAAGCGGTCCAATTATTTGATAGGTACACAAACTTTCACAATAATACAACCTGAGCGCGCGGCTCTGCTTATTCTTCTTCTTGGTTAATGCGATTAAATAATCTGCGATTTACAAACACAATTCTTTCAGCGTCATATGATAAGTCATATTTTCAATCGCGTGTCAACGTTTTAACACTCCAGCTAAACGGATGGCACATCTTCCTGGAATATGAAGTTTTCGTGGCACCTCAGAATAAAGGTTTCGTGTCATTACCTCCAAGGTGAAGTGTCATCTGAGTACAATAAACAACATTATTTCATACTAGCTGTGTGGCCGTGGCTGCGCCCGCATTTCCTATACCTATCATATATATTTTTTTATACGGAACCCTAAATATTTTCCTACAATTTTTTTTTGGTATTTGTGATAAAGCAATTTATCTCTCATAAATTCAAGCCTGTAAAACTGACCATTGGATCGAATTTTATTCGCAATTTCACGAGTATAAATTTTTTTACGCCGAACCCTAATTATTTTCGTAAATCCTAAAAATACCCTAAATTACCCGCAGTAACTTCAACTGTCTACCAAAAAAAGTCCAGCCAAAATCGGTCCAGCCGTACCGGAGATTACCCGGAACAAACAGACAGACAGACAGTCGGGCAATAATTAAAATAAATTGTATGTTTGGTATAAGTATCGTGTATATATTCATATAAAAAAAATAATTTTGACATTACAGACAGACACTTCAATTTTATTTATTAGCATAGATAAAATTCCACCAAAATTATATAACATAATATCAAGTACACAAGATAATGGATTAAAGATACTGGTACAGGACAGACTGAGATCCCAACAAAAACTCCGCTCTGCGTATTATTTTGTGTCTCTTTATCCTCTCACCGCATCCTTGATATTTTAATCTCAATTGAGAACTTTCACTTAAAAAAATAATTAAAAAAAAAATCTAAGCAGTCATGTGGACTACCGACAGAAGTAAAACTGGTTTTGCAATGTTGAAATTATATAATTTGTTAATTTAAATTTTTAACATAACCTAACGTTTAACATATATGTAATTTAATATAACAATTGTCTGAATTTTTAGATTATTCATAATTACATAACATAACACAAGCTCACGCCTGTTGTCTCCGAAGGGTTAGGCAGAGGTGAAATAGCGAACTACACCACCCACATTTCGTCAGGCTTAGTTCCGTCCCAGATGTGACGGCGGGTACAAATTCCAAACTCCGGGATGATACTGAGTAGAAAAATCCAATATCACTTGACCCGACCCGGGGATCGAACCCGAGACCTCAGAACGACAGTCGTACCGTAACACTACTACGCCGCCGCCGAGAAATTTTTATCGTTAGGATACATTTTATTATATATTTCTGAGCACCATCTTATATTTGACATACTGTAGCATGTTGACAGCTAATGTCACGCCATTGGTAAAACGAATCTATAAGTTTTTCCTCTACCGAGAATCGCTAAACGCCGCCGAAGAATTTTAAAACGAACGAAATTCAAATAAAAGTTTTATTTAATAAAATCCTCAGCGGCAATAAACTGCTACACCCACACATGAAGTCAACACACACACACGCACACGCACACATGTACATATACGACAACACAACGTCTGTTGACATAGGTCAGTAATATTGGCTTTTATTTGCAACGACGATAGCCCAGATAATGTCGGAGTGGTCGCGTGTCGCTGTGTGAGTCTGTTGATACTTGACGATTTTTTTTATCTGTATATCTAAACGTATGTATATTTATATACGTACTACCATGATAGTCGCGTGGTGTAGGCAGAGATAGACGAGTACTATCGAATTCTTTTGTTAAACACAATATTTATGGAGTTCAATTACTTTGTGTCGTACATTTAAAGAAGTTGTAAAATCTATTGTTATATCGGACTTGGTTTTGAATCCACATATTCCGTATTATAGTAAAATGTACTAGAAATAAAATATTTCGTACTCGTATATGTTTAATCGACTTTTGTTAAAAAAAATAAGTTCAATTATTTTTTTTATCGAATCTATAAAACAAAAAATATTTACGAATGAACGCAAATGTTCATGCAGACCTTTAAAAAACTTTAATCGCCAGAATTTACAAAACTTTTTTTTTTATTCAGGCCTTTTTCATTGTGGGGCGATGATGGCTTAGTTGGTAGTGCGGTCGGATTTAGCGTCAATGGACTCGGGTTCAAGTCCACCTATCAGATTCTAAAAATCAGCCTGAGCTTTCGGTGCAGGAAAACCTCGTGAGGAAACCATACTATGTAGGTAGAGCATTTTAAAATAATACCCGCCTGGGTAGCTACCACCCTTAAGTTAGAAAACGCCTCGCCAAATACCAATAGGGGTGTTCCGATAGCATCACTTGAGAACAAGTATCTAGGCTTACTGCGTTTTTTTTTTTTTTTTTTTTTTTTTTTTTATCCTATTACAAGTTCCCCTAACTCGAGTCAGGGACTTTGATATTGCAGTGGGCGATAGTTTATTCCTTTTATAGTAGTTTTCCGTAAGGTTGAGTTTTCTTTTATCCTTGATTCCTCACTTAATCTATCTTTTGTTTCTTTGTATTTTTGTTTGTTTTTTCTTTTTTGTTTTTTATTATAAAATTTTATTCTAGTGTTTTGGGCTTAATACGTTTACTATCAGGTGAGAGTGTGGTCAAAGGATTGAGCATATAACGTGTAAAAAAAACCCTGATACATATGACAGGACTTCCCAGGGTAGAATGTCAGCAGCGACTGGTTATCTCTCGGTGGGGACTTTTAGAGACAATATTAAAATAGTCGTATTTACACATATTTTCACTAAGTTATCAAAGTCATTGTTTACCATAGTCTGATAACAATCTCAAACGTTATAGTAATATTGTTTATAGTTCAGGACTAATCGGTTATTAATTATTGATGATCCGATAACTGACTTTATTTAATCCGCATGAAAATCGAAAGGTCTCCCTAATGCCCGAAATATAAAATATAAATAATCGTACGATCGGGATCCAATCTTCTTAGAGATCGGATCGGACCACTATTTCTGACACTTTACTCACGTCATCAGACAAACTGCTATTAAAATAATCGTCCACAACGGAAGTTTGTTAAAGCGAAAACTATATTTAAAACTCTAGTAATGTCATATTTTCATTTGGTTAAGATCTTTTCTGTCATCGTTTGTAATAACTAAGCATTCGAATAAACAATGCCATGATAATGGCTTGTATATACAGTTAGTCAAGGCTGTGGACATTCGTGATGATGATCAGATATTTACATATCATACAGGACAAATTATAAATACAACAAATCTATCCCGACCGGCCATGCTCTAATTACATTTATTTATAAATATTAATTTTAAACCAGATTAATTACGTAATTATTTATTTGACTTTTTAGTGCATTTTTATAGTTTAGTCTTATGAAGTCGGTTTTGTTTTTAATTTTAAAAAAATCTACTTTTTAGTTTAAGTATGTACTTTTAGATATAGCTGTGAAGCCTACTTCATAGCTTTGGAAACGAATATATGAAACATGTGTAAGTGTCTATAATATTCGAGGGTTTTTTCTCAATTTCCATGAGTTCCACTGATCAGATCATGATCTGTTGGAAATGGGACCACTGCGGAAGTGTACTTCTTCGATTAAAAAAAAAAAAATTGCAATACGATCCACAAATGACGGAGAAATCGCGAAACAAACATAAAAACATATAGACGAATTGATACCCTCGTCCTTTTTAAAGTCGGTTAAAAAGAAAAATTACATAGAAAAAAAAACAAGGATACGCTATAAGTTAAATTGTTTTTTTTTTTTTAATATTTCACTTGCCTTGTTATCTTGTAAATAAAATTTAAAACAGTTATTGATCTGACATTTTGAATGCACCTCTGTTTAATTTGGATTGCTTAAATTGACTTCAGTCTAAATTGAATAACTCGGACTACCAAAGATTTTTTTTTTACATCTTTATAGCATCCCACAATCTCATCTGATATTAAGTGACGAGGTGGTTCCAGGATGATTAACACATTGAGATACATATTGATTATGTAATCACGAATAGCCAACGGATTCTCGAATGGCTACCATTTACTGGAAGATGCAGCGTGGCCCCTACAAGATGAGTCAACGACCTGGTGATGATCGCGGAAGTTCGCTGGATACGGGCGGCGCAAGACCGGTCGTCGTGGAGATCTTTGGGTGAGACCTATGCCCAGCAGTGGACATCTTTCGGTTGAAATAATGGATGATTGGAATTCCGGATCCGCACGCCTCATTGAAGCTTACATAACATTTGGACGACTCCTTAATCAGTACGAAATAAAAAAAACGAATCTAGTGGATATATATTTAATGATACCTGTCCGTTGATTTTAATAAAATGACAGCCCAGAAAACTCATGCTATTTGAGTATAAAGAAATGCATTTATGTATGCAATGCATTTATGTGTAAAGAAATGCATATGCATTATGCATATATATTTACGACTCTCGGGTGGCAAGGTTAGTTATTTAAAGAAAGCCAGGACATTGATATTGATGAATAATGGCCGCTTGGATTCGTTTGTAAGTTGCATTTTAAAATCTTTGTTGTTAAGTGTGAGTTTATTTACTGACTCACGTTTGTATCTGTGACCTTTTTATGTGGCTATTTCGAGATTTCAAAGATTCATATCTTACACCTTTATAACTTTTGCGGCGAATTAATTAAATACAGATGTGTGAAGCGGCCAAATTTAAAATCGTGAGTTTAAAACGACACTATGCTATGCCATTTTGGTTAATGCTAATTATGAATGTGAATCTACATAAATATATAAATTTGAAGTGTCTGTTTGTAAGATCAGAATAAGAGCTTTTTATTAAATAAGTACCCATATATTAATTTGTACGTTACTTATACAAAAAAAATAGATTCGAACTTACGACCTTCGAGGCGTCATCTGTCTACATTACAATTAAACTATGATCGTTTTTTACACGGTATTAAGGCTTAATGCCTTGATCACAATCTCACCGATGTTAAGTAACGATGTGGTCCAGGATGGTAAACACGCTAAGCCTTGAGGTGCTGGTTCTCAAGTGATACTGCCGGAACACACCTGTTGATATTTGGTGACAAGTTTCTCAAATCGAGGGCGGTAGGTACTCAGGCGGGCATTATTGTAAAATGGTTTCCTCGCGATGTTTTTCTTCACCGAAACCTCAGGGTGATTTTAGATTTGAATAGGCAGGCTCGAACCCACGTACATTGACGCGGAATCCGGTCGCACTATCCACTACGGCATCATCGCTTCATTTATCACTGTGCTAAATGAAATAGAAAAAAAAAAACCGCTGTTATTTTTCCCACGGGCATCAAACACATATGAATGTACAAAACGGCCACTTCGCAATCAACGCGAACAGGTGCCGAGGTGATAATTATCAACTTATCACTTCCCCAGTGTCGCGGCCTGCAATTTGTAATGAAACAACGCAAAAAAAAAAAAAAAAACCCTATAAGGGTTCGGACATGCTGTGTACCTAATTAATTTATTGTTTCACGTTCATTGACGCATGTAATAATGTGTGTTTTTTATTTAATTCCATTTATTTTTTAGTTCCGTTTTAATTGACTTTTAAATTTGCTTGTCATAATGATAATTATATGGGAAATTTTTATTAGGTGTAATCTAATTTATATGTGAGTTTGTTTGTTTCTTTGTTACGCTATCATGTCTCGGCTACTTGGCAGAAAAGGACATAAGCTACCTTGAAAGGGCTTGGTGTCGCCTAAACTATATAACAGTTTACCGTTGTCCTTAAAAAATAATGATCTTAGAAAAACGAATATTTAAAAACAAAGCAAAAAAAGTTCCTACCAGTAATTTTTTTTACTGAAAAATGTATTTCGTTTATTTATTTAATCTTTATTGTACATCATTATTCACATATAATATTACGCATTTGAAAATGTGAAATTAGTACAAAGGGCGGCCTTATTGCTAGCAATATCTTCCAGGCAACCTTTGGATGGATAGCTTCCATGGAGAGGAATCAGTTGTGGTTTGGGTATATAGATAAATCTATCCTAATAAACACGGCATAAATTTAAATAATGTGAACTATAACATACATAGGAAATATACTATAAAATTCAGATAATATATAACTTATAGACAGACTACATTATAATAATACATAGATATGAACCAAAATTCAGTATATTCAAAATCAAAATCAAAATCAATATTTATTTATTCAATTTAGGCCCTAAGAAGGCGCTTATGAACGTCTAAAACACTACCACCGGTTCGGAAAACAACACAGTCGAGAAGAGCGCAGGCGAGAAACTCGATCTGGTTCTTTTTTTTTCATAAATATAATATATATCATTTTCTTTGTCATATAAAAAACTATACAAATCGTAGTTTTAATAATGTTAGTGGAAGCACAGAGATGTGGGTTAATTCCAGACATCACTATCGTTCACGTAATGCTCCACCCTGTAATAACCTTTTTCAGATTAAAACTTGCTTGACATAATACTTAAACTTATTGTCAGGTAAATCGGTAATGTTACTTGGGATCTTATTGTAAAACCGAATACTATTACCTATAAAGCTTTTATTACACTTACTTAACCTAAAGTGTGGGACGGCCAACTTGTCTTTACTTCTAATATTTAAAGTTATGACGATCATTCACTAGATCTAGCTTGTCTAAATTTTTACGAATATGCATTAAGTTATCAAAGATGTATTGGGAGGGCAAATTATTATAATTTATCACATAAAGTTATGTTAAAGGCGACATATAGTACTTTTTGGCCAAATGTATTGTTCAATTTGTTAACCGTTATGATTAAGTGTTGCCTGAATTTCTAATTAGGTACAGATAATTTTTTATTAAGGTTACATCTGCCAATAGACAGCCATGCAGTTTGACAGAAATAGTGAAATGTTATTTTGTATACCTACATATATACATAACTAACAAACACTTTTTATTTATTAATTTAGGGGGCGTCCATAAATTACGTGAGGTGTTTAAGGGGGGAGGGGGGTCAAGTCAAATCTCTTCTAATCTTACGTTGGAGAGAGGGGGGGGGGGTCTCGACAAATATCACGCAATTTTTTTTCTGATTGAAACAAAATGGCTTAGAGTGGCTAGATCAGAACGAAGTTGAAGGAGCAGATGATTTTACTGAAAATCATATGGATATGTTGGTTCCAATAGTCTCTCTTGAGACCGTGCATGATTCTCCATGGACTGAATTAGAGTAGGTATTCTTTTTTTAATCACAGCAGTTACGGTTTAAGTATTCTATTGTTAAATTTTTATTACACTTATAATTAAACTCTCAGTAATATTGATTACTAGTCGTAAATAAAAGCACGAATCAAATTTGTTTTTTTTCTTTTTACAATAACAATCCAACGCTTTTACGTAAGAAACTCACATTTCTCAAAAAATCTCACGTGAGATTGGGGGATGGGGGAGGGGGTTTAATAAAATCTCACGACATCTCACCAGGGAGGGAGGGAGATGTAGAAAATATAAAAAAAACACCTCACGTAATTTATGGACGCCCCCTTATCTAAATTGTTTTTACATGAGTACTATCTGTGTCGAACGATAACCTGACTAGATTGGAAATAAAATTACACTAACTCAAGCGTTGCTGGGATCAAAAGCTAGTATTATAAAGGTACCAAATCTGTTTGTAGTGTTTATCGGTTTGAGTCCCTGTGACGGGTTTTGTCATTTTGTTTACCGTGGACGCACCTGTCAACCGGTCACTTAAATTTAAAACTGTGACGTTACAAATTGGTGAGTTTCAAATGTCAATTTCGATACATTTATAAACACTTTGTATGTACTATATTCTACTTTTCTGTCTGTCCTTTAGTTGGCTCATAACTCGAGAACCACTTAACCGATATACAAAATTTATAGAGACATGCCTACCTAAGGTATGTATCTAGACAAATTGTAGTATATATTTTAATACGTTAATTATTATACAGAAAAAAAATGAGATTAATCTGAATGAAGTCTTCAGAAAAAAACCGTCATCGCGTCGTGTTATAAGAATATACGTTGTTATAGATATTGGTTGGTTAGTTAACTATAGAAAACGAAATTAAAGCGACTGAACTTTCTGATAGATAAAGTAAGGAATAGTGTGATAAGGGAACGCTGTGGTGTGGTAGAGGAGGTAGTGACAAATATATAGAAAGGAAAGCTTAATTGTTTTGAACATGTAGAGAGGATGAAAGAAGATTGACGTAACAAATTTACAAGGCGAGTGTGATCGGGCAAGCTGGTAAGGTAACATATATCGACCAGATTGAGAACGTTCTGAAGAAATGCCAGGTCAAAAGTACCCCCCCCCCCCCCTGGCTGACTGACCTAACTAGGTCATACCTCCTACGGGAGGTGGGCGAAGAGGTGGGGTTGAGAAGTTTATACTCCCCATCCCCGCTGGGCCATTGCACGACGAGGCCCGGTGGGTTCGCTGCAGGGGGCGACGCGGTGCTTGCGAAAGCCACCCCGTGTCGCCGTCATCCCAAATGCAGCGGACGGCCCCGGGGGGTTTTAGTGGGTATTTCCGGGCGCTTCACGCCCGGGTGAGTCCCACACTGGCACGGAACGTCACTCGTCACTCCGTGCCCTCTTACCTATTGTATTGGGGGACCTCGGTCTCACTAATACAATAGGTAAGGGTAGTGCGTAAATGCATTTTCACCCGTCAAAAAAAAAAAAAAAGGTCAAAAGTACCCATTACCGAAGAGCACGTATGAAAGAAGCTAAAGTCTTGGAGCGATGATGGCGCATCGACAGTGCGTCCGGATTCCACGTCAATGGACGCGGCTTCAAACCCATCAATTCAAGTCTAAAATCAGCCTGAGTTTGTGGTGAAGGAAAACATCGTGAAGAAACCATAGCATGGTGGTATGTCATTTGGAAATAATGCCCACGTTGCTAGCTACCACTCTCAAGTTCGAAAACCTGTCGCCAAATACCAATAGGTGTGTTCCGGAAGCATCATTTGAGAACCAGTATCAAGGTTTAGTGCATTTACTATACACATCGTCACTTAACATCAGGTGAGATTGTGGCTAAAGCCCTTTTTTTTTTTTTTTGACGGGGGGAAATGCATTTACGCACTCACCTTACCTATTGTATTAGTGGGACCTGAGTCCCTCCAATACAATAGGTAAGGGGGCACGGAGTGACTAGTTCCGTGCCAGTGTGGGACTCAAACCCGGGCGAGAAGCGCCCGGGAATACCCACTAAAACCCCAGGGGCCGTCCGCCGCATTTGAGATAGGGGGCGATACGGGGTTGCAAGGCATGTCGCCGCGTCGCCCCCCTGCGGCAAACCCACCAGGCCCGTCTGTGCAATGGCCCAGCGGGGGTGGGGGAGAACTTCTCTACCCCGCCTCTTTGCCCGCCTCTGAAAGAGGCATTACCTTCCGGAGGGAAGAGGAGTGATCACTGCGACCTCTCTCCCCCCCCCCCCCCCCCCCCCAAAAGTGGGCTTTCGCCCAGCCGCTCGGTCAGACTATTAACCGGCAGTCAGAAGGACTGCCGTTGCCCAGGGTGCACCACGAGGAGGTTGTCTGACACCGCACCCCAAAATTTTTACCCACCCTGGGTTCGAACATCCGACCTTTCAGTCGTACCGTCTATGAAATACGCAGAATAACCTACCGCGCTATCTACGCTCTCGTGGCTAAAGCCCTAAGCCTATACATGTGTAAAAAAAAAAAAAAAAAAAAAAACAAAAGTTGTGTGTCAGGATCGTAGCAGGCAGAAGGATGTATCTCAGCTTACTCTTATGACAGAGAAAAAGAGTCATGAGAGTATGTATGAAAACTATCTACCTTATAAAGAGATTTTCGTTATAACGAATGATCGTTATAAAGAGTTTAAATGAACATAATGTGGTTAGTGATATATATATTACTTACGTACAAAATGCATTCTTTGTAAAAACAATGTGGCGCATTCTTATGAACTTGACTCGGTTTTCTTTTCGTTTCTCGGTCGTTTTATTTGTGGGATTTCTTTAAAAGAAAATTTCATTGACCTAAATTTTTCTTGTAAACGTTTACGCGTGCTCCAATTACGTTGTTAATTTCGACTCAATTTTATTATTACACTAGCCGCGTGCCCGCGGCTGCGCCCGCTTTTCATATATTCTTCACTGTGGTTTTTTTTCAACACAGAACGCTAGTTATTTTCCAAAAAAAATATAGCACCAAAATAAAGTAAAACTATTTCTCATAAATTCAAACACTTGGCCGTATAACTGACAATTGAATCGGATTTTCTTCGCAATTTCATAACTTTTATTATGTTTTACTCGGAACCCTAGTTATTATTGAAAAATTAAAGTAAGCAGAGTAACTTCAGCTATCTACTAAAAAAAAAGCACCGTCAAAATCGATCCAGGCGTTACGGAGATTAGCCGCAATAAGCAAACAGACAGATAGACAAAAAAATTAAAAATTGTATCTTTACAAACAGACACTTCAATTTTATTGATTAGTTAGTATAGATGTAGAAGACTCAAGCAGGGACATTTTGTTTCAAACGAAACCATGTTTATAATTTATTGCAACTAAATAGATAGTTTTCATTATATTTAACAGTCATAAAGTAAACTAACTCACAATATATAAATCGAAGCCGCGACCTCTCATCTAAATATTGGTTACAAACACACCACCATAAAGTACTTATTTAAAATTAATAATAGTCACAATTACATATATTTATATAAATATAGGTTATATTGTGACAAATACTTTTGATCACATTCTCTCCTTGGTTACGCGGTATTGAGATCCAATAGGGTAAGCATGCTAAGCCTAGAGGTGCTGGCTCCCAAGTAATGCTCCCGAAAGTGTGTTTATCCCAATCTCACTTAATGTTAGGTGGGGGTGGTAAAAACCTATTGGTAAAAAACGCACCTATCTGTGTTCGACGACATGTTTTCATACTTGAGGCTGGCTTTATTATAAAATCCTATGAATTCATCGCAATCTTTTCCCTCACTAAAATTTCAGGCTCATTAGGATAGAACGCTTCGAACCTAGGACCATCGACGCGGAATCCGACCCTACTATCACTGAACCATTATCACTTCAAAAGAATATAAAATAACACGAAAAATTATGCATAATTCATTCAACCGAAAAGACGTTCACAGCTGGACATAGGTCTGCCCCAAAGATCTCCACGATGACCGGTCTTGCGCGACCCGCATCCAGCGAACTCCCGCGATATTCATCAGATCGTCCGTCCAATTTGTAAGGGGACTACCAACGCTGTTACCTCACATTGGCAATGTGCAATTTTATTTGCTTTGTAATAGTTTTACGATATGTGAAATTAAATCTCTAACAGCACTTTATTTCACATATGTCTATAAGAATATATTAAAAGCTAAATGCATATTTGTAAACATTTATCAATTGATAGCGTTTATTATTTATGTTTCAAGTATACGTTTCCTAGAATAGAACCTAAGACCTCGTCATATACAATAGCATCAAAAGCATAAATTCTTTGCAATTTCTTAGTTGCGTGATCAAAATGTATAGTTCCACTTTCTAACACGCGTGAAAGGGGTACACTGCCTTGCAACATACATTTGGATATACAATTTAAAAAATGTTTTTATTTTACTTCAAAAATATTTTTCTTCTATACTAATTAGATGTTATACTTTATTTATTGGTAAAAGAAGATATGGTATTTAGAAATTGTATACTCGGTACATGTAGGTAGTTTCAGGTTGGCCTTATTATCAAGCGAATATTTAATTTACGATCACACCACACAAATCGCGGTAAGGAAACTCACGCATGAATATAATTTTCTGGAGTTGTGTCTCATTCCAGGATTAGCTAGTCTATCTATCTAGATTCCGATAGATTCAGCGCGTGATGTTACGTGTCCTCAAGTATTACTCACTATTTTTTGATATTAATTGACAACATGGGGTACGGAAGCATCTAAACGGTGATTACGTAAGAAATATTTGCCTATTAATTTTCGTTTGTTCTTATGTAATTATCAGGAAATAAGGGCTTTACTTACTTACTTTTGTTATTAATTTATACCTTAACATGTAATTATTTTTGGCTACCTTAACAGCGGTATTATACAGTAACTTGTCAATCTCTTAGTTACCTATGCCGTTTTTTTGGATTATGTTATTCCTATTATTTCACACCGTGACATCATTATGCATAACTATGATATTTTAAAAAAAAGCTGGCCTTAAAATGAACATAATTTAAGATGTATTAATAATTATTTTACTATACCATATGGGATATAAGCATAACCATTAATGCTATTGAGGTGGTTCAAGATAAAACTATCGAACACCGAGTAACGAACCCACATATCTTTTATAATTTTTTCCTCCATTACAGAGATATATTCATAGCAAAACAGGGAAGAGGATAATATAATATAGGTATACAATTTAAAATAATTTTTCAATAAACAAATGTCATTTAATTGATTTTTGTATACATTTTCCGGTATTCAAAAGAACTTGAACATAAAATGTTATGTTAGTTTGTTTCTTGATTTAGTTATATAAGGTTTATAAGTGGTTTACAATTTTTTTTTTTCTGTAAAAATGTGGGACTATCCAACTTCCGAAATATTATATGAGGTAAAAAAAGTACTAATTTATTTAGCTAAATAAATTTGAAAATGAAGCTAATATAACCATTATAATGGTATTAAATTTTTTTTTTTTTTTTTTGTTTTTCAATTAAAGTATTTGATAAATACTGAGGATATTGCTGAACTAATTATACTATTTCATCATAATAGTTTTTTTTTAATTAGTATATTAAATTTGGATTATTTATAATTGTGTAATGGGCCGTAATTTTGTATTCTATATCTCTGACATTATTTTTCACTACATTTAAACATAAAAACGTGATCTTAATGTCATGCTTTGGTGCTGGATGTTATAGAGTTAAAAACGGCCACGTGTTTATTTCTAAATTAATAAATGTTCATTTGTCCCTGAATTGGCTTAAACTCAAAAACTACAATTACTTCATAGTTTCTATTATAACTATATAACGTGTTTTTTTTTAAAAACATTTTTACATATTTAAATTAATTTATAATTTTGTTTACCTCAATAACACGCATCCTGACATACACACACGTACATGCAAACATCACGTTTTATTAATTATTTAAAAAATTAATGAATTCGTTTTTGGGTCTATAACTCATATATCGATTTAATTTATATAGCTACGTTTTTATATGAGCTGTGAATATTGATATAAATAAATAAAGTGTAATTTTTGAACGCTTAAAAATTTTTAAACGAAATTTTTTTAATAAGTACGAGCCGGTTTTCTTGGCTGCGATTGCACAGTTGGTTGCGTGCTAAAAGTCGTTCGCAGCGATCGCAGAAACGAAGGGCTTTCAATAAACATACCTTAACGTATACCCGTGATATACAGCCGAGATTAGGCCCAGATTAAGACGATTTAAAACATGACGACCGGGTATTGATAAAACTCTGCCTAGTTTTAAGATTTTCAAGCTATAAAATGAAACGTAAGTTGTTGGGTTTCGTAAGGTAATTCGTGAGTCAAGAAATACCCGTTTGAAATTTTATAGTTCTGTATTGTATCCAAACTTCTTGGCTATATCTATAATTTTATAGCTAAAATATTTAAACCAGTAAATGACATAGTTTTTGAATTATACCTACTAAAAGTGTTAACCACAATTTTTTATAGTGAAATCATATCAAGATATTTAAAAATAAGTACAAAAAGCGATGATGGCGCAGTGGATACCCACCTATCCAACTCTGAAATCGGACTGAGCTTTCGGTGAAGGCAAAACATCGCGAGGAAACCATAGCATGGTGTTAGGGGATTTTCTAATAATGCCCGCCTGGGTAGCTACCACCCTCAAGTTAGAAAACCTGCCGCTAATTACCAATAGGTGTGTTCCGGCAGCATCACTTGAGAACCCAGTACCTCTAGGGTTAGTGTGTTTTACCATCCTGGACTACATCGTCACTTAACATCAGGTGAGAATGCGGTGAAGCACTGAATGTATAAGGTATTATGTAGGTACCTACCTATATTTATATTTTATATATTTAAAAGTTTCAATTTGAACTTTAACTTATATAAACACGGATAAAATCTTCTACAGATTTAATCTTACATTATTAAAACTTAAACTATAGAATGATTTATTTACGTAGTTACTTTTAGACCAGATACAAGTTTTTCTATTAAACTTTCAATAATTTTTTTTACAAATATCTTATACAGACACTTTTACAATTTTTCTACAAACTAATCCATTTTTTTAATACAAACTTTCATCATCATCATCATCATCTCCCCTACCCTTTTCCCATTTTTATTTGGGGTCGGCGTAACATGTCTTCCTCTTCCATTCCTCTCTATTTGTTGTCATCTCCGCATTCACTCCTTTTCTAAACATATCATCTTTCACACAGTCCATCCATCTTTTCTTTGGTCTTCCCCTTCCCATGTAACCGTCCACATTCATATCCAATACCTTTCTTACAACATTCTCTTTCTCCCTGCGCATCACATGTCCATACCAGGATAAACGACAAACAAACTTTATTGCGACTATAATTAATTAAAAAAAAGTAGGTGTTCAGTCCAGAATTTTTAAACAAACAATTTAATTATTTGTACTTAGGTATATCCAAATAAGTCAGTCATTTTATCTAAATTTATTTTGTTATTACACAATTGTTTTTTTTTTTTTTAATTTCATGGAATTAAATTATAAGTATAACTAAATATTAAATTAAATGGTTTTTATAAATATAATATTATTATTTATTTACCTTATATATTTTCCAAGAACCAATAAGATGGTTAAATTAATTTTCACGGTTGTAATAAATTGTAGCCGTAAATGATTTCTTTATAGTATACGGCTTCGATTTAGATGAAATAATCCCAGTACTTTATTAACGTAACACTTTTCTTTGTAAATTAACTAGTATTTCTTTACTAACCAATCCATCTTTATTTATATGTACAAAGGAAAAGAAGAAGGGAATTAATTCTAAGGGATATTACCTCGCTTAGCGTTTTTGTTTTTTCTTTTTCAATCATAATTTATGTTCAGAAGAGTACAACCCTATACTTCCATCTCCCTTCCACAATAGAACTACTCGGACTGATCTACATATCTAAAAACATACTGTAGATTCCATCTTAGTACGAACAAAGAAGTTAACAAACTCTATACCTACCTTTGCCGGACCGTTCAAATATAGACGGAAGGTGGGATCCAACGAGATTAGCTCTTTCAAAAGAGCCGTGAAGAAGCATCTTAGTAGGCCTGTTATAAAAGTGGCGACTGTCAATCCATTCTCTCACTGACGGTCGTCATTATTTCTAGACTGTACTGCATTTACTATCAGCTGATATGTAGTCGCTTTACCCAGATGACATAAATAATGAAAAATCTCAAACTGTGACCTATCGGATTTTATTTTAACTTTGCAAGGATTAGCAATTCTAAAATGTCGCGTTGATCCTAAATTAGTGTTTTCAAATTACCATTAAATATTTTACCCTGACTTATACGCGTGTAGTAAGAGATCGGCCATTTTCATTTAACAAGACGGATATGGTTGCTTAGCAACACTAACTTATACACAAAGTTTGTTAGTTTTTGGCGGGATCTCATTTCTAGTCTATCGTTTAGCAGTTATTTTCTTCAAATCATTAATCTTGTGTATTTGACTCTATAACATGTAATCTTGGTGGTTATTTATGTGATATAACTTGGTTAATGTGTACAGGTTAAGTTTATTATGGAAAATAACGAGTAACATTTATCGTGAGGTGCTGACAAAGCTCCTTGGAAAGTTCGAGCTGGATGAGCCACCATTTTGGTGGAGCTTGTAACACTGATGCAAGATTTATAATACATCTTAGCCACATGACACTGGCACAAATTGTGTACACAAATTGCCATTATCTAAGAAGAATAAGAAGACTTCAAATAAACAAACTACATCCCACCGCCCAGAGTGTTATCTGTGAAATCCAAATGAATATATTTTACAGCACTGGAGTGGCGGGAAAAGTAGACTTTCCGTATTAACTGGACCGCAATTACTAACCTAATGGTGATAAACCAGCCATACTGAGTGGATTTGCCTATATATGCTAGTATATATCAATTACCGATTGTTTTAATATCGTATCTTTAAACTTAAGTTTAAGATCAAACCAAAAATAAACCGATTTTTTTTAAATTAATCACTGACACTTTAGATAAAACATAATTGTAATTTCATTATGTAAAAATAGTTTGAGATCGTATATTGGAACCGACAATTAAAAGGATATCCTACTGGCATTTATTCCATACAAACGTTTCCTGTTTCCTCCCTGCATAATTGCATTATGCTAAATATTTTATACCCAAATAATATATATCCACCAACGCCATGCCCGTACGTTTTGATTTTTTCCATAAATTAGTTAATGTAGAAACTAGGAGCCTTTGGAAATGAAAGAAATCCTCAATTTTTACCGTAATTTTTAGACGTTCGTCAAACAAAGTCTTAAAACGTCTTATTATTCTAAAAACTGAAAGAAAATAAAAAATCAGTTCCGTTTTGGAAGAGGAAACAGGCTATTACGAAGTGATGTTTGCGTCTATTTTGCATAGGTAAAATCAGCCGTAGCTGCAGTTGTCCCTTTCGTGTTTTATAATCCTTTCTTTAGACCGCATGTCATTTTAATGGCAGCGGTGACTGGGGATGGATTGTTAGCACATAGGTGGACACTCGTGTTTTTACGTTGGATAATTCCTACCGTCACTTTACGGAGCTAAAATAACGAATTTAAAAAGCACCATAAAAATTGACTATAAGAAATCGCATCGCAAATACGATGATAAATAATTTTAAGTCCCTATAATTCCGGCTTATCTGACACGGTCGCGGCTCAAAGTACCTAAATCACGACGGCGACAAAATTATAATGTGACGTTACTCGAGAAACTAGACACCGACACCGCATTCATACAACTCATATCGGACCTTATACGGGTTATTTTATAACGTACAATCTTTAATAGGCGAGGAAATACTTAAAGAGTTACAGCTTAGTGGTAAAACATTTTCTAGTATTCGTCTGATTACCTACCTAAAACACTCAAAATATCTACAGTAACTTAGCTGAAGACTGACTTTTAAGTAGGCTTTTTTAAACTTGGTCTTTCGGCAAAAGTTTACGTCATTCTTTTAAATTTTAATAAAGAGTTATCTAAGACTGTCGAAGACAAATTCAGTTTGGTGATCAAAATAGAAGTGAAAACATACAAATTAGGATCACATTTTTACTACTCTAAATGTAAAAAACATAGAAGTTTTGATGTACCACCAAATCATATCAAATATTAATGCAGCATATAAAAAAAAAAATCATTTCAAAAATCAATTTTCACGGAATTATGTCTCGGGTAGGAATCCAAGCCTAGGTCCGTATTACTTTAGAGCCATCCTTGGCAGTGACAGAGTCTTATAATTTATATAAGTAATACTTTGGCCTCCTTCTGCGAGCAAATCATGCTGCGGTTTGCCATCCTCTCCCACCTTCCTAAGCCAGTCACAGTTTAACGTGTCCTTCTAGACCTTTTTTGGTTAACGGTTAGAGAGGGAAGGCAGCTAGTGCCATGTTGCCCCCGGACGGAAGACACAGGGAGTGACCCGACCTTGTTAGGTTTGCTGCCGTGGTGACGCGGTGCATGCTGGATTAATCCCGTGTCGCCCCAGGAAGGTGGAGGATGGTACCGTGGGGGGTTACATCTTCGCATGTTAAAAAACAAGGTCCGTATTACTTTGGTGTCTTTCGCCAGCGTCCATTCTACCAACTAAAAAAACAGTCTATATAAGCGCTCATCCAAAGCTCGGTGAAGCCGTTAAGGCCCCGCTTATTAACAGCATTTAGCATAATACATTTGTTATCGGTAAATTCTTGCACTTTGTAATTAGTGTATTAATTGTTACAGATATTCATGCACAAGAGTGCGATGCAGATGCACGCTCGGGAGTTACAGCGCGGGCTAGGCGGAGAGGTTAAACCGCATCAGTGTCAGCAGTGCCTCAAATCGTTCAGCTCGAACCATCAACTGGTCCAACACATCAGGGTGCATACCGGCGAGAAGCCGTACAAATGCTCGTACTGCGATCGCCGGTTTAAACAGCTCAGCCATGTTCAGCAACACACGCGTCTGCATACAGGTTTGTTTAGTTTTTATAACACATTTAAATCTTAAAGTTGATTGCTTTTTATTATGTGAGAAAATCTTGCATAAGAAACCCTCCACCGTCGGGCAGCGAATAAAGGGGTTCATCAGATTCTTACTGACTAAAATTCCATGGTGTTCTTTCACCATCTATTTGGCTAAAGAGTAGAGACTGCTTCATCTACTGCCCAGCATTCATTACTTACTCAAAAATTCACATTCTGACTTATAATTCGTCTATCAGTGAAGAGAAGCACGTTGCTTGTGAAATGTTATTTTTCTGCTTTCATAAAAGTGGAAATTAAGGAACCATAAGTTTCTTGGCATTTAACATCGTCTCTAGACGATATTCTCAATAAATGTAAATATTCCTCACATTTCGACATATAGTTTTAAATTCACATAAGATTCAAAATATTCTTCTGTATATATCTTCTTACTTTATTGTGTATCTAGTAATATTTATTACAATACACTGGCAACTCATAAAACGGATCGCATCGAGGCAGGTACATCCAACAAACGTTATTCCAAATTTAAACCTGAACGCCATAACTGAATAAATCCATCTTGTTTTCAAGGAAGATCTAAAAGTACAAACACTACTTTTCTAAATTGCCAGCGAAATATACCCCGATTATTATTTATTATAATTTGAAAGAGAAAATAATTACATTAAAATTTAATAGAACAGAATTTATTCATCTGTTAAAAATAATAAAACATAATATTATTTTAAAAATATATTTACATCATTGTATTTCTTAAATTATTCTCGAATAAAATTAAACCAATGGAATTTCTAATTAGAGAAATAAAAAAAAAAAACCTTTCAACGTGGTAACAAAGCTGTATTTAATTGTAAAACATGCGTCAGACTAGAAAGAGAGAACACAACATCTTTTATCTCATTTCAACGTAAACTATCAATTGATCGGAAAGTTTTGCGAGGTTGTCAAATTTTTTTAATGTCAAGTTTTTATGTCTTGTTTTTATTAACAAAGTTTCATTACATCAAACAAATTAATAGGTACGTTATAATAATAATTCCTGTAAGGAACCTTTTTTTATGTTAAATACAAAAATGTAGGGATTAGATAGGATTCAATTCGCCAGAGAGTCTGTACACTCAGGTAACGGCCAAGCCGAGGTTCGTACCATTTTGGTAACCCTTGTGCTAGTTACTTTTTTGCGGCTGAGTGCCTTTAGCACTCGTCCCCAAAGTCATGATGAAGCTGTAAAGACCCTTCCGGTCAACAGCATTAGCTAGGTTAGAAAAAAATATATAATAATTATTTGGGGTTTTTGACAGAATCTTATTATGCCCGGCAGTGTTTTTTTTTTTTTTTTGCTATAAATAAGCTTGTATAATATTATTCAACAATATATTATTTGATATTTGTGACATTTTACGTAATACTGCAGTGAAGTCAAATGCATTAATAGCACGTAAATTCTGAAGTGCCACAAAAAATTACCAGGAAAAGTCTAGCAATATGGCCAATCACTGTACTGATCGTTGATGTAAGACTGACAAACCACTACCCACTTGAAACTGGCAGAATTATATATGTAATTTTGGCATTCTTTTTAACTAAGAAGCAAAATTACCACATTCCATCCATCCATTCAACCGAAAGACGTCCACTGCTGGACATAGGTCTCCCCTAAAGATCTCCATGACGACTGGTCTTGCTCCACCCGCATCCAGCGGACTCCCGTGATCTTCACCAGGTCGTTAGTACACCTTGTCGGCTTACCCACCCTACGTCTTCCAGTACGTGGCAGCCATTCGAGAACTCGTTGGCCTCGTCGGGCATCGGTTCTACGAGCAATGTAGCTAGCCCATTGTCGCTTTAGTCTGGCAATTCTCCGGGCAATGTTGGTTACTTTGGTTTTTCTGCGGATCCCCTCATTTCTGATTCGATCACGCAGCATAAAAATCCGAGCATAGCCCTCTCCATTGCCCTTTTGGTAACTTTGAGCTTCCTAATTAGGCCCATTGTAAGTGACCACGTCTCAGTGCCATAAGTCATCACTGGCAACAGACTCTGGTCGAAGATTTTACCACATTACAGAAGTATAAAAAGTAGAGAATTCGAAAAATGAACAAAATGAAACGAAATCCTTTGAATTCATATCGAAGCTACTCGAAAATATAAACCAAATATAGAATCCATAATTCCGTGAAATCTATGTATCGAAGAACAGACTTTTCATAAGAAAATATAGTACTTAGAAGAAATTAATTCGTTGTTTTAATAATATCCTTAGTTTTCTTGATAAAGCGTGCATTAACTGCAAACACATTTACGTAAGAAGTACCAAGGATTAAAGGAATAATTATATTAAACACAAATGTATCATAAACAATTCATTTCATGAAAGTAAAAAAATATTAAACGATTTGCTATCTTTACCAATCTACTAATGAACGTCGAGCAAGTAAGTCGAAACTATATCTTTTGTCATAGAATTATCTGTAAATAAACAAATACAATACATCTACAATGGATAAGTTAAAAAACAATACATATCACAAGCAAATACGTTACTACGAATTAACACTGGCCGGTAAAAAACATAGACAAACAACTTTTATAATTATAACGCGCACATCACTATTGGCTGGAGTTTTCTCGGGGAAAAAAATATATGGACGCCGTATACGTGAAAAGCGGGAAAAAAAAAATCGCCCAATGGTCGTGTACGGCCTCGCGGCTTGGCCAATCACAGTGCAGCAGCGGACGCTACGTACGTTCACGTTTAGAGAAAAAAAAAAGAATTCACGTGTTTTTCCACGTTCGAACTAGCCAATGGGCGGTGCTAATAGCTGATTCGTATGCGCATTATAATTCAATCATTTATTTTATACGAACATTACTATGAGTGGTTTTTTTTAAATAGTTATCCATACTGCGAATAAATACTTCGATGTTATTAACACTACTTTTTTTGTTATTTATTAAATTTCTTAATTTAATCTGAGAGTTTTTGGCAGACTGTTAGTCCATCATGTAGTTTTTTTTATTTCTAATTTATAAGATTGCAGTATTTGACTCTATATTGTGTAATATGTGTCGGTATTAAAAATAACATGAAACGTGAATTTTGATATGCCAAAAAAAGTCTCTGGAAAGTTCTATTAACATAGCCATCGATTTTCTGGAGTATTGAACTGTTATAATAAGATTACATAGGTATTATATCCACGTGACACTCGAGCAATTTTGTACGTAGGTAACATAAATCACATGTTACAATTACCTAAGCAGGTACTAGAAGAAAATATTGAATCTGTTGTTGGTGATGGGCGAATATAATTAAATTAAATATCGGTTCAAATAAATATTATCTGGTAATGGACTTATTGATGGACGATGGAATGGACTCAAAACGCCAAGATATAAAAAGTAAACAATATATGTAATCATTCGCACAATAAATCTTTTTTCAAATCGGTTCTAATATTTTAGTAAAAAAAAAAAAAAACAAATAGTATTGTCAACCGCGGGCCGGTAATTAAAAGGCACGTAACAGAGTGGCGATGATTGTTGGCTGCCAGTGCGTAATGAGGTTTTTAATTGTCATTAATTGCCAGTATGTCGCGTTCACGCTTGATAGAATCCATTTAAAAACGTATTCAAATGATTGTTACACTTTCGAAATTCGAATTTATTCCTTTTTTTTGTTTAATCTATAAAGACAGACAGAGATGGCGTTAATAAATCTGATCATTTAATTAGTAATGATTCCGTTTTACTTTAGTTAACAAATTTATAACTTAATTTTCGATGTGTATATGGTGTTTGTGATAGGCCGAACACGCTCACCCCACATGTTATTTGATTAAAACGTATTTTTGTAATAAAACCACAAATATATAAGTTAACATAATATATATGTCTGATATAACGAAGTGGAATAATTTTAATATTGCACAAATAAATATATTCATCTATTACGCACATATTGATTCGAAATCACATATATAGGTATGTTTATTTATACCAATAATTTAATTTATATAACGATAGGCAAGTAATCATAGAGTACGAAGGAAGAATAATAATATGGTGTTTTAGGTAGGCGCATTTTTTTTATTTAATTGACAAAAATTCATAACCATATTCAAAATTCTCTATTAAAAAAAATACTAGCACGGCTTAATCACATCAATTAATATGACGTTAAATTAAATACAGAATAACGACGACCGCCGATAAATGGGAATGTCTATTTTACTATGCCTAAAGTCTCTTCTGGATCTGAATTTGCTGAACGGAATTCGATGCAAATAAAACTTGTACGTATTATGTATGTAAAATTTTGGGTATTTATTACCCTCACGTTAATAATAGTAAGCAGAGCTCTTACCCCTTCCCTTCCGTGGTGACGCAAGTTTTGATATAATTTTGAAAAATATAATCTGAAAATGAAGAGGATATGCGAAGGGAGTTCATTTCATACAAACTTAATCCCCTGTTTCCTTCCTGAATAGTAGCATTATGTTAAATAAATTTATACCAAATTATATATATCCTTAACCGCCATGCACGTACGTTTTGATTTATTTTTCATAAATTAGTTATTGTAGAAACTAGGAGCTTTTGAAGATGAAAAAATGCTCGATTTTACCGTCATTTTCAGATGTTCGCCAAATAAATTCGATGAATATAAACAAAAAAAGCAAAAAAAAAAAAACGGTTCAGTTTTGTAGGAGAAAACAGGGTATTACGAAGTGACGTTTTCGTCTATTTTACATACGTTAAAATCAGTCCGAGCTGCAGCTGTCCCTTTTGTGTTTTATAACTCTTTCTTTGGGGCGAAACGCGATAGCAGTAGATTTCTGAAATACCATTTTTTTTTTCAAATTTGTTCCCAACTGCGTGTCCTTTTAATAACTAAATGCTGTTAACATAATCCCAATTCAGTGTCCCTGTAATAAAAAATAAATAAAAAAACATTGACTTATTTGATATTTACGAAACATTTCAAAGATCTTAAAATAAACGTTAGCTGCGATCAAATCGGGCTAAATTGCTCCACTGCAACTATAACAATTTTAGTTTCTTTTGCGAACTGACTTAAAGCTGATGAGTTGGAAAGCCTTAGTAGGAATATTTAGGCCGAGTACTTAAGGTACTCGGCTCAAAAGGCAACAAGCATGAGAGTCAGTTAGTAATTCCATCTATCCATGTAACCGACAGCCCACTGCTGAACGTAGGTCTCCTCCAAAGATCTCCACGATGACCGCTCTTGCGTCACCCGTATTCAGCGGATACTCGCGACCTTCACCAGGTCATCGGTCCAATTTATAGGGGCCAAACCAAGCTGAGTCTTCCGGTACGTGGTAGCAATTCGAAAAGTCATGGGCTCCATTGGGCACAGGTTCTGCGAGCAATGTACCAGCCCACTGCCAATTAAGTATAACAATTCTTCTGGCAATGTCGATTATTTTGATTCTTCTACAAATTTCCTCATTCCTAGTTCCAAAAAAAAATACAAAGCACAGTTAGTATAATTAGAGTTTTTTTTTCATCATTCTCCTGCCTTTTCCCAACTCACTTGGGGTCGGCGCAGTATGTTTTCTTCTTCCATACGTCCCTATCAGCCGTCATCTCTTCATTCACTCCTTTTTCTTTCATATCATTTCTTACACACTCCATCCACACTTTCTTTGGCCTTCTCCTACTTGTCCATCCTTCCACATTCATGTTCATTACTATTTTACCCACATGCGCTTCCTCTCTTCTCATAACATGTCCACACCACGACAAACGAGAACCTTTCAACTTTTCTACCATTGACGCAACTTTCAAACTCCCTCTAATATATTCATTCCTTATTTTATCCATTCTTGTAACACCACACATCCATCTCAACATTCGCATCTCAGCTACATGCAGTCGCTTCTCAATAGATTATATTCAATTATTCAATTAGAGTTTTTTTTTTTGTTGTTTTAAATTAAAAACGTCAGAGATTTTATTGTCTGTTATGTTCTCGAACTCATGGAAATGTAAAAATAAACGATCGCAAACACTCACCTAATCACAAAGGGACAATGTAAATAGGGACAAATACAGAAATTTCTGTTTGTATTTTCACAGGGAAATAGCGTTTTGTTTCGCCCCGTGTCGAACGTCTTGTTCTTGTTGACGTGAAAATTTTAAAAGAGAATTTTCTTTGTTTTTCATAATGATACAATCGACAGTTTTTTTTTTATAATAAGAAAAAAATGTGTTCTTTTTTTACTATTTTACCTGATCTTAAGTTAACAAAGGGGCCCAGAGTGGTAAAAGACCATAAACCTAGAAGTTCTGTATTTCAAGTGATTCTGTTGTAACCTATTAACGTCCGGCGACAGATTTTCAAAATTAAGGTTGTAGCTAAACGGGTATTACAAAATAATCTAACACTATTCTAAGGCATATAAAACATTAACATAAGCACACGCCTGTTATCCCCGAAGGGTCAGCCAGAGGTGAAGTAGCGAACTACACCACCCACATTCCGCCGAGCTTAGTTCCGTCCCAGATGTGACAGGGGGCGAGCCTGTTGGGGAGTAAAAAAAAAAAAGCGACGAGGTGCTTGCGAAAGCCACCCCGTGTCGCCCTCATCCCAAATGCGGCGGACGACCCCGGGGGGTTTTAGTGGGTATTTCCGGGCGCTTCACGCCCGGGTGAGTCCCACACTGGCACGGAGTTCGTCCCTCCGTGCCCCTTTACCTATTGCATTGGGGGACTTCGGTCTCACTAATGCAATAGGTAAGGGTAGTGCGTAAATGCATTTCCCCTCGACAAAAAAAAAAAAGGGGCGAGCCTGTCGCCATATCAGGCACAAATTTCAGACTCCAAGGTGATACTGAATAGAAAACCTCAATATCCGAGGCTCGAACCCAATACCTCATAATGACATTCATACCGTAACACAACTGGGCCACCGAGGCAGTTATACTATAGTGTTTTTTTTACGGAAACATATCCCTTAGGTATCTATTCATGCAGTATCCGACTACTCAACTATTTTACTGTCATCGCTTCAAGTGCAAATTGTCTTTTTGTTGTGTTTTTTGATTATCACAAACTTACTGTTTGTTTTTTTATAAACGCGCGTGTTTAAAAACGCCCGTACTTACGCGTGTAACTGAACTTTTAGGACTCTCACATGAACTGGCTCTTAAGTGATGTTGCCATAATGCACCTAAAGATTCTTGGTTTTTTCTACACGGAATAGGCTCAGTGCTTTGACCACAATCTCACCTGATGTTAAGTGACGATGTGGTCCAGAATGGTAAACACATTAAGCCTAGAGGTACTGGTTTTCAAGTGATGCTGCCGGAAGACGCCTGTCTCTAACTTTTAACGACAGGTTTTCAAACTTGAGGGTGGTAGCTACCCAGGCGGGTATCATTAGAAAATGCCCTATGCCCTACCACCATGCTATGGTTTCCTTACGATGTTTTCCTTCATCGAAAGCTCAGGCCGATTTTAGAGTTGGATAGGTAGGTTCGAACCCGTGTTCAATGACGCGGAATCCGGCCATCATCGCTTCAATAGGGTTTCATCACGATATTAAAAAAAAATCGAAAAATAACAGAATCATAAAAACTTTCAATTGTTTGAAAAGACTGTGTTTCACTTCAATATTGAGTTTTCGCGTCATCGACAGGAAGTCACCGGAAGTTGGCGATGAAAATGGCGTCCTTTGTTATAAGTAAAGGTAGACATTTCAAAACTTCATAATTAAATTAATTCTTTTTTCGTTTTAATATTCAGGAATAGTTTAATAAAAAGGCAATTTTTTTTAATCGATTCTGTAGATTATTCAAAAGCCTTGCGATAAAATTTAAGTTTTTAGAAACATCCAGAGGTGTTTAAGTCAGCTTTTGGGATTTTTTGGTGCGATCTCAGTCTGTTAAGTAGTAGTTAAGGTTAAGGCCCTTATTCATTAATCTTTTGTATTTGACTCTATATCAAGTAATCTTGATAGCGTTTTGCATGATATAGTCTGGTTATTCTGTTCGAGTTAAGTTTATTATGAAAGATATTATTATTATTCGAAAAGGGGCTATGCAGGCTTAAACAGTCCTGTATCACTGCGACCTAGTCAGATCTATTGTGATCGCCCCTATATTGCTAAAGCTCACTGCCTAGACCTACAACTTGAATATACTGTAGTATCTTTTTGGCAGAGAGCGTCTGTACCTCCTCCGGAAGCAACACATGCTTACCCAGAATTCGGTTACGAATGGGTATTAATGGATCACATTCACACAAGATGTGCTTTGGTGTTTCGTCTGCTATTTCACAGAACCTGCACTCTCTTGTGTTCTGGACACCGATGTTGTGCATATGCTTACCCAAACAACAGTGCCCAGTTAGTGCTCTCACTAATACTCGTAGCTGATTCCTACTGAGCATCAGGGCTTCTTCAGCTTTGCGCTGAGTGAATGCTCTGATGAGCTCTTTGGAATGAATTTGTCCTGGCAATTTATTCCAGAATTCTATAGCCTTATAGGTATATTGGTCCCTTATGGTCAGTCGAACTAGGCTTTTTGGAATGCCACAAAATGGTTCAGGCCCAATTTGTGTTTCCATAGCCCCTGCTCTTGCAAGCGCATCCGCAGCTTTATTGCCGGGAACTCCTGCATGGCCTGGGACCCATCTTAAAATCAGCCTGTTATTCTTACCCAGGCTGTTTAGCATTGCCACACAATTTGCAACTAGCTTCGACTCAACTACGTCCGAAGCCAGCGCCAAGAGAGCGGCTTGACTATCCGAATGGATATATATTGTATGGTTCACGTAGGCTTTCTGCAGATTTATACAGGAACATTCTAGAATCCCGTATACCTCTGCCTGGAAAATGGAGGCAAAACTACCAAGATTAGTTGTTTGACTAAACTTAGGTCGCTCTCCATATATTCCACAGCCTACGTTAAGTCCTATTTTGGACCCGTCGGTAAACCACAGTAAGCTGCCTTCCTTCCACGTTATCTCACTGTTTAACCAGGAGTCCCGTGGAGGGATTTCGACATCATACAATTTTTTAAGATTACTTTCAGGAATCATCATATCTGATATCATCCCTAAAATTGGTGTTTCTATCACTGAGTCTAAGAAAGATCTCATGGACTGGGATATCCATTGTCTCCTCCCGAGGGCGTACATTCTGTGCATCGTCAACCTCGCCACCTTCTCTACATGTAGATGAAGGGGCGTCAGATTTAACAGAGCATCCAGAGCCGCTCCAGGGGCTGTCGACATGGCTCCTGTCACTAAGATAGAAGCTATTCTTTGTACTGAAGCTAATCGGGTACAAACAGACTGCTGTTGTGCCTTTTTGGACCAAGGCACACAGGCGTATGTTATTATGGGTCTGACAACTGCCGTATAAAGCCATATGGTTAGCCTGGGGTGTAAACCCCAGCGCTTTCCGGCCATTCGACTACAGATCCCCATTGCTATTTTAGCCTTTTGAATTATATATCCAATTTGGCTATTCCAGGTCAGTTTCTGGTCGAGAATAACACCCAAGTATTTGACCTCTGGTGAGAAGTTTATTGTCTTGCCATTTAGTGAAGGTTGTACCAATTGGTCAAGACGCCTTTTCTTGGTAAATGGTACTAGGACAGTTTTGTCTGCATTGATTCTCAGTTCATTGTCCTTGCACCATTTGTCAATGACACTTAGTGCTTTCTGCATAAGGTACGAAATTGTACTTTGAGAGAAACCTCGGACAACTACCACCAGGTCATCAGCGTAGCCCTGGGCGTCAATCCTTAATTCCTCCATCTTATGCAGGAGTTGGTCCACTGTTAGGGTCCACAACAGGGGCGATAAAACGCCTCCTTGTGGACAACCTCTTGTGGTTACCACCTCATGATTAGTGCCATGCAATGTTAATTTAACTATACGGTTTGAGAGCATTGATTCAATCCACTTTATAGTGGTTGAATCTACCTTTTTAACACTTAACCCATGAACTAGTGTTCTAATGGGTGTGTTATCAAAAGCGCCCTCAATATCCAAAAATGCACATAGTGCAATTTCCTTATCTTCTAATGCCTTCTCCACTCTATCTACAAGATAGAGCAGGGCAGTCTCAGTGGATCTTCCTCTGCTATAGGCATGTTGTTTAGAACTTATAGGGTTTGTGGTTAGTACCACTTCCCTAATATTTCTATCAATTATCTTCTCCATAGTTTTCAGAAGAAAAGACGTAAGGCTTATTGGTCTAAAGGACTTTGGCATAGCGTAATCCTTTTTACCGGCCTTGGGTATAAAAAGCAGTCGTACTTTTCTCCATAGTTCAGGTATATATCCCCAAGCAAGGCTTGCCCTGAAAATCTTAATAATTACAGGTGTGAGGATGTCAAGACCTCGCTGTAATAGCACAGGCTGAATTCCATCCTCTCCACCTGTTTTATATGGTTTGAATGACTTTATAGCCCATTTCACACTCTGTGGTCTTATAAAGCTTGCCGCTCTACGCCAGTCCTCTAATTGAGGCCTTATTGAAGAGGGCAGTCTTCTAGAAGTAGGTCTCTCAGAACCTGGGAAATGAACTGACGTAAGGAGCTCCATGGTTTCCTTTTCACTGTAAGTGAAGGTCCCATCTTGTTTTTTAAGGAGTCCTATTTGTTTAGGTTTGTCCTTAGCGAGCACCCTGTGAATTCTTGCTCCATGAGGCGTATCATTGATTTCCTCACAGAACTTTCTCCAGGAAGCCCGCTTCGCTTTCCTAATTTCTTTATTGTATTTGGTTAGGGCCAGTTGGTATGGCTCCCACTCCTTTGTGTTTTTGGCCCTATTGAAAAGCCGCCTAGTTTTTTCCCTAAGCTTTTTAAGCTTAGAGTTCCACCAGGGAACTTGTCTTATTGAGGTCTTTTGTTTTAGAGGACAACTCTGCTCATAAGCATCAGTAATAGATGCCGTGAGAGCATTAGTTGCCAACTCTAGACTCTCAATTGTCTTAATATTTTTAGGGAGCGTTTCCAGGTTAGATCTTAGGGTATCCCTGTAGGTATCCCATGAGGTATTCCTGGGGTCCCTATATAGAACATTCTGACTCTTTATTGAAAATAAGAGCTCGAAATTAATATGCCTGTGATCAGACATAGAGTTTTCGTCACTTACACACCAGTTTATAATATGCCTAGCTACATTGTTAGTGGCGAATGTTACATCTAAGACTTCTTGTCTAGCACGTGTAACAAAGGTTGGTTTACATCCTTTGTTTAAAATAGTTAGGTTACTAGTTGTAATAAAATCAAAAAGTAACTCTCCTCTTGCGTTAACGTCACTGCTACCCCAAGTAGTATGGTGAGCATTGGCGTCACACCCCACCAGCAGCTCAGCGTTGTGTTTCTTCGCATAGTCCACAATCCGCATAAGCTCTTCTGAGGGATTACTGTTCTCTCCAGGTAGATAGGCTGAACAAACTAATAGTTTGGAGCCCTTCCACCCGTCAAGATTAATATACGCCGCAACCAGGTCATCTGAACAAAGCTCTGGAACAGGTAGAAAGTTAGTTCTTTTGCTAAAAACTATACCAGCTCTGGGCTTAGTCCCGCAGTTGTGTGCAAAAACACTCCCTGCGGTTTTCAATCCCAAAATTGCATTATTGCGCACCCAGGGTTCTTGTATAAGAGCGAGGTCCACAATGCCCCCTGAGAAGCATTTCTCCAGTACCGCCGTCGCTGCAACAGCATGATGGAGGTTAACCTGGAGGAACCTCGCATGACCACTGATGTGTGCTATTGGTTTTTGCGTAAAGGTTTCCAACCGGCGGTCTTCCTGCCTGTCTGGGGACTAGTAAGTCCACCTCGAGGTTGGATTCCGCCTGTCTTCCTAGTCCTGCCTCCTCTGTAACCTCCTCTACCTAAGGGCTTTGGAAGGATATGCTGCGCCAGGGGCGCTGACCCTTCCAGCCCAGAGGCTGTAAAGGTAGAGGAAACAGGACCGCCTGTAACCGCAACTGTTTTACCTTTACTTACCTCAGAGTCAGTCTCCGTGGGCGCTGAGGTCGCCGAAGCAACTTCCGCCTTAGGATCTATCCTCTGGGCTTTTGAGGTACTTAGTCTGGGCGTTGGGAAGATGTTATCTCCCTCCGTCCCAGAAGAACTGACGTCACTAGATTTCTCTAGGGCGTCAACGAGGGAATTAAAATTCAACGGTATGATGTTTTCATCCATACTGTTCCCACGATAAGCTAGGGAAATAACAGGTCACCACCGACAGAGCCCCGCATGTCGGTGGAAGAGCAAAAATTACTCTCTGAGGTGCTCCGGTATCAGAGAGGTACCGTTCACGACTGGGCTCCCCCCCAGCCACGCATCCCTCGGCACGGTTCACTTAACACCTTGGATTGGGTTGGTCCTCCTCGCCAATGATCAGCAGTAATCCTAAGAGAACACTGTCGATCATTGCCCAGGGGTGCACCACGTGGAGGTGGGACCAAATTCGCACCCCTTATGAAAGATAACGTGTAACATAATTATATACTCAGGTGTCGACAAAAGCTCAATGTAAAGTTCGAGCTGGATGAGCCACCGTTTTACTGGAGCTTGGTAACGCTAATGGAAGATTAAAAATACATCTTACCCACATGACACTGGCACAAATTGTGTGTACACTTTGATTAACACGCTTCAATAGATTCTTAACTTATAACTGGCAGTAAACAAGGCTAGAATTATAATATAAAATGTGTCTAACTAATTTACGGACCATACGTAGATTGCATATTGTATTCAACATGTAAAATTTGTACGAACTTAAAACTTTCCAATTTTAAATAGCCGTATTAACCGTTTTGAAAAATTTATTGGATCAATTTAATTACTTTAGCGCTTGTTATTTTGTTTTTTTTATTTACAAGGTATAGGCTCAGTGCTTTAACTACACATCTCACCTGATGTTAAATGACGATGTGGTCCAGGATGGTAAACATACTAAGCTACTGGTTCTCAAGTGATGCTGACGTAACACACCTTTTGGTATTTGGCGACAGGTTTTCAAACTTGAGGATGGTAGCTACCCAGGCTGGTATTGTTAGAAAATGCCCAACCACCATGCAACCAAAATAAACAATAACTAAATTACATTGTCGTCATGCTACGATTTTCTTATCTAAAATTCTCCGGTTTGAATTCGAACCTACGTCAACCACAGCAGCGATCGAAGACATAACAACGGAGCTAATATCTCTTCGTTTAACGAAGTATACACTTAAGTTAAATATAACTAACTATTCCCGGGACTCCGCTCGCGTTTCATTTCATTCTATTCTGCACAATTATTTACTACAAAGCATAGTTTTAAAATTATTAATGGAAATAATGGACTCAATTTTTATACAAATATTAAACTATTTTTGGTATTAATAGAAAACAAAGATGTTTCATGCAAATTCAAACGCTTGCCAGTAAAACTGACCATAAAAATGGTATTTTTCACAATTACATGTGTTTTAATTTTTATACGGAACCCTTATGATTTTCCAAAATTATAGGTAACCTAAGTAGCCCCTTCGAACTTCAGATATTTGACAGCAAACATTCCGTCAAAATCGGTCCAGCCGTACCGGAGATTGGTCGGAACAAACAGACAGACGGTAAAAAAAAAAATGTTTTTTTTTATAAGGACAAGGGTATATATAATCACATACATATATTATTTTGATATTACAAACAGATAATTCTATTTTATTATATTTAGTTGTATCATTAGACCAGTTGAACCTGGCAAATTGTATTACGGCAGAAAATACAAAAAAAATGTCGTCTTAAGAACCTCTAAACCGATTTATGGACCATTAAAAAAAAAAAAATTAAGTATGTTATCTAGTCGGTGCGATGCCAGCTAAGGATAGTACCACCCCATATAGTTTCCGTGGGTGTCGTAAAAGGCGACTAATGGATAAACCGGGGGGGGGATGGGCAACAGCATCCTCTGAGAACCACAAACACCAACTGCGATCGCCAAGCCGCCTGCCAAGCGTGCCGATTTTGGCAATTCCCCCGTTTTTGGGGATAATAGAGAACTAATATCTTTTTTCTTTAAAAACAAAACCGACTTCAAAAGAATAAACTATAAAAATGCATTAAAATGTCAATAAATTATTACTTTATGAATCCGGTTCGTTAATTTTGAAATCGGAAATTGATAACCTCCTCTATTTTGAAGTCGGTTAAAAAACTTAATAAAACGACCATTATTGTGTTTCCTTCTATATTTCCTTATATTTACACTATACATAAGTTATTTGAAATTAACGCGATCGTAGCCGCGAGCACAGCTAGTTTAATGTAAACAGATAATATCAATTCGAGATTTGCAAGTATTAGATTGATTGCTCGGTCGAATCCCTCAGTAGTTGCTATGTACAATGTCCTGTAGTTACATACATACATAAGTGTATATGTAGAAGGTGGCATCTCGTGTGTCCGCGGGGGGGAGGGGCACGCTAGCGAGGGACGGGGGATAGTGGAAATCAATAGAATCATCGGGAAGTGCAACGCGAAACATGACTGTAGGGGGCGAGGGTTGATTCGTGAAAAATATCTGAAACTTTATCACATGGATAAAATCAAACTAACTTGAAACATAAACAACAATACCTAATTTATTGCTATGTTTATATTCCTAACGAATTATTAAAAAGCATTATCATCTCCTTCGCCTGTTTGAACCTTAGATGGCTTATAAATAAAAAACTACTGAGCTGATTTTCATTCCTACATTTATTAATATTACTTATTCATTTTCATTCAACGCGCACGTGATACCTCTGGTGTTGTAGGCGTCGTCCATAGGCTACTTTGACCGCCCACCATCAAGTGGATCGTATGCCTGTTTGCCACTGTAGTGGTATAAAAAAACTTTTTTAAAGTCCTGAAGAAAATTAAAAAGATTGTTCTTCATTTAAAAAAAAAAAACTAGACAGGCATGCGGATTGCCGAAAGAAGTGAAAAAATTCTGAAAAAATGGATTTTTTTATAACCGTTAATGCACGTACTACAGTTATGAGTCTGATTGCGCATGCCTTTATTTAGACTACCAACAGATTAATGTAGGAGTAATAGTTTCGACTAGAAAATTTATGGAAAAATATTTTAGATGTCGCAGCATAAAAGCGTCCACTTGAACACCATCTTATATTTGACAGACTGTAGTATGTCGCTAAAGGCTTACATCATAGGTGACGTGAATCCATAAGTTTTTCTCCTACCGAAAATCGCTCAACGCGGCGTTCAAAGTTTTCACTTTAAAAAATCTAAATATAAACTCAAAATTTACGAAGTCAGTAAATAAATAAACAATTAATTTAATTTACATGAATAATTTTTAAATTAAAAATAATATATAACACTATCTAATAATGACTTTAACTTAATGAACCTCAATTAACCTTTAGATCACGTAAGGAAAAATATGATAGAAAGGTCAAATCTAATTACGGCTTCTAGATACGACTAATTGTGTTTTAATTCGTGTCAATGATTTTTTTTCATAATCGTTTATATCCATTAAATAAATATTTATATATTTCTATAATTAGGTAAAAAAAACGTAAATCATTTAGTAGGTATAAACTGTAGATAATCAGAAATGTACAGAGACCCGTAATTAATATTGATAAAAGATAGAAAGAAAATATTATTTATAATAGGTGTATTACTAGCTGGTGCCCGCGGCTCCGGCAGCGTTTCATAGATTCTTCACTGTGTACCTAAAAAAACAAATGAATGATCAAAAATGAGAGTTTGTTGTTTTTTGTTTTTAAAATGTACATAACTGTAAAATGAAATAAAAAAGAGAAAATGTCGATGTAATTCAAATAATAAATAATAGACTATAACCATCTACGAGTGGTAGCAGTTCCATCCTGATATGTATTTATGAGGTGATGGTACGTCAAAGCAATCCCACTTTCATATAAATAAATTACTAGCTGGTGCCCGCGGCTCCGCCCGCGTTTCATTTGAAAAATATATAGATAAATATATAGAAAAATATAAACAATCAATTCCGCGTCGAATGGTTGTGGTTTCATGCTGATCGGTCCAGTAGTTTTCGAGTTTACTTCGGACAAGGAAACAAACTTTGCTTATAGATTAGAAAGAGGGAAAAAGAAACGTGACAGAGTTCATTCTGGTATTAAAGACGCTACAAAGTAAGCCTATACTATATTACATCTAAATATATCAGTTGTCAAGTTGTCTTCAAGATCACTTTCTCCTTAAGATGATACCTTAACTAAATTAATTTAAAAGTTATTTGAAAAAAGATTATTTCATATTGTTTCTAGAGAGATTGAAATCCCTAACTGCGTGATTCGTAGGCGTCTATTTAATTTTTTTTTTTATAAAATGTGTAGTGTAATTAAATAAGAATACATCACGAACGTAAGTCTCTCGAATTATTCTAAGAAACATAACAAAGAGACGATTAAAAACGATCCAGCGGGTACATAGATTTGCCAGAACAAAAAACCAATCATTACTTATTACATTTATGTCTAGGTAGATTATATAGATAGTATAAAAGTAACGTATTTTTGTCTGTGCGTATGTTCAGTAGCGCATAGATATAATATAATGCATAAGAAAATCCATATTATTATGTCAGTCTTCTTTTCTTGGACCACGGATTTAATAAAACCGTTACGTATATATTACGTATTGATTAAATTAAACTTTTTTTTTAATAATAATTTGTGTGATTGTGTGCAATCATTGTTAAATTTTTGTATATCTGTCGGTTTGTTCCGGCTAATCTCCGGAACGACTGGCCCGATTTGTTCGAAAATAATTATGGTTCCGCATAAAAAAAATTAAGTACCTTATCAATGTAGTAGAAAAAAAAAATATTTCGACATTACAAACAGATATTTCAACTTTATTTATTAGTATAGTTTTACGTAGCATTTAGCAAAATTCACACGATTCAACTGTAATTAAATTTTACCAAATAATATTCTAAATAAATGTACTCTTTTCGTTTGAAATTGTAAATGGATATCATAACTGCACAGGCATAATATGATTTTAATGATATTAGAGTGAAAATAGTATAGTTTTCGTTTAGCGAATAGGTTGTTATAGTATCGTACGGGGCTTTTTGTTAGTGCGACGCGCGACCGCACGTATGCGGTCGGAAGCAGCAACGTTATAACCAACAAAATGTATTACCCTTAATTTGAACCATATCTAATCGGTTATTAAAGCGAAATATTTAGATTTAGTTATTTGAAGTTTCTATTTAAGTCACAGCACACACACATTTAATCACATTCACTCAAAGTCCAGACGGACATTTTATCTAATTCTTTGACCTCTTTCGAAGCTGTTATTTACGAAACTTTCTTACAATAAGTTAAGAGTGGTTGTTTTTTTTTGTATTTACTAATAAAATAATTCATAGTTATGCATAATTAATCTTAAAAAAAATAATCCATGAAAATATTGTAAGCCATACTCGCAATGGTACAACATTGGTGTGTTTCATTTTGATGTGAAACATCTATAGCCGTACGTAAAACCGATTTCTGGCGTGGCGACGCATGCCGTGGCGACGCGTCGCGGCAACATTGAATATAACTATTACCGAAGTCACTGATTAAACGAATTAAGTAGTCACGATTTGAAAACAAATTCGTAAATTTTTGTATTGAATGAAAATAAATGTTTATTCAATAAATAGTCATCGTTATCTGGAAAAAAAAAATCGTAATATTTTATTTTATCATTATGACATATTTAGTTCCTATCACAATCTGTTCTTTTCTGCATATTACTTTTACAAAATAATGTCGATGTTTCACATCTGCCAGGCGTCCCGTGACGGCTCACTTTTTTTTCTTCTATGTTGTTGTGCCATATAAAATAAATAAAAAAAAATAAAAAAAGGATAATAAAATCTAGATTAACACCGTATTTTACTCAAGTTACCCGCACATTACATATTCACGACTCACTCGGGCTAAGTTATAAAAAAACATCAAGAATAAAGGGGATCTCTCTGCACACACCTCTGGGAATTGAGTCCACCCGACCACGAAATCCATCTTATCATTTTCCGCGAAAAATTTTTAATGGAAAAATTTGTACGGATGATAGAAACCCCTTCCCGTTGGGGACGTGTAGACGTGGGGAGATATACCTACTTACATTATATACTGCGAGAAATAAGTAATCTACCTATTATGACGTCATAATAATTATGTACTGACTCCATTTGCATTGGTTTTTTGTTGTTGATGATACCTGATTAAATTCTAGCCTTGAAGTATCAAAAATAGGTAATATTCCAATAATAAAGCTATTGTTTTGTTTCGTATAGTTTTTTTACACGAAAATAACGCATAATTACCTACTGACAAATTCACCATCACTCATCAATTGATTAGCTTCTTGTTTTCAAATATTCACCTCAGCTTACAAGAGAAAAAGAGTTTCTCTGTTTTGTCTTTGATTGTACTACAGCTTGTTAATAGCTACTAAACAAAAAAAATCGCAAATTGGTTATATAGGTACTATTTATTGCCCGCGGCTTCACTCGCGTGAATGTAGATTTTGTACTTAGGTCTTACCTACCTTATGTCATGCTCAGTACCTTCCCTAGATATCGTGTATGCAAAAATTCTAAATGATCGGTTGAGTTAGGCTGTGAAAACATCCGAGGTTGGTAGTGATCTCTCCCTACCGGCTGTCGTTCGCTCAATCGTCGGTGAAGAGAGGTGTTGGAACGCAGTCGTCTCTTTCTGCTAGAGCGTCCTCACGCAGAAAGAGGAGGCCGAAAGGCAAAGAGAAAGGGAAGCTCTGGCAGTTAGTCGCAGGAACACGGGTCGGGGAAGACGGAGAGCAGACTTCCACCAAATGCCTCCGTGACGATAGTTTAGGTAACAGAAACAGAGGTGTCCGTTACCGAGGAAGAACAAACCCGTGAAGGAGAAGCTGGGTTAACAGCCGCCGCTTCATTCACGAAGAAGCATGGGGAGAAAACAACAATCTCTCTCTCCGAGACAAGGGTTGCCCGCACGCCGTGCACGGGTGACCCAGGTGCGTGGACAGGGTAGCGGCGCATGCTAATCGTTATCCCGAGACCCTGCCCAAATGCGCGCCGATGCGGCCGTGGGGTTTTAGCCGGTAAGAGTCCGGCACCGTTCCTCTCTCCCGGGCACAGGATGTTCTTTCCCCGTGCCCGGGAGAGGGGTTCGTCCATGAGGATTTCCCCACGTATAAAAAAAAAAAAAGTCTGTGAAAACATAACAAACAAAGTTAAATTCGCGAATATACTATATGCACTGAAAAGTAAATAAATAATTACTTTACTTCTGCTAACTTCGATACATCCTTTAATTTAATAGTATTAATAATGTAGGATTTGGTCACAGCTAGAGTTAACCAATGTACTACAATGAACACACCTATTGGTATTTGGTGGCAGGTTTTCTAACTTGAAGGTAACTAGCTAACCAGGCGAACGTTAATAGAACATTCCCTGCCTCCATGGTTCCTCACAATGTTTTCCTTTACCAAGAGCTTAGACAGATTATGTAGACTTAGATAGAGTGTAAAGGCGAAGCTCGAACGTGCCATTAATGCGAAATCCGGCCTCACAACCAACTACGCCATAATCGCTTCAAATTTTTTCAATTCAATTACCTGATTACAGTTTCATTTTTATATATAACATATATGAGATGTTATACGCCCGTATATTGTAAGCTAACAGAAGTAATTTCAATAATTGGTTCAACGCAGAGGGAATCCGCTATCTTTTTCTGTCGCTTTTTTTTTATTTCATTTTCCACCTTGTCCTTGTGCCACCCTCGAAGAAAGAGGGCAATGTGTACGGCGGTTAAAAAGTTTTAATACTTTTTCGTTTTTTTTATATAGCATTCTTTTTTCTATTTATTTATTATATTCTCACTAATCGCTTATATATTTTAGTTTATTTTAAATTTAAATCTTGTAAAAAAAATATGTGACTTGAATTGAGTTGACTTTGACTTGCGAGTTGTAAATTTTCGGAGTTTTTGGCGATATCTCAGTCTTACATGTAGCAGTTATTGTCTTTAACCAATTAACTTGCGTATTTGACCCTATATTATGTAAATTTGGGGAGTTTTGTAGGATATAGTGTTGGTTATTGTACACAGGAGACATGTATTAGAAATAATTACGCAAAACGTTTATTATGAGGTGCCACGCAAACTCCATTTTCCAGCAAAACAAGCCACCCGTTTTGCTGGAGTTTAGAAACGTTAACAGAAAATTGAAAACATGATTTAATCACATGACACTGGAAGAATTGTGTTTGTAAATCGAAGATTGCCATTAACCAAGAAAAATAAGTAAATTTTAGTTTGATTTGTTAGACTCGACGCAAAGTTAGCATGTTATAAATGTAGTTAAGAGTTTATATAACACATGTACAATAATACATTTCCGACACACACACAACCTAAACCAGGATATTGACTTCGCTATAAATATGCTATAATCCGCTATAAGTCGGAAACAAAAGACTCAGATGCCGACAACAATCTTTCTACAAACTTGATCTTTAGTGATAGTTTTAATCAATATCTACAAGTTATTTGACTTCCACTTCAGCATATTGCAGCACAAATACTTAAAATATTTTAAACATAATAGTCAACGTTCAAAAATATTACTACTTAATTTATTTTAATCTATTAAGTACATACCCAATCTCAAGCTCGTAGCAAGTCAACAAAAATAATAATATTTATATATTATTTATATATATTTATATTATAAAGTACCAAAACTTGTCGGCTAGTATTACACAGCAGCCTATTTAGAGGATGGTGAAATGGAAAAAAGGTTGTTCTCGAGCGATCGGTTTTTTATTTGATTTCACCAATATTTACGTCTAAATTAGAACGCGTCGCTTCCTCCCATTACTGTTTCTGTTTGTTTTTACCTTCCTTTTCTATCATAATTCAATTGACAGAGACAGTTATATAGTAGACATGTGATTGTGTTAGATAAATGTACCTTTATAGATACGCATAGAATACACAATATTACGAAAGATATTATTGGCAGAATATGTTTATAGAAAAATTCTCCGAGAAATGTAATTTTTTTTATTTACTTTACATTACATTTACATTCTTTAATAGTGTTTTTTTTTTGCTGTTTAATTTCTTATGTATCTCTATCATTTATATTCCGATGTGTTTGGTTAAGATAACTTGTGAATTTATCTAAAAAGTAACCCTTTATAAAATTTTGTTCTGTGTAGTGTATATATCTAAAATGAAATACGATATAAATTATATATATAGTTAATATTATTTTAAAGTGTAAAAAAGAGTTTTGATACCGGGAGTTCTTAATTTAATGTAAACGAAAGGTCAACCCTTGCAGGTTTTTTTTTTTTTTAATCAAAATAAACTTTTAGAGTTATCTTTCGATTAAGTTTATGAAAACTTTCGTTAACGATTTTCGTTATTCATTTTAATTTTCAGGTTTGTTGAATACTTTTTTTTTTAAAGTTTATAAGAAAAAGTATGAAATGGAAAATAGTCTTTTTAAGAGCGTAGGTATATGACGTGAATATGAACGGAATATGACGTCCTCTTTATTACTTCCGACATAAGATGTTTTATTTAATTTGTCACGGCGATAAATACAAGTTCTTTGACCCATCTTCGCATTATTTTATTATTTCTGAAATAAGCGATGTGTAAAGGAAGAAGTGGCGCTTGACCTTGACTAGTCCAACGACTAGACCTGGTCAACACCAGGTATCGATTTCCAAAAGTATCCATAATTAGGTTATACCTGTATTTATAGATAATATTCCCAAAATTTTTATGATACTTTATACCAAAAAAATACACGTCATCTTTAGTTGGGGGAAGGTTTTTATGTGAAACGTATCACCAAAAGGGATGGTGTGGTTACAAAATTGCTAAAAAAACATCACTTGATTAATGGATGAACCCCTAAGAGTTTAGTTGACTACCTATTGATTGATTCAACCGAAAGACCTCCACTGTTGGACATAGGTCTCCCCCAAAAAGGAAGGAATTGCCATAATCGGCACGCTTTTCAGACGGGTTAGCGATCGCAGTAATTTTTTTGTGGTGCACAGCGGGTACTGCTGCCCATCCCCTCGTTCCCTTAGTTGCCTTTTACGGCCCCCACGGGAAGATATGGAGTGGTATTATTCTTAGCCGGCACCACCAAGCCTATTACATTATTACCTTTTATCTATATTTCGTACTTTTAAAATATCTTTGCGTTATGACAAAGAAGAAGAAAAAAGAGTTACCTCGATATAAATCGAATATCTTTTATGCAGTAAGTAATAGGAAAGGAATCAAGTCCCCTCTCTGCCGACCCTACCGGGCCCAGATGTCGCGCCGACGATTTTTCAGACGAAATGAGCTTTTGCCTAATTTATTTTTTGCCGCCTTCTTTTACCAGAGTAAATATTGACATGATCGTCGTTTTGGAATTGCGTGGATACGACGGTTATTTCTTTTACAATAGAAAGATATTTTTGAAAATCTCAATTTACGAAAAAAATGAAACGTTTATTTTACAAAAATCTGTTACAAATATTGAAGTAACAATTTTTTTTTATACCGTATAGGCTTAGTACTTTGACCACAATCTCACTTGATGTTAAATGACGACGTGGTCTAGGATAGTAAGCATACTAAGCCTAGACGTACTGGTTCTCAAGTGATGCTACCGGAGCACTCCTATTGGTACTTGGCGACAGTTTTGCAAACTTGAGAGTGGTAGCTACCCAGGCGGGCATTCCAAAAAAAAACCCTGCCACCATGATGGTTTCCTCACGATGTTTTCCTTCACCGAAAGCTCAGGCTGATTTTAGAGTTGGATAGTTGGATTCAAACCCCCGTCCATTGACGCGGAATCCGGTCGCACTATCTACTGTTACATAATCATTCCTTTTACTATTAAAAATATTTCGTTATTCTCGGCGATAATAATGATAAAACCCTATATATATTTCTCAGTATTATAATTAATCCTTTGAATATTATTCAAAATAAGTTATGATATTAAAATAGTAGATAGTGATTAAAATATGTGTTTATTAAAATATGATAAATCTAAAACTAACTCTTTTTAGTGTTTTTTTTTTAATTTAAATTATAATCAAGAAAATATACCACTTTATGTCTAATATTACAATTGATGTGAACGCTTATTTGTTCCTTAATAAGTCTCTGACTATTATTTCAAATAATCTTGGTGTATCTTTTAAAACTCTAAATTGGTGCTCTGATTATGTAAACCAGAGATTGATGTAAAAGTCTTTTGTAATTGAACTAATAAGAGCGGACGAGAATTAGCCACCAGGTATTAAAAAAATCTAATCTTAATGTAATTTATATAAAACTATCATAATTTAAAATATATTTTTAATATTAAGTAATAATTATTTACAATTTGTTATATAGCAACTGGTGCAATTACGTATATTTTATATTTTCTTACTCTTGCAACACTACATCCTGAGAATAAATTATAGAGTTAGGCTCAAAAGGACTTGTGGTCCAAGGCCGTAAAACAAGTTAATAAAAGAAACAATAAATTACAATTAAAAATAAGAAGTCAAATTGGTTTCTATTAAAAAGCATTAGGCTATATTTTGATACAGTATGTATTTATTTTTCAATCTTATCCATACAAATCGAATTCTGACGAGACAGTATTCTTCGGAGGTGTCGCAAGTTTTTTTGCCGGAACCGGACGTTCGGCCCAGTGATTAGGAAATTATATTGGGGCGGTGGAATTTCTTCATAAAATTTCTTTTGTTTTTTTTTTCTTTCTCCCATTTAGGTGTCGTCCTCGATTGGTTATTAAATCGGACTTACCTCGGCACCCTCTTTTTAATTGTCCATGAGTTTCTATCTTTACGTTAATTGTAAATTTTGTCCATCGTTTAGTGAACAATGGCAATTAAGATACGTTATTTTAATGTTTGTTCGTTCGTAACCATGTGGTGCCGGCTAAGAATAGTACCACTCCATATCTTCCCGTGGGTGTCGTGAAAGGTGACTAAGGGATAAAGCCAGGGGATGGGCGGTAGTATCCTCTGAGTACCACAAACATATGACTGTCATCGCCAACCCCTCCGCCAAGCGTGGCAACTATGGCAATCCACACCTCCTATTGGAGGAGACCTATGTCCAGTATTAGTCGTCTTTCTTTTCAATAGATGGATGGATGGGTTTTAATGTCCGTTACCTTAATATGCACTAACGCTATTGATCGGAAAGGCGACTTACAGTTTCTCCCTCAAAAACAGGTATTTCATTCGAGCAGGGTGGATAATTACGTGAACGATAGTGATGTCTGGAATTTACACCCCTCTCTGTGTTTCCGATTATATGTACTATTTATAAAAAAAAGGATCGAGTTTTGTTTTGACGTTCATAGGCGCCTTCTTAGTGTCTAAATTATTATTTTTTTTATTTTGAGCAGAAATAGATACATTCAAACTATCTGGTGATAGCCGCTGTATGACACATTCATGTACAACCATAACATGGCATAACAACTTCATACTCCTGCACGCTACACGGAGTTACATTGGTTCTTCAAGGGACAACTTGAGATCCGTAGTTTCCTCAACTCAGCGCGGGGAATATTACGCGGTATTACGTCTCGGGTAGCAACCTAGCTTGAGGTCTGTACCATTATGATGCAGGAGAGCTAGCCGAGTGACTATACAGCGAGCGGGTCGGGACGCTATCGCGATGTTTCTATACAAGACATCGCATCGACGCAAGTCGTGCTCCTTCCGCCCACTGTGTGGCAAAACCATAAGCGCTCGCCTCCAAAGTTCGATGAAGCTGTCCAGACCTATTCAGTCATTTTGTGAATTCGAAATAAAAAAATACAATTTCAGTCGCGCTATGTCTTGAAAACTTAGAAGCTCGATATCTTTATTATTAATATATTTTATATTCATAATTTCTTACTCTATGTATAGTTTATCTTTTGGCATTAATTTGCTAACAGGAAGCATCATTATTTGTAGATTAACGTATTTTATAATGTTACATACAAATACAGGTATCCTAGGTGCTAAATTTTATGTATTTCTTATAGACGTTAATGAATTTTAAAAATATTTTCAATTCAACGTAACGGAACATAAATAATTGTTACAAAAGCCCGAAATTTCAAAACAATGCAATGCTTCGTAAGAAACAATAACAAAACATTAAAAAAAACCTCCGAAAACAATAGAGGAAACAAAAATGACTTCACTTTTTATTATTACATTTATAAAGACAAGAATTAATTACCGATATTAATTGTGAGCATTTTTTTTTTTTGTGTTCTTTCAAGACCGGGGAGCTCTGACTGTTGGGACTTTAGCCATATGCTTTGTTTAACGGGTGCTACATTTCTTAATCATTGTTATTGATGTGATTGTTTTACTTGTGAGAATTTATAGTGTGTTTTAAATTAAAATTAATTATTATGATTCTTAAAAAAAATCGTGCATATTATTACTCGTATTTTTTAATACGAAATTCCGCAGATAATTAACAATATGGCGTTCGATTAAAATAAGGATGAGTGGTTTAATTTTGTTTCTTGTGATGGTTAAAAAATGATTCAAAACTGGTTTTTAGCGCTGACTTGATTGGCCTTTACAGCTTCATCTGACTTTGGGACCGAAATAATTGTAGCTAGCGCAAGGGTTCAAGCAGTACGAACCTGTGTTCCATGGAATTCTTACTTATTTCTTTCCTTGTTTACTTGTACTTAATCCATACTATTGAGTATAATACATATTTATTTATAACTAGCTATGTGTCCGCGGCTGTGCCCGCGTTTCATATAATTTTCATAGCGTTTTAATTTTTTATACGGAACAGTAATTATTTTCCATAAAAATAATTTAGTACTAAGATGAAGTAAAAATATTACTCATAAATTATAGCACTTACCCGTAATATGTGCATTGAAACGGATTTTATTCAATTTTTATGAGTTTTTTTTACGCGTAACCCTAATTATTTGTAAAATTAAAAGTACCCTAAGTTACACGGAGTAACTTCAGCTATCTACCAAAAAAAGTCCCGTCAAAATCAGTCTCGCTGTTCCGGAGATCACCCATTACAAACAGAAAGACAAAAATTTTAAAAATTGTATTTTTTGTATAGTAGGTATCGTATATACATTCATCATATTTATTTAGTAAAAAAAATAATTTTGAAAATACAAACAGACAGTTAAATTTTATTTATTAGTATAGAATAGATTGTAAATAATAAATATTTTTAAAACTCACGGCTTATCAATAATATTGTTGTACTATACAAACTTATTGAATGTAATTCTGGTGTATTAATAACTTCTTTACGTACAATCGACGACAAAAACTACAGGCCGATTTCTAAACAATCTCATTCGCAACTTATTTCCATTTATTTCAAATCGAGAACACAATTTGTAAAACAAAGATGGCCGACTTTACATGACAATCGCCGCGGCATAATGAATAGACGCGAGAGTAACAAACAACATGGCGGTTGAAAAACACGTTTCCTACTTTTATTTAAATCAGTTTTTCAATGAGACAATCGTTTTATTCTTGTATGCTGGTTCACGCGCATACTTGTTTTTTTTTTTTCATACTTGACCATCAACAAGGAGATAAGAAAATTCATAGTTTTTAACAATATTGTAAGCATGTTTATTCCTATATATTTAACTCCACTTTTGTAATTTTGTTTATTTATATTTTGCTCCTATTAACATCTTGATGTGAAAACACATTTATTTTCTACAACCTTAAACTAGCTTATAGTTAAAGTTTTATTAATATCAGTAAAGTATGCTCTAATAAATTTTAATAAGCTATTGAGAAAAGTATATCTTTTTAATTACGTCCATCTTGGTAGTTCCAACGCTCAATTTTGCAAACCTATCGCCGGACACTATTACGTGTATCACTCAAGGTTAAGTGTGTTTACCATCCTAGACCACATCGTCACTTAAAATCAGGTGAGATTGGAATAAAAGCGCTGAGGCTTAGACAGCATTGAAAAAAAAACTAACTAAAGGGGTCAGCTGGTGTATCGTTTTCGTGTTCTTCGCATCAAGCAGATGTCTAGATGCACAGATGTTACCGAAAAATCACAGTTCCAAATTACCGGTAAGCGAACCGTACGTCGATATTGACGGTCGGATTCTGGTTTTTTTCCCAAGCAATACACACTTTATGACGGACAGATGGTTGTGTTTTTGTTTTATTAATTGACGTTTTCGTTTTGTTTTGTATGCGCGAGTGCGTGTGTGGGGTATTTTTTTTACCAAGAGATGACATTTTAAAAGTTGCGTATATTAAATTATATCATAAACTAGCTGTGTGCCCGCGGCTACACTCACGTTTCATATGTTCTTCACTGCGTTTTAATTTTTCTTTTATATATGGAACCCTAATATTTTTTTAGTACTAAGATAAAGTAAAAGCATTTCTCATAAAATCCATTGAATAGGATTTTATTATTTTTTTAGGAATTTTATTTTTTTTACGCGGAACCTTAGTTATTTTAGAAAACTAAAAGTACCCTATGTTACCCGGAGTAACTTCAGCTAACTACCAAAAAAAGTCTCGTCATTATCCATCCAGCCGTTCTGGAGATTACCCGGAACAAAGAGACAGACAGACAAAGAAAAATTTGAAAATTTGTATTTTTGGTATGGGTATAGTATTCATACCTATTTATTAATAAAAAAAAATGACATTACTAACAGAAACTTATAGATAGTTAGTATAGTTTAGTTTTAAAAAACACTGATCACTTCTCGCCTTCCAAAAATAGTACAAATGTATTATCATTTTTTTTTCTTATAGTGTCCCTTTTTTCTAGTAGGGTAAGCTTAGACTGAAAATATTTGTATGTTGTATAGCACAATTAATATAAGGTAAAAAAAAACACTTTTCTGTATAAGTAAATCATCGTACAGTACCAGAAAGAATTTTGTGTATAGAGAGAGAAAAAAAATAATGCTGTGAGGAGTTTTTAGGAACAAAAATTTGTATTTGTCTTAATCCGTGATTTGATGAATGAATCCATAATATTCCTACGTACTGATAATTAAACTTTTATAGGCAATACAGGCTTTAAGCCTTATTTACGCTGTCATTTTTTACAATCCTGAAATTTCAAAAAAAACAATCACTTCTTCAAATACGTAAAATAAATAAAACTGTTACAGCAAAATGTGAATCAACCTCTTTACTATCAATACCGAATATAAACATTTATAAAACAAGAAACAAGCAAAACTCGCGGCACAGATTAAGAAAATAATTCAAAAATGGAATTCTCACAACTGACGCGAACATGCAAACTCGCTCTCATTCCGCTTTCAAATCCCTATTGCGCTCTTTTGTTTTATTTTTTTTTTCTCAAACTTCCAACTTGCCTACTTAGGCAATTCTTTTATTCTTCCAGAGCCGTTTCTTTAATTAGCAACGAAGAATAGGATTGCGTGTTGCTTTTACTTTTTTAATTTAATTACGGCACTCGAAAAAGACAATGGGATAAATGCGTTGTGCCATTACGAATTGTTGTGACATGCAAATTACTGTAGTCTTTTGTTTGTACTTTTTTTTTATCAAAATGCCCTTCTCCAGGATAAATAAAACTTTTACAAATTAATAACAATAACTTTGAATTTGTTTTACATTCGTTTTTAATTTAAATAATTAACCCACTAAAACTGGGTTTTGGTCATACCATCCATCCATCCGTTCAACCGAATGACGTCCACTGACTGTCTCCTCCAAAGATCTTCATGACAACCGGTCTTGCGCCATCTGCACCCAGCGGATTCCCGCGACATTCACCGAGTCGACCCACCTACACACGCTACGTGTTCCGGTGCGTGGTAGCCAGTTGAGATCCCGTTGGCTCCATCGGGGATCGGTTCTGCGAGCAATGTGCCCAGCCCACTGCCACTTAAGCAATTCTTCTGGCAATGTCGGTTACTTTGGATCTTCTAATTCCTGTTGCGTTCACGCAGTGAAACTCTAAGCATATCTTTCTCCATTGCCCTTTGAGCAACTTTAAGCTTTTTTATTACGCACATTGTGAGCGACCACGTCTCAGTGCCGTATGTCATCATTGGCAACACACATTGGTCGAAGACTCTTGTTTTGAGACACTGCGGTATTTCGGACGAGAAGATTCTGCATAGCTTCCCTAACGCGGTCCAGCCAAGTAGGTTATTATACCAATGGATGCCTAATTCAATATCAATATGCATATTGGTCGATATTCGATAATTATTATTCAATATTAATTTATGCGAAACTAAACAAAATGAAGTAAAAAAAGGTTCACAAACAGCCAAATAGAAAAATGCACTGGATTGTTTGTACTGTTACCTTTGCCTATTTGTGTATAGAGAAATATTTTTAGTTAGTTCATTTCAAGTTCTTATTTTTCTACTTAGGTAATGGCAATTTGTGTTCAATCAATTATTGATAAAGTCATGTAGGTAAGATGTATTTTCAATCTTGTATCAGCATTACCAAGCTCCAACAAAATTGTGGTTCATCCTGCTAGAACTTTCCATGGAGCTTTGTCGGCACTTCATAATAAATGTTACGTGTTATCTTCTATAATAAACTTAACTTGTACACAATATCCAAACTATATCACATAAAACGTCACCAAGATTACATATTATAATATATAAGTCAAATACACAAATTTAATGAAAGAAAGAAAACAACCGCTACATGATAAAATGAGATCCCGCCAAAAATTCACATTTCAAGTTAATCTCCAATTAGGAAGACAACACAGATAATATTACTAATCTTTCTTTTTAACAAACGCAACCTCTTTTTAAAGCTCGAATACTATATTTATAATCTGTGATGGCTACATCGTAGAACACAACAAAACGTTAGTCCCCACGAGGATCGGATAAACGCACTACCTATTATGTTATTATAGGTATCAAATGTTGCATCAGTCTACAGATAGGGGTAACGGTACGGATCGTGCAATACCGGGCCACAAACTGGTTTTTACTTAAAATAACTAGATGTAAAACCTTTTTGCTGGCTCAGTCTACCGACCTCGGAACTCAAGGGTTAGGTACCTATATCATAGCTAACATTAATGTTTATAAATAGATCGAATATCGTATGAGAAAAGTTTTACAGTGAAATTCAGCTCTTAGGTGAAGACGACTTACGTTATATTTAAAAAAATCTTTCCGAGGCGATTATAATGTTTAAATTTCATAATTGGTAAATTTAAATGATTAACGTAACCTAACATTTGTCTGGTTTTTACATCGAATTTGGTACATTTTCATATAATTCATTCATAGACAAAACATAGGATAGACCGCGTAAAGATAAATTTTATTATTTATCTCTAAGCAATTAATGAGGACTTAATCGCCATCATATACTTGACAAACTGTAACGTGTCGACGCCATAGCATTGGTAACGCGCATGTACGCGTGTGTAAGTTGTAAAACCCTTCTTGAAGTAGTTTAAAGAAATGCGTTGTTTGGCTTCGATGTGACCGTCGGACGTTAGCTACCAAGCTAAAAATTAAAACAACGGCTGTCTTTATAAACTTATTTATCGATATTCTCTTATGCCTTTAGATTATAAACTAAATACTGTACTGTAATAATTATTGTCCGATAAAATTACTTCTCATAGAGAATTTAAATGAACACACCTATTAGTTGAATTAAATAATTTATTCTAAAAACGTATTTCTTTCGCAATACTTTTACAAAACACACCCCGAATAAACGACCGAAGTCAGTTCAAGATCATCCCGAACGTTTCTGAAGTTTTTCTTTCTTTCTTTCAAAAACAATTTTTTTTTTCACTTAATTTAAACTCAAAAGATACTCGAGTTAATTGCTCTCCGGGCTCCTTTCACGCAGATCGAACTGGTTTTATGAACGAAAAGCAATTTTGCTCTCATTTTCATTCATTTTCCCCCAATTTTTTGGCATTCCTCACGGGGGCGGGACGGATCGCGGCGGCCATTGTGAGGAATCGGTGATTAAAATTCAATTTTGGAACAATCGGCTCGATGTGTTAGCTAAGATGACGCGGTGCATTTTAATTGGACGAACAATTGTGGTGGTAATTTGATTTCTGATAATTGCCCGCTTTCTTTTTATTTTAGATTTTTTTTTCCAGTGATAGACTGGAATCTTTAAGGATCTGATAGACGATATTAACACGTTTAGTTTAAAAAATTACGAAACAGGCAAACATTAGAAAATTTGCTGAAAGTTCAGAATATCGAAGTAGATGGGATTCGATTTCAAACCGACACCACACGACATGACATTTAAGTGTGATAAGCTATTATTTGTTTAAACTCTATTAATTAAATGTAACTTACATTTAGATACAACGATTAATGCTAGGCCTCGTGGTCGAAATTCTTTCGACTTTTCGAATTTCGATTCTTCGAAATCATAATAAAACATTTGAAGAAAAGAAACTCAATAGTTTACAAAAGTTTTTTTTTTTTAAATTGAGACCACTAGAGCTATCGGCTGGATCCCAGTCTGTAATGTAGCAATTATTGTTTATAATTCATAAGTTGCTTATTTGACCTTTTGTTATGTTTTTTTGGTTGTGTGTGTAATATAGTTTTGGTTATCGTGCACAAGTATACTGAAGATAGTAATGCGAAACGTTTATTCTGAGGTGACACGAAAACTTCTTGGAAAGTTCTGGCAAGACGGACCATCGTTTTGCTAGAGATTTTCTAATAAACGTTTATACGTTGATACAAGATTGAATATCTATCGTTATCCATATGACACTACCAGAATTGTTTAACTCACTGATTACTAATAATTAATTATATTACCTATAAAAATATAATTACAATAGGAAAACAATGGAAAGCTGGCGTAAACACCAGGTAAACACCAACACTCAAACTTGTTAATAGCTATTAAAACAGAAATAAATAAATAGAAATCTGTAAATAAACAGAGGATTAAAAACCGTCTTGTAAACGGTTTTATCTTAATCTATTAAATACTGTAATAACAGTTGAATTATTAATGTTGGTAACATTATTATTATTATTCAATGCAATATACACAATATGAAAAACACCATATGCAAAGTAATCCATCAAATTAGTCACGTTCCGCGATCGGTCAAAGAGGAAATAAAATACAACAACACAAAAAAAAAAAAAAAAAAAAAAACAATATTAACCCTTCGACCGCGTGTTTGGGACAGAACGACCGCGCGCCGAAGAACCGCCCGGAAGATAGTCGTATCCTTTCTACCTGCGAACGGAAAATAACGGGTTGCATTCCCGCATTAACATAATAATGCGTTCGCCACTATTATTTCTGGCATATTGGCTAACAAATGCCCATTGTGGACTAAGGGCAGCTGCGACAGGGTCATCCTTCGACGGTATTTGGATGCGCTTTGATAACAATGCAATTGATTAGGGAGCTAAACCCGGCAGTGCGAAAAAATAATTATTATGATTTGTTTTTTTTTTTTTTTTTTTTTTACAAATTTATTCTCTTACGACGGCTCTAACAGATGTCTGGTGATGTTTAAATAGTTTCAATTCGTCGACTTCGGTTACGCTTTTAAGCATTTATTTATTTCGTAACTAGCTTTATCTTCAATTCTATATATGTAGTACTAAAGAAAGAAAGAAAAGAAACTTATTTGAATATTGAAGAATATTACAAAAAAATAATATTTAAAAAAAAAAGGAGAAAACAAACATAAAATAAGTGTGTGTGTGTGTTTTACAAAAAGGTGTCGAGTCAGCAATTATCTATGCTGAAGGAGATGAGTCTACCAGCGCTGATTTTCATTCGACACCTAGAGTGTTGAGTGTGCAGCGATTGCGAGTGTGCGTGTCCTTAGTGGTAACTTTATTTGAGGAACGTGTCATAAATGGACGCTTCATAGGTAGAAAAAGACGTTGAACATAATGGCAATATTCGTTATCTAGTGATAAAAAGGTAAAAAAAATAAAATAGAATATGCATACATGTATATACACATAAAGTAATGTAGTAAAACTTCGAGTTCGAAAGCTTCTAGATAATTCGAAATTTAAGGAAATCGAGAACATGTATTTATTATACGCATATTTTTAGTTGTATCTACTTGGTTTAGTGTTTATGAAGTTATGACAGAGAAGAAATAAATATGAATAGTTTTCCCAGAATTGAAATCAAAACTATTGTTTTTTTATTACCTTTTTATTGTCTTTTATTACCTTAACTTTCGATTTTATCCAACGTAACAGCTTTAAAACATTTACAAAATCTAACCAATATAAAACATACCAATTTCGGTACAAATAATCGGGTCGTACGTGCTGGTATTATAATTAATAAAATCCGTTTCCATCTAACGTTGAAATAATAATTACAAATTAAAAGAGAGAGTGAGAGAGAGAGGAATAAGAAAAAAAACAACAATAATACAGATTGACACACCGGCCGCGGCGGCCCTTCGCTTGGACCGATGAAACAAACAGGTAAGTTGAAGGGTTAAGAATAAAAGGGACAAAAAATATAGTCGAGGGTTCAATCCGTATGATTTATATTGTATTCGTGTTACAATTATATTCGCTAGTTAACGGTTAATTTTTTTTAATATTTATAGTGTAGGATTTATCATGATCGCGATTGACCTCAGACATGTCCCATACAACATACAGATTGACTGACCATAATTTGTTCATTACTAATACTAGTTAATAAATCGCTTAAGTATTTAGACATATTCTTAAAGAAGAGGAAACGCGATAATAATTTTATATATGTTAAAAAAAAAAATCATAAAGTAACCTCGAGTGTCTTATTTATTTCTTCAAAATATCTTATATTAAATTTGAAGAAAAAAAAACCCTATTTAATGAAATCCAAAACCGACTTAAAAGGAATAATAAATCTATATAAATTGCACTAAAAAAAAATAAGCCTTATTAATCTACTTCTGCATACTTTCATATATCCTTTGTTTTAACATCATTGATAACTTTGAAATCGGTGCCAGCTTACGGATAACAAATTGACGTAAATGTAGGGCGCTAATTATATTCAATTTTCACTAATTGTTCCTTTAAAAATCACCTCAGTTCTTAGGATGACTTTATTAAAACCTATATGTAAAAATTTACAAATCGGTCCACAATTTACGGAGAAATTGCGTAACAAACATACAGACGAATAGTCAACTTCTTCCATTTTGAAGTCGATTAAAAAGGCACGACGGGCCAATATTAATGCGACCGGACATTACGTCAATCAACGCGAGTTTGAATCTTAATCAAGTCTGAGTTTTTATTGAAAGGATATCTAAGCCACCTGGCTGGCTCAGACTTTTAATAACACTTTTTAAATTTCCGCGTTTTGTACTGCATATTTTAGTAATGTCAGAAATAGAACGCACACTTTCTTTATAATTTAGGTAATTTATTGACATTTTAAACTATAGATTTTTAGTAAGTATAAAAGAGGGAATAAGAGCGAATAATATTTGAATAGTTAGTATATTATATATATAGTTATGTATATTTCGCTGTTTATAATGACCTAGCTGTGCCCGCGACTTCGTTTGCGTTGAATAGTGTCTTTGGGTAGCATTTTAGATTATTTAGGCTAATTATTATACAAAAACTTTATCTTTTAAGTATATATATATACTTTATACATAAGGTATAAAGTATTAATATGAGTTTATTTAAGTATATTTTTATAAACTATGTTTTTGGATTTCCCCCTTTTGCCCCTCTATAAATGTCACATCAGAATAGCTCTAATATTTTGCATCTTCATGCGAACTTATTAAACAGTCACATTGACCTTACATATTTCCATGCAAACTTTTATCCCCTATTCCTTATTTTACACCCCTGAGGGTAGAACTTTTACAAACTTTGAATGTCATATTTGTTTTATATCGAATCAACAACATAAAAAATTTATAATATATATATAAGTTTCAAGCTTCTAGCTCTAAAAATGACGATACTTCCGTACAACTTTTCATCTCGCCTTTCAACCCCTTACAACCCTTTTTTCGCATTAATAAGCCTATGTCTTTTCTTAGGCTCTAGACTATCTGTGTACCAAATTTCATTTAAATCGATTGAGTAGTTTCGCCGTGAAAGTGAGACAAACAAACATACAGAGGTACTTTCGCATTTTTAATATTAGAATTATACGACCATGAATACATGTTCTCTAAGCCGAACTTTGTATTAGTTTATGCAGAATAGAATCTATTAGAACTGTATAGAATTTAGGCTGTATATTATTTTCAATTCACTTCAGTTGCACACCATAACTTGAACAGTATCCTGTAATAAGCCATGAATATTATTAGATCCTACTGTGTGCCCGCGGTTGCACCCGCGTTTCACATTTTCTTCAATACGTTTCATTTTTTTTTATACGTAACCCTATTTATTTTCGAAAATCAAAAGTACCCTATCTTACGAGGAGTAACTTCAGCTATCTACCAATAACAGTCCCGTCAAAATCGGTCCAGCCATTCCGGAGTTTACCCGGAACAAACAGACAGAGAGACAGAATTTTTTTTAGAAATTGAATTTTTGGTACAGATACGTATATACATTCATATGTATTTAGTAAAAACAATAACATTTTGCCATTACAAACAGACACTTCAATTTTATTTATTAGTATAGATTTAAAATAGAGTCAAATACTTCAAGTTTATGAACTGAAACCAACTCTTTATAAAATTAATTCGTTAGGCCGTAATTCTAACCTAAGTAATCCTACTAATATATTTTTTTTAATATGCCTTTGACTTCTACATGAGAATTTAAATAATCGAGATCAATGGATTCCCGTTAATCCGAGTCAGCTCGTTTCAGTCCGCGGATGCATTATTTTTCATTCGAATGTCTTCGGATAAAAATAATTGTCGAGTCAGGGCTGATGCTCCGACCTCCCTCAGTCGACTGCTTTAGGGTTGCCAGACGATTATAAATAGTTCATAAAAAACGTAGTCTTTTATTTATTTAATAAGTTCTATTTTATACTACACTATTTGTATCTGTGATTCCGTTTGACACAATTGTTTACAATTTTTTTCTACATAAAAATTTCATTATTTTATAATTTACTTACTGTTGATAACCGTCATGCTTTCTGGAACATACGTAGAACTACTTATCAAAATTTAATCACAATCGAATGAAGAAATTAGGAACGTATAGAGTACAAAAAATTATTTTATAGCCTACATATAAGGTTATTCATACCATTGTTTTAAATACTACAAACAAAACCGAGTTTCTCTGTAGAAAGTAAACGTTTATTTTACACTTAGGTTAGTTAAAAAAGTATTTTACTGGTCTTAACTGTAAAAAGAAACGACATTAAAGTCTCTTCTACGTATCTTTACAATAAAGTAGAAAAAATATAAATTCAGACACTATTAACAACAATTTACAACCAGTGACATTTTATCATTTACCTCTATAACTAACTATCTATTAATTATAAGGACTTCATAAAGTACGGCAATTTCAATCTTTACATGTATTCAAACTAACACCCCTATCGATAAGGGTGTTCTCAAGCATTAATATAATACTATTTAAAAGACCAAAGTCCGTAATAAGCTTCAATAAAACAATGAGGTGAAAGCGTTTGCGGTAGCCCTAACGAGTGTCCGTAAGGTAACGGGTAACTTTAGGGAAACTCGCCAAGCAACTAACTACTAGGTAAGAGTTTTGTTCCCTTTGCATTTTTCCCGATGCACAAAACGTTTTTAAGTTCCTTCTATTTTCTTTTTATTATTATCTTTTTCAACGTTCAAATTATCTTTTTGCTCTTCTGTTGAAACGTGTACCCTTTTCAGGAGTTCGCCGGCTATCTTTCTTAAGTTGGTTCGTTTTGAACAAGGAAAGCGGCCGAGTCGCTATTCGATATTATGTAATAGTTTTGTTGTTTTTTTTTTTTACTTTTGTATTGCTCTGTACTTTCTTGTATATCAATTATCCGTAGATAAAATATTTTATCGTGTCATGACCATGTATTATTCTAGGCAATTAATTAGTAATTAACATGTGATCAACGCTATTGATGCGCTGCAGGTATAAATGCCTTCAAATCTATCAACTAATGTTAACTAACATTTTTTTTTAAATTGGTGTTAGGTGTAGGAAATTATTTAATTAATTGTTATATTATAATATTCTTATTTTTAATTATTTTGAATTATGTCGATTATATTGTAAGTTTTTGGATAATTTTATATGAAGATAATTCGATCATATCGAGTATGCGACTTATTTCCTTTGTGATGGAGAAATACCAAACTGAATTTTAGGTCGTTAAACGGTTTTGTTTAAATACGTAAAACGTATAGTTAAAAATTTAATTAAAATTACCAAACATACTTACTACGATTCTATAAGTTACTTTAATATTTAGTGACAATGATACTTAGTGTATATTTAGTTATAATAAATAAACTAAATCAAATAAATCATTTATAAAAAAAGAAAACAATACAATGAAGTCTCCTTTAACTCTGTTGCTCTTTAAGAACTCTTAAAGTTTTTATTTGACCACTGAAGCATTCGCGAGATAGCGCCGCAGAGCGGTGAAAATTAAAAAAGCAATGGGAATAATAAAAAAAAATCGGTACGAAAAAAAAATCTCCGACGAGTTAAAACTTTGAACGTGGGAAGGGCCCGGGACTCTCGGGAGCCAACACTTTTATTAATTTTACCGACTTTCAAGAATTCTTTGCAGTCTGTTTTTTTTTTCGAGAATCGGATACAATTAAAAAGTTAACAGTTTCGTTGTTTAAAAATTCAATCAAACAGACTCTCTCAACCTGCCAGTTTATATTACATTGTTCAGTATCCTAGCGATACATTGACTAAGTCAGGAATAGTATGATAAGAGAACGCTGTGGTGTGGTAGAGGATGTAGTGACCAATATAGAGGAAGGAATGCTTAGTTGATTTGGGCACGTGGAGAGGACGTACGACAGAAGATTAACGAAACGAATTTACGAAGCCAGAGTGACTGGGCACGTCGGTAAGGGTCGACCTAGGCGAACGTACCACGACCAAATCAAGCACGTTTTAAATAAAGGCCAGGTGAAAAGCACCCATAACCGACGAGCATGTATGTAAATGCTCATGAAAGTAGACGAAGCGAAAGAGGTGTGTCAAGATCGTAGCAAGTGGAAGGGCGTAGTCTCTGTCTACCCCCACGGGAGAAAAGTGTGATACTATGTAGATATTCGAATTTTGAATGTTCAAAAATCGACGCCGTAATTATTATTTTACGTGCCGCGAAACAAAATGGCGGACCAGCATTCATATTTAACGGTACGCCGATACAAATTCCCGGCCGTTCGACGCAGGTGGAATAACTACTATAATATTTTTTTTCTCATGCCCGTTGTATTGCCCACCCCAAAATAGTTGCCGGGGGGAGGATAAGGGGAGGAAATAGTTGGGTGGGAGTGCGTGACCCCGGCGCCACCCCTTGTCCACCCCGGCCGGGGGGGTGGGCCGCCCCCGCGTGGGGCTGCATTTACCATGTGTGCACGCAAATTCATGTCCAATAATTTAAATTTCCAATAGCTGTGATTAATTTTGTATTAATTTTATGTATTTACATAAACCGATGCATAATGCATTTAACATACATATGTATATATTATATATATTCGATGTACTTATATATACGAAAAAAATTACAAACAAAAATTACAATGTCATTAAAAATCTTTTCACTATAAGTGCCTTACTTTAAAACTACATATAGTCAACGTGTTCTAACGTAATTAATTCTTTAGTGAGATAACTTTCTGTCCCTGATATTAACAATACAACTGCCTACTTCAGAATAATTATGTGAGCTTGAAACATAAGTGTTATTCCATTTAACTCTGATTCGAACAGAAAACTATTGACTTATTCAATTTAAATTGAGTCTTCTTTTTCTCTAATAATCGTTACTAAAATATACAATTTTTTTTCTTAACTAAGCAATATCACCTGTCTCACTCACTCCCGCAACGAAACGTATTAGTAACAAAAAGATGACATATTTTTTTGTTCAGTTTCGACTAAATAATACCCATATCATTTAATATCAAATTATGATATTTGCAAATACTGTGTTAGCAAATGGATACATTATTTATCCTAAAACTCGTGGCTCCAAAATTAGTCACGGTAAAGCATGGTGTTAATGTGAAATGGCGACTCAAAAATTAAATTACCGCCATTGCATTACCAACATAACATTATTTCTATGAATAATTACAAAAAAAGAACTATATACGAATATTTTATAGATTACTAAAGTTATTCGTACAAATTATTTATCTCCACATTAGACTGCCGTCGCAAAACAACGCATGCACATTTTAGTAACATTATATCACTGTAATGGTAATTTTAACGCTGTCCTTTCATAAATCAAACATTTGCACTTACTATTTTAAAACTAAGGTGGAAATTATTATTGTAGATTATTTTCTAAAAAAAAAATACAAATATATTCATGTGAATTAATGAAAAATATTCTCGATTGAACAGGTAAAAAAAAAACTTTGCAAATAGCACGGATGCAAGGCAAAATGGCGCGTAAGACGCGTTCCAAATTCAAAAATAAATTCGCAACGCACATGACTCGGCCCGTCGGCTGTCGTGTTTTAAAATCGAATGTTCCACATACTTATAATCCTCATATCGTGATACATTTAAATTCGTATTAAGAACCTTTTTTTTTTCTATGATAAAGTTTGCAGTGTAATTTCGTAAAAAGTATTTTATAATTGCTTTTGTTTTAAAAACGTAATTGAGTAATATTTATCATTCGTATAAATGCTTACTTCTTGGAGTTAAAATTTACGCCATGTTTTGAGTGTTAAAATTACAAAAAAAAAAAAAATCTTTTTCTTATCTTTCTTTATACATTCCTATTTATATTATGTTTATTAAGTAGTAATAAAACATAATTGTATCACACTATTAGTACGAAATTATTGTTTATAGAAATTAAATATCGCTATGGGTATTATGATATTTATTATTTTTTAATTCTCGTTGTTAAATTAAAAAGCCAAGAATGTTTTATGCCTACGCGTACAGTCAAAATACTCTTGTAATGCTGTAGGGAAGTACTTTTGTATGTAAATCGAATGCGTAGGCTTTAGCTAGACTATCTAGGTCTTTGTGAGCATGCTAGACCTGGATTACAAATACCTTAAGCGTTTTAGCTAGTAGGTACACGCTTTTTAGTTATAATAATTATAATAATGCCTAAACGACGAATCTTGTGAACGGTTTGACATTTTAATGTTCAGTAGAATTCGATTTTAGTTTCAATCCATAAATTATTTTATAATGTTATTATAAAATTTACTAACCGGTCGTTTTCATTTTATTACTAAGGGTAAAATGTATATTATAACTAGTTGTGTGTCTGCGTAAAACTGTCCATTGTATCATAATTTCTACACAACTTGAACAACATTTTTTTTACATTTAACCCTAATTGTTTTCCTAACTAAATCGGATGGATTTTTGACGAAAAATAAAAGTAACCTAAGCTACACGGAGTAACTTCAGCTATCTGCCAAAAAAGTACAAATCGGTCAAGCCGTTTCTGATATTAGCCGAAACAAACTGACAGACAGACAAAAAAAACTGTAGTTTTTGTCAAAAGAACCATATACATTGATATGTATTTCGTAAAAAATCATTTGATTTTAGATTTTAATGCTACAAATAGACACGTATATTTATTTATTAATATAAATGTAAACTGTTTTTGTTATAATTATTAACCCCCTGAGCACTTACCTGGCGTTTACGCCAGCTTTCCATTGTTTTCCTATTGTCTTATTTTTATGCGTACTCGACATATTAATGTATAAATAGGTAGGTAGATACGGTCCTTTCGATTTTTTTACAATACTCTGTAAATAAATATATTTTTGATCTATCTTAATTAAAAATGTTTTAATAATAAAATATAATTCGATAGTAAAAAAAATTGGTGCCTAAGTTTTGTCTTATTATTTTTTGTTACTCTAGAAACAAAACAGTATAACAGCGACATAAGACCCGTATTAAGAAATCGCTCTTAAATAATTTAATTTAATATCTGGAGTAGGTAATAATAACCTACAAAATGAAATAAATCTAAGATTTGTACCATTAAAATTAATCTGCAATCGCAACAGATACCATCCTTTACCGTGCATCGTTCAAACGGTGCTAAGGCGAGCGCCTTTCCCTTGCCTACATTTATTCATAGAGAAATAACAAAAATAACCATAGACAAACTCGCCAGTGTTGTCTGACCTCCGTTTCGCCTCTCTCCTTCGCTTTTAAAACGTATATGTAATTTATGAATAACCTATTTCTTGAATATTATATTTTAATTAATTAATAGTAATCAAAAATACAATTTTATTTGCATACATAATTATTTTATTTATATAGTTATATATTTCCCTGTTTTCTATGCGCACTAGAAAATTATTAAGAAATAGTAATTAATGATTAAAATAAATTGATTATATTTATAACAATTACACTCTTTTATTATATTACTCACTTACCTTGCCTTGAAAATCATTGATTTTTAATTTTGTCAGGTTGGTAATATGTGTTATATTCTGACTTACTTCACAATAGTGAAATAATACTTTTTTATATAGAGTTTAGTCATCAATGTAGGCCGTAGTTGTCATCCTTTTTTTTATTATTTTGCGATCTCGTGTGTTTGTCCTTCTTAGCACAAATAAATAAATAGGAAGTTTTTTGGGCTATTTTGGCCGATCACGTAGTGTTTTATTTATAGGTTTAAAGTATTTAATTCTACTACCTGTGGTATTTGACTATTTAATAATATTTGTTTCATTTTACGTTATTTAGTCTATTTATTGTGTTCAAGTGAAGTACATTAGGTAGATATAATAAAATGGTACCTGAATTCTGAGGTAATAGTGATAAAAACTCCGTAGAATGTCATATTAAAATGGTCATAGTTTTGCTAAAGTGTTGAAACGTTGATGTAAAGTTAGACACTTGACTACATGGTCTAAATCTAATTAATTGAATTGCTTTAGAGTCTTTACACCATTCACATATCTATCAAATTCAATTTATTTAGCCTTTCCTAAAGTTAAGTAGGTAAATTTGTAGCTACTTATATTGTAGTTATAAGAATCGTTATGAGTAATTCAAGTCCTAAGATAATTTAATCCCGCACAGTCATTGTTAATTTTACCTAAATAAATGCTACAAGTTAAATATAATATGCACAGCTAGAGATCAGTACACTGTTTAATTTATTTACATTTTAGACTATAAAAGTGATTTAGTGTAACTAGAAAGGTAAACAATAGTTTAAAATATGTACACAAATCGCTTCTAAATTCGAATTTAAAGAGAATTTCTTGTAGTATATTTCATATCATAGACAAAATAAGAATGTTCCTTTTCCGTTCATGTTCCGCGTCTTAACAAAGTATTGTGCGAGGGGTCATCTATGGCCGGACGTTGGTTGCGTAGGTTGTATAGGTTGAAAAATGGCGGCCACGCCACAATAGCATGGGGTGCGACGAACCAGGAAGACATAGTCGCTATGGGCAAGATTAATTTATGCTCAGCGTATGTGATTTTTACATAAACTCTAGCATCTTTTTAATAAGATGCCGGTGGTAGATATTGGTTCTGCGTATCCTACATAAACGAAAAAATATGGTTAATATAAAAACAATACATAGTTACATATTCGGGTAAATATACGATATTCTTTATAAATGAGAGTAAAAGGAAAAATTAAGTTTACTAACACTGCTAGCTTTATCTAAATTATTACAATTGTTTATGAAGTAACCTCTTACATATGAAGATGTGTAAGTAATTTAGCGCCATGAGTAAGTATATTGATAAGGGGAAGTGTGTCAATTTCTCGATATATAATAAAGGACTTTCTAGAAGAAATATGTCTTCAAACTAATATATAGCTTTTCATATTACACAAAAACTTTAGTAACAATTCCTCTTTTCATTTTTACAACAGCATTTAAATTCTTTACGATAATTCACAGTGTATTATTGTATCTTTTAATATTTTTTTATACGATATACGGTCAGTGCTTTGACCATAATCTCACTTTATGTTAAGTGACGATGTGATCCAGGATGGTAAACACACTAAGCCTAGATACTGGTTCTCAAGTGATGCTGCCGAAACACACCTATTGGTATTTGGCGACAGTTTTTTGAACTTGAGAACGGTAGCATTGTTAGAGAATGCCCTACCACCATGCTATGGTTTTCTTTCACCGCAAGCTCAGGCTGATTTTAGGGTAGGATAGTTGGGTTTGAACCCGCGTACATTGACGCGGAATCCGGCCGCACTATCCACTACGCCATCATCGCTTCAATATTTAGTTTAAATGTAGAACGAACCCGTCGTTTGAGAATAAATCTGATGTTTACAAAACATTTATCGGTTATCGAGATATAACCCAACTGACAAATATACGTATCTATAGAGAGATGTTGCATTTTATATCTATTCTAATAAATAAAATTAAAATGTCTGTTTGTAAAGTCAAAATTATTTTTTTTACTAAATAGATATGAATGTATATGCGATACATATACCAAAATACAATTTTTACATTTTTTATTTGTCTGTTGACCCGTCAGTTTCTCTGTTTATTCCGGGTAATCTCCGGAATGGCTGGACGGATTTTGAAGGGACTTTTTTGGTAGATAGATGGAGTTACCCCGGGTAACTTAACGTACTTTTAATTTTCGAAAATTATTAGAGTACCACGCGTGTTAAAATTAAAATTCATAAAAAATTGAATAAAATCCGATTCAATGGACAGTTTTGCGGGCAGGTGCTTGAATTTATGAGAAATATTTTTACTCTATCTTATTTAAAAAAATATATGGGTTCCTTATAAAAAAAATTAATACGCAGTGAAAAATATATTTAACGCTGGCGCAGCTGCGGGCACATAACTAATAAGGGCATAAGTTACATTGTAATTAAAAAAAAAAAAAAAGTGACGATCGAATCAATAAATTCGAAAAACCTACTTAGGGTACCACAACTAGAATATCAAATAATGCAATACATCAAACACTTTTATCTATGTACCAACCTAATAGAACCAATTGTGTTATAAAATTTAGTGCCAATAAATATGGCGTTCGGGTCCGCTCGCCCGCGATTCCTTGTCCCGGCACCGTATCTCTAATCTGAGTGGGCGATTTATCTGGTCGCAATATTTTCAAACGTAAAATTCATTACAATTCATAATGTTATATTATAATTTTTACAGGGCTATGGCACGATTCGCATGACTTGATAATTCATTTTTCGTGGATTATTAATTTTAACTTTGAAATTATATACAAATTGAATTCAAATAGTTTCTTTCTCTTGTGATCAGTCTACTGCTCAGCCGTCATTCAGCTGAAAAATGGTAACTAGCACAAAGAACCAGTCAATCTTTCGAACCTCGGCTTAAGTTGTTATCAGCATGTAAGTTACTTGGAATTTAATCTAGCTAAATGTACCATTACAATGGACAAAATTGGAGAAAAGTTCGCTTGCAAAAAGAATGTACCTATTATGAAGAATACAAGAGTTTGAAGTGCGATATGTTGCTAGCGTCACGTTATCATGCTAATGTTAGATGCTAGAGTATCTCCAGTTTGGGATCTGAACACGTCCTGAGCCACTACTGAAGTCATGGTAAAAAGCAAAGATAACTTCGTTTTAATGAAGCTGAATGACACATAATATCAACATAAGACTCTACAATAAATTCGAGCTTCTAATGAAATATAAAAAAAGTATAATACATAACATTGAGATGTGTTATTTCTATTCCAGCCAATTTAATATACACACTTGAGCTGGTCATTTATCGCCAGCTTATCGTGTAATTCTCATAATGTAATATATCAATCTACGTAAAATATACAATCATCATTCTCCTGCCTTTTCCCAACCCACTTAGGGTCGGCACAGTATGTTTCCTTCTTCCATACGTCCCTATCAGCCGTCATCTCTTCAATCACTCCTTTTTCTTTCATATCATTGCTTACACACTCCATCCACACTTTCTTCGGCCTTCCTCTACTTTTCCATCCTTCCACACTCATATTCATTACTATTTTACCAACATGCGCTTCCTCTCTTCTCATAACATGTCCATACCAAGACAAACGAGAACCTTTCAACTATTTTACATGAAAAATTAAAAAAAATGATGTTTTGTGGATATTAAATTTATAATTGGATTTAAATAATTTAATAAATTTTATTTTATACCTACAAGAGGAAATCGAAGCGTTTGTTATGATACAAACATGACATACATTTTATATATTTAAATATAAATATATTACGTAAATTATTATTGGAACTGCGATAATTATTACATCGAGGACAAATATAGTGAGGTCACAAGAGTGCTTAAAACTGTACCCGCCTTAACATGTCATGGGATAAAATAATTAACCTAGTTTTTTTTACGTTGAAAATTAAATGTATGTAAAGAATGGGTAATGTCTATTGCTTCCTTAAGGAGTAGTTTTCTTCCTAATATTGTGACATTTAGAAGATGTTGAAACATGCTTTGCATATTTACATAATTAATCCTCTTCTTGAAAGTAAGGTAAAGGAAGTCATAATATACAGCCAACAATAAATTAGTGAGTATTGACATCTGAGTATTGGAGTGTAAAATTAGATGACACTAGCGATAGGGAATTGGTATCTTTTAAGGACTCTATATAAGTAAATTATTTTGTCAACATGATCCTACTATCTTGAAACAAACAAGAAATTAATTATTTCTTAATTTCATACATATAATATGGTACATAATACGTAGATGTGATATAAATAAAACATTACAAAACAATTCAATTTTTTTTTTTCAAATCTATAGTTTGACACATTATAGAAACGTCGGTGTGACTGAACCCGCTACATTAAGTACAAACCATATATCTACTTGTATCTAGGAAATAATTCTGCAATATCTCTGTACGTGCGTACATACTTACGCATTCTTCACAAACATGCAAAGTCACGCACACTAGTATAACGAAGGACCAACAGATACGTACGCTCACATCGTCGCGCACGTGTGCGTGGATGCAGTCAATGACCTATGCATTTGCTCGCACTACGGGCTAAATGTACGCGTTCGTTTTATTATGGTCTTATTTTAAAAATGGAACGGCCGGTCATCGCTTTCTTTCGTTGGGCTAGGTCGGGGTACGACGACGTTTTGGTGGAATGTATTATATCCGTACGTTATTCGGTATAATATTCGGGTTGTATGTACGTACATATAAGAGAACTCGTTTCTGTGACCGCTGTTGTAACCCTTCGGATTACCGTTAATGGCGTTCGCTGTTTCAACGGGAATGCGGAGATCGAATTTTGAATCGACCTTTTTTGAACCAATTATTGTTTTTTTTTTTTTTTATAATGTACGAAGTTACATTTATGTGTTCCAAATTACATATCATATCACCTCTTTGAATGATTGAATTAATATTTTAAAATTACTTTATATCATTTTAAAAAATATTATTTAATAATCCTCTTAATTTTTAAAATATTCAAAATAATTGTATAACTTCATTTGAAAAAAAAAGAACTCTTCTTTCCAATCAATCAAGTCAATCTCTAAACTTCATTGTGCACCATACTTGCAAGCAAATATTCGAACAAAGAATTAGATTGTAATTTAAATGGACATCTAATTATCCTCACTGCTTCAGTGACATTAAACATATTTTTCACCTAATTATATTTAATATCGATGTTCCTGGGTCAATGTCCTCTCATTCCTGTCTTTGAACAATCACTTCTATTCGTACGAGAGTTTACCGCGAGACTATTAAGATGCAAAATGATTGGGTATATTAAGGAATTATATAGAAGTAAATTATCATTCTTGTTTGGGCTAAAGTGTTGTTTTATTTGTGCGTAGGTACGTGCGTTTAATGTTTCATAGTGTGAGAAAGAAAACAGACACGCAGTTCACATGATATTAAGTGCTCATTATATAGCTATTACAAGCAATGATGGCGCATTTGGCAGTGCAGATTGATTTCTCGTCAATGACGCGGGTTCGATCCCACCTATCCAACTCTGAAATCAGCGTGACCTTTTTCAGTAAAGGAAAATATCGTTAGGAATCCATAGCATGTTGGCTGAGCATTTTCTAATAATGCCCGCCTGAGTAGTTACCACCTTCAAGTTTGAAAACCTGACGCTAAATACTAATGGTGTGTTCCGGCAGCATCACTTGAGAATCAGTATTTTTAGGCTTAGCATTAGGTAGACTTAACATTAGGTGAGATTGTGATGAGCCTATACAGTATAAAAATATTATAGTCATTCACAAAAGAACATCCATCACATTTCCAAACAGGACTTCAGTCTTATCAGAAATCATTATGGTAACTGGTAGATATTTCTAAGGAAAAAGCTGGTAACATCTCATTCATTAGTACGCATCGTCAAAAAACGCTCTTCAAGACTCCTCTATACTATAAGCTATTATAAGCTCTACTACTCCTAGCGATAGTTATCCAAAAACATACAAAATAAACCATAAAAGCAGTCAACCATAACAATTCTAGTCTATATATATCACGAATCCTCGAAATTTTAATGGCTTAGCATAAAGATAAACAGCTTATCTCATTCCAGGAGAGCGTCCCTACAAATGCCATCTGCCGGACTGCGGCCGAGCGTTCATACAGCTATCCAATCTGCAACAGCATCTTCGGAACCACGATGCTCAAGTGGAAAGAGCTAAGAACAGACCGTTTCACTGTAACATTTGCGGGAAGGGATTTGCCACTGAGAGCAGCTTGAGAACCCACACCGCCAAGGTCAGTATCTTAAATCGACTGCAGTATCCAAATAAATGTGGTTCCGACCTTTCATAATCAATAAAAATCAATTTTTCTTTAGGCCTTCCTCTAACCTCTCTATCCGTCAGTCTTTTTTTCGTCTCTTTTCAAGACATGTCCTTTCAACTACAAACGATACCCTATCAGCTTCTCTATCATTGGTGTCACATTCAAATTTTGTCTAACGTAATCATTCCTGACCCTGTCCATTCTTGTAAAGCTACACATCCATCTCAACACCGTTTCTCATCTATTCTCTTACTAGTCCAACACTCTTATCTATGCAGGTCTTATAATGAATTTAAATATTTTGGCTAATAAATTAACGGACATTCTATTTTTGTAAGTTGTGCCTGAAAACTGCCTCCACTTCAACCAATCTGAGTTGATTCTATGAATTATTTCTCAGTCGATTTCACCGTCACTTTTGTCATGTCACAAGATACTACACTTTAACGCTAAGTTAAAGTTTTCGAACTGACTAGAGCTGGTTTACCGAAAACAGCTTGACCGAACTTTTCGGGCGAGCCCTTGAGCCGCTCAAACAAAACTGACTTACTTCAGTTTAAAAGAATATGGCATATATTTTACACGGCGAATAACAATAACATTTTTTTTTTCTTTATTGACGATTAATATGGATTGTAATAAAATCTCAAAACCAGATTATGTTTGGACGTCGTTTTTTTCACTATACGAGCTGGCAAAAGTAACCCAGCACGAATAAAGTCTCTAGGTTGGTTTGGATACTTGCTGATTCCGGAACGCGCTACAAGAATGTGCCTTAAATGTTAATATGACAGGTTTTTAACCACGTGTGTGGTGATTGCGACCCAGTCTAGTACCATAGCTCTACCATACCGTAAATATGCTCTGTGATAATCTTATCACATTGCACTATATTATACGAGATTTGAAATAAAGTGGTAATATTATAAATGCGATGCCGTGTGGTGCCGGCTAAGAACAGTACCACCTCATATCTTCCCGTGGGTGTACAAGGCGACTAAGGGATTAACCAGGGAATGAGTAGTAGCGTCCTCTAAGTATCACAAAAACCTACTGCTATCGCCAATTCGCTTGCCAAGCGTGGCGATAATGGCAATTCCCCTTTTTTGGGAGAGACCTATGTGTGTGGACGTTTTTGGTCGTATCAAACAGTTATAATGCGATACGAAATGTCAATTGAGTTTAAAAAAAAAAACATTATTGCATAATTTCTTTCATTCTCTATTATCTAAACGTTTGACCACACTCTTATATGATGTTAAGTGACGAAAAGGGTTAATGTGAGAAACACGCTACTCAATTGATGCTACTTTAACACATCTATAACTGCTGACATAATTTTAACATGGGATAGATAGCTAGCCAGACGGGTTTTTAAAAATGACCTACTATCATAGTATTCAATGATAACATTTACCAGGTCAGGCAAAATGTCTGTTCACACTACCATTGACACGTCACCGCATCATTATGACACTATGGTATAGAATATATTTGAATACTTCTATAGTATTTTCTATTTCATCTTGTAATAACTCTAGGCTATGACCATATTGAATGAATATTCCTCTTGCCAAGAACTTTTTTTAATCGTGCCGAGTATCCTAATGACATGGATAACGGCATTTGGAAACAAATATCTATCGAATAACAAAAATTACAAATTTTGTTTCATTATTACAATTAAAAATGATTTAATTCACCAGGAAAGTCTATTGTAACAAACAACAAATAAGAAAGAATAATGTTTTGATTAAAAAAAAACTAGAAAGATATTCAATTACACTCAATTAAGTATTGAATTGTTTTAAATGGCTTTGTTTACGAGTATTTACGAGGTTTAGTATTTAAAAATCGATTGAAAAAAAGTGTTTAGATTTTGTTGTGTTTTACTAAAATTTATTTATATGTGTATTATATGAACATTTATTATCTTTCGTTTGCTTATGCTTATGGAATTTATATTTCGTTTCATTTATTACTTTTTTTTTTTAGAACACGAAAAATTGTCTTTCGGCCGAATTTAATTTCAAAATTCCCATTCGGTATATTTTATTATAACTGTTGTGTTTTATGTGATTATATGCTAATCTTTGTAATGCTATCGCCCGCATCGCCACCTCGTCGGTGGAACAGGAGCTTCAGCTGCACCTTGGTGTTTTGCAGCAACACGCGGCACTTATGATCGGTGGCGCTAGCGCCACCCCATGCCCGATATGCCATAAAGTGGTATTCGGTGGTGAAGCACTCGTTGAGCACATGAAGAACACTCATAAGGATCCGAATGCGTCTGGCGTTGCGAGTAAGTTTCCCGAATGGGGAACCCGTTCGGATTTTAAACTGTATGAATTTTTAAATGCCTTCGCCTCGAAAAAATAGCGTTTGGAACGTTCTTTTTTCAAATGTTTCAATTTTAGAATAACCTGCCGTCTCGTTCGTAACGTACGGTGACTATCGGATTTTAAATTTAGAATCCTTTTTCTGTATTTTTTATTCATTATTCACCGTTACAGACGAGACTAGTTAGTTTTAAGATCAGCCAGTTGGAAGCTTATTAAAACTTAACAGTCGTTGTAGATTTGATAAAAAAGTTTTTGATAAATAAATATAGCAGACATATTTCCCATTATAAAGCTTCCAGTTGGCACAAAGCCACAAGGGGTGTTGGTTTTAAAATTAATGGTAAAAACAAAAAACGTATCGTTTCCATAAATCTTTGCGAGTAACTTAATAAATATAAGACTGTTTGGAACGCGGTCTGAAGGAATGGATGTTATTGTTTAGCCTCATCGTTAGGTTAGTGGTGTTTTGCAAACATTTTGTCAATAGCTTTTGTAACGAATTCTTCGGATAGCGTTTCAAACTATATTATCAAAACACGTTCCGTTTATATTTATCTTTTGATTAATTTTCGTTGTATTATTTTTTTCTTTCTTTAATTGACTTTTAACCAATGCACAATTTCATTTGTTCGTTCTTATTCTTTCATTTATTGATATTTTAAATGTTACTACGATTTCTCTACATAAATTATAATATCAAAATTGCTAATAATAATAACGATAAAAATATTTGATTGGACATTTTTAAATACAAGAAAAAAAATCGTAGTGATTATCTTTAAATTTGTTTAATCACGCATCGTTTCATTTATACTTTCATTTAAATTTGAATTCGTTTCATTTACTTTTGTTAATTATAGTTTTGTAAGGACTTCTAACCGTCGAAACTAACCTGTTTTTATTTTTTTCTTTCCCCCCTCTAACCCACTAACCCGCCAACTCCCGATCCTGGTGATGATGGCACAGGCCCGCCTGCCACTTCACCGTACCCGGCACAAGCTAAACCAACTGATCCTTATATAGCCAAGCGGCGGACGGCAAACCATCCGTGTCCTGTTTGTGGCAAGCATTACGTGAACGAGGGATCCCTTCGGAAACATCTCGCCTGTCATCCTGAGACTCAGTTGTCAAGTGGTCTACGTATGTGGCCTTGCTCTGTTTGTCAGGCTGTGTTTACTCATGAAAGTGGTAAGTCACATAAATATTTTATTTCTGATGTTCAAAATTTTTTACTCTCTATAGGCTCAGTTGATGTTTAGTGACACATTGTGGATGGTAAACACATTAAGCCTAGAGGTACTGGTTCTGAAGTGATGCTGCCGGACACCTATTGGTATTTGGGGACAGGTTGTCAAACTTAAAGGTGGTAGCTACTTAGACGGGCATTATTGCGAATTGAACTACCTCCATGCTATAGTTTCCTTCGATGTTTTTCTTTATCGTAAAATCATGTTTATTATAGAGTTGGTTAGGCAGATTCGAACCTGCGTCCATTGACAGACCGCACTTACAACTGTGCCATCATTACTTCTACTATGATCCTACGGCATTCGGTGAAGATAAATTATGTGTTAAAATTAGAATACGATATAACCCACCTGGGTAGCTACCGCCACCCTCATATTTGAGATACTGTCGACAAGCACTTATAGGCGTGATTCGAAAGGTTCATTTGAGAGCCAGTGCCGCTAACTGTAGTGTGTAAGCCATATTGTGGCTTTAAATCAAATGATACTGTGATTAAATACTAAATTTACGATGAAAGGTGTTTAGGCTGCGCCCGCGGCTGCACCTGCGTTTTATATGTTCTTCACTGCATTTTAATTTTTTTGTACGGAACCCTAATTATTTTTAATATAAAGTACCCTAAATTACCCGGAGTAACTTCAGCTATCTACGAAAAAAGTCCTGTCTAAATCCGTCCAGCCGTTCCGGAGTTAACCCGGAACAATCAGACAGACACACAGATATACATTCATAACTGTTTAGTTAAATAAAATAATTTTGACATTACAAGCGACACTCCAATTTTATTTCTCAGTGTAAATAATTTCACATTTTATTATAAAGAGAGCGTTTCACTTTATCCACAGATAATATACATTTTTAAATTATTTATTAATGTATTATTTCATTCTTTACTTTTAGGAAATTACGAAAAAAATGATACAAATTTACTAAATACGTGTACGAGTGTATAATGTATTTATATTATAACACTAATCAGAGAACACAAACATTATATGAACTTTAAGTCTTTATCTCTAGGCAAATATTTTTAAAGAATGTTATACTTAAAGATTATCTGTAAAATATATAAAGTTACCATAGTTGTAGAAAGTCTGTAAGAAGTATTCCATTCTTCAAATTAGAAAGGAACTAGCTATAAACGTATTATACAATTTAGAAAGTCTTAAGATACAAGAAATAGTTACAAGACAGGACGGACGCACGGATTTTTTGCTTGACATTAGTGCTACATATTTGTATCGATTTTTGTATTTTAGTTAAGTAGATAATTTTTTCTATACTATACGCAATAAATCATATACCTACCACTATTTTTTATTGGTTTAAAAATAGTTTGAAATGTACTGGAATATCACAAGCAACACGTAAATTAATATTTGACTAAATATTTCAATTCGTTTCATTTTTATGACACACATTTTGAATTTCAGGACTTCTCTCTCACATGGAACACATGAGAATGGAACCAAAACACCAATTTGCGGCTCAATACGTCCTGTCTCGAGCCGCCGCCGAGAGAAGGGAGCGGGATCTCCTTGCAGCCGTGTCAGCTTCCGCCGGGGGATCGGGCTTGCTTAATTTAGCACCACCTTCTCCAGCACACTCGGATTCTTCATCTAACGGTCGACTATCCTCATCGGCTGGATCTGAAGCGGGGGCGGCAGTGAACAAACTGACCGACTTACTTAGATCAGCTAACGGGCACCAAGCGTATGGGGACGAGAGAGTGGCCGCCATAGCAGCGGCCGCGGCGAACATGATGGCACAACCTGGTGAAGGTGCAAACGCAGTTCAAGTCGCCGCAGCAAACTTAGTCACAGCGATGAGACAACAACTAGCCCGAGAACCACCACCGGTTCAACCGCCTGCCGAACCTCCGACACCAACTGAAGCAGCATTGAGGGTTCAACAGGCAGAAGCACTACTCCGAAGTCAAGCTGAAGCTTTAAGATTAGCAGTGTCTCAAGCCGCTCAAGCGCACAGCGCAGAACCACCAAGCCCATTGAGACATAATGGTGGGTTCCCGCCGCAGCCTCCAAACGATGTCAGCGGCCAACTCTCCCCTGAACTAGTTGAAGCGTTTAGAATCGCACAAGAACAAAGATTAGAACAAGCACTAAGGTTACACGACCCGAGGATGCTTGGGTTCAATCTGCCATCACCGGTGCAGCAGGCTGCACAGCAAGCCGCACAACAAGCCGCGCAACAAGCCGTTGCGGCTCAACAAGCGGCTGCAGCACAACAAGTCGCCCAGCAAGCAGCACACGCTGCCCAGGCGGCACAACAAGCCGCGCAACAAGCCGTCCAACAGCAACACATGCACCAGCAAGCCGCCCAGGCCGCACAAGCTGCTCAAGCCGCACAACAAGCGGCGCAACAAGCTGCCCAACAAGCTGTCCACCTCCAGCAAAACCCTCAGCCATGAAAATTCAGCTATTACTAATCCGACGCGATTTCGACGCTATCGAAATAGTTTCTAGTTTGTAATTAAAAAGGTAAAAAGGGTTTTCTATTTTAAGGAAGTTCAAAAAATATTTTTCGATCCCAGAGTGTGAGTACGAAATTGCCTCTGATTAGTAATTATGTTAATTAATTTATTTTGAATGTTCATTTTGGAATCAAAATTTTTCATTTTAGCGATGAACGTATAAATAGTGAAAATTAAAAATACATTTTAGATAGTACTAACTGTTGTAAATAGAAAAAAAAGTTAGCTGAAACAAATTTTACTGTAAATAAAACGGAAAAAAAGAATACTTAAAAAAATAGTTGAATAAATGAACAGAATGGAACAAAAACTCGCCAGAACAAAATAATTACGTAAAATGATAGATAATCATAATCAGTGTAGTTTTTTTTATAATTTTATTGGTTTTTTTTTTCTTCATCTTATCGTTTTTTTTTTTTATTAACACGTGCATATAAATGAAACAGTTAATGGTTTGAAATCGTTATTTACGCACAATTGTTTCATTTAAAACTGTCATTGATACCGAAATGAAATTGTTTCGTTTATGTTCGTTTTTTCTAGTGTTTTTTTTTTTTTGAAACAGATACATATATTTATTTATTTAGCTTTATAACACAGAGCGGTGTATTTCTTAGCTTTACAACAAACATTTTTATGTGCCAAACTGTTTTTAGCACATTTACGTATATCGCATTTAGCGAAAAACTTTTGCAATATTCTTTTACGTACCTATATTAGTTTATAATTTTCTAAATTTATTTGTTTTATCTAGAATCTATTTTTACTCACATTTCTTGCAATAACACATTTTTTATGCTAGTCACATTTTCAACGCACATTAATATTTGACATATATTTTTTTTTAACTCAAAATTTTATTTACTTATAATTACTTGATACATTTGTGTTTTTTTTTTAATGCCATATTAGATAAGATATTACGTGTAAATATTAGATTCGTTAAATAACGTTAACGCTTTTGTTCAGGTCTTTAAGAAAAAAATTCTTTTACAATTATTTTTTTTTTTTATTATTATTACTTTCATAAAAATTAATTCTATTTTACGAAAAGAAAAAAATATTTCTTATACCCAGTATATAAAAATATTTTAATTATTGTTTTTTTTTTTACAGAAGACTGCCGTTACTTATCTATTTTTTGTAAATATAGAAACTATTGTTTAATATATACATATTATTAAAATTAAAATGTTTATTTTAATGATAAAAAAAAATAGCGATTTATCACAGAAATGAAAAAAAAAGCAGACAAGGATTGGAAGTAACAATGAGAATCATACACTGATTTTCGCTGAAAACCTTTAATGGACGTATAAAAACACACAAACACACACACACATACATTTCATAAAGACACACGAGACATTCTTTTCAACACGAATGTTCAACAATAAATAGCCCCGAAATAATTACATTTATTTTCATTTCACGTAAGAAACAAATGAATAGCAATAGCCCAGTCGTTCATTTGAAACGGTTTATATTATGAATTTTCATATGTAACCGTTACACAATTAACAAGCAATTTAATAAAGTAAATAAACCAGTTGCCACAGCAATAGTATTTATATTTAACTATTAACTATAAAACAGTTTCATAGAATTTAAAACCATTTTAAATAAATACCTATATGGGACTGTTTTATAATTAAAAACTCAAGAATGTCAAGTGTTGCAGAATATTATTTAATGTAATCCATCGTGTATTATAAACAATAAGTCGTCATTTATTCGAACAATTGAAACAGCCGACATCACCGTTATCAGTTCAATTGTTCAATTAAATAAATAATTTAAAAAAAAAAAAAAAAAAATCATACGTATATAATCGTAAAAAAATATGTAAGGTAAGTAAATAGTAAGATTTTTAACGTTACGTAATTATTTTCATTCTTGAATTAATATTGGTATCGGCGCTTAGTGATTATAAATAACAGTAATCATTATTAAATTACTAATGCCGCTGATGTCAATTTTTTTTATATAGAACAAAAAATCAAATACAATGCAATAGCCCGAAAAATCATTGATTGTTTTGATTCGTAAATTTTTATGTTCATGGAAGGAGGTTTTTTTTTTTAATTTTATTTACCAAGTTTTTTGTCTTACGTTAAAATACAAAACTTTTCGGCCGATTGTTAAATTTTTGTTTTATCTGGAGTGCAACGGTTTGTATCAACGAGACGCGAGATTCACCGCATTGTTTTCTAGGAAACGTCAAAGAAATTTTCTTATTAGACATGGCAAAAAAATAAATAAACGACACTGTTTTTCGACTGGAAAAAAAAACTATAATGGCAAGAAAATTAACAAGCAAAAACAACAATAATAATGATAATGTGAACGGATCGCTATTTATGTAAAAAGAAAAAAGGTCCTCATAAATTTAATATATAATAATGTAATAAATAAATTTAAATATTAACAAAAAAAAAAGAAGTTCCTATGAATAATGTATAGGTAAATGGTATTGTTTTAAATTTAGGTCTTAGTAGATGAAGGGTAAATGGGATGATAAAAATTTTATCGACGTTCGGTACCTATAATCTTAAAAGTTATTAATTAATGAAACACGTTAGGGAACTGAACTCCGGAATGCGAGTTTTATATATATATAAAAAAAATTGAATTAATAATAAAAAAGCACGGATCGTGAATCCTAACTTTAGAGTTTCTAGAAAAAAAGGTTACGTTTCCAAGAAAGTTTTCATATATCAGGCATGAAGACTTGCGTTTGTGTACTGCATTAAAAAAAGTATTTATTTACACACACATTTACATATTTCATAGGTATAAAAATTGTAATATGTCTTTACAGATAATATATTCAAATTTTGTGATCGAAATTTTATTTTTGGCGTAAAAATAAAATTGAATTATTAACATATTAAAGCCACTGCCGTACACAAACGCACGGATTTAACAAAAAAAAAAAACTAAATATAATGTGATCATCGAACTCTGGAATAGTTATATAGGCGGATCGTGTCAGTCATGAGAATGTCCGAGGTTATTTTTAAGTTTTTGACAGATGAAATTTTTTAATGTTATACAATATATATTTAAAACAAAAAAAAAAGTTATTATGATAATGCAAACAAAAAAAAAAAAAATAGTTTTTTTCTAAATTTTATTTTTTACGTCAGATCTAATCCGTAGTTAAGCTGTGTATTAGAGAAGCCTGAATCTAACAATGATGGCCGCCATTTATTGCAAAGTTAAAAGCATTCGTAATACATTAGAATTCCTTTTAACTTTACCACTAGCGCCAATACATCTGGAATCAGTTGGCTTCAGAAACGCCGAAAGTAACTCGGCGGTTCATTCGTTTTACTCATAAATGCGCTGTCAGTTAATACAATTGGATATTAGGCACCACATTCTAGGTTAATCGGCTAATATTTAATTAAGACAGTTAAATTATTGCGTTAACAAGTTATGTTACTAGGTGAATACGTTGAAACTTGAAACTATTAAAGTTGTTTGTTTCATTTCTTTAAAAAAAAACTGTTTGGATAATGAAAACAAATAAAACTTTTGTTAGGTCCATACAAAAACAATCTTTTCGAGAAAATTTTGAATAATAAAACAACGTTTCGCAATAAACACTTTGCGATTACATTACATTTTTTATTTTAAAAGTTAAATCTTGTAAGCAACGCATAACGTGTTTAAGTGTGCATTTCCGTTACGTGTATACTTCATTATTAAGGCACTTGAAACAACTAAAGCACAACGAACAGAGATAATGCGTTGCCGACAAACGTTTTTATTGTTAAGTTTTTTAAAAGTTGCATTGCTGTTATTTCATTAATAAACATCTTTATTGACTATTAAATAATTAATTTTTGAATAGCTTTGTCGTTTCCGTTGAAATTTTAGCTTGTTTATGAGATATTTAGCTAAATATACACGTACTACATATTTATTCGTAAGTTAAGCGTAGACAGGATAGCCAGGTTTTCAATTCATACCACAACGTAGTTATTACATGTATCTTATTGTAAGTTATCGTAATTAATGTAATGTAATTAAATGTATTAATGAGTTTGTCTATAAAAAAAATCCGGTTTTACCAAGGAAAAATTCCAAATTTTTTTTATAAGCGATCTCATCGTGTAACAAAAATTAAGCAAGATTTCCGACGTTGACGCATGCTTGGTTTTTGTTACAGAAATGTGTAGTGAACAACGAAATAATAAAACAGAAAAAAAAAACATAGAAAATACAAAAAAAAAAAAAAAATTCAGTGTACTTATGCGTACTTAACGTCATACTAGTTAATGGAATTTTATTACTAATGATGTTTAAGGGAAATACATACCGTATTTATATAGAAGGTGTCGGTATCCATTGTTTAAAAAAAAAAACCAACGAATCAGTTTGCTAAGAAAAATCTTTAAATTCTGAAAACTTTGTACCCATTGATTGATGAAATTTTTAAGGTTCACTCATTACAATAGTTTGACGGTAAAATGGATACCAAATTGACGATTTTTAAGGTTAGGTACACACTGACAGCGCATTGAATATTTTCGTGTATATTTTATTGTATGTCTCAGCCACCGCTAAAAATCACACCAGGCGTTTACGTTGTTACAAATTAAATAAAGTCGCAAGTTTTTTTTTTTACATATAAATAATGTATTATTTGTTAATGAGCAATAAAATCGTTATTATTGATATAACTTTTCTGATTGGAGTATTTCTAGTCTTGTTCGTGAATTTTTATTATGAGTATATTAACTATTATAATCTGTATTATTGTGATCGTGATACCAATTGTTTTTTCTCGTGATATTTAAATGTAATGTACATTTAAAAAAACGAAAAAAAAAAAAATTAAGAAATAGAACATGATAATTTGTAAAAAATTAATCGTTTGGCGTACTTATACTATAATAACTAAATGGGATAAAAAAAACAATGTAAATTTCGATTTCAACTTAGTAATTAGATTAAATAATTACTAATATATTAGCTAGAAGTCAAAATTCATGTTCGGCATGCTGTATTAAATTAAAAATTAATTTAACCACAATTAAAAAAAAAAAAAAGAAATTGTAAATAAACTTTAGAAATGTGATGTGACGATATACCTGTCTGTACCTAATTGATGTTTTAGGCAAGTGAAAATATGAATAATATGTTGACATTAATTAATGGCGAACGATGAACGTAATGCACGGATTTTCGCGCGCTAAAAATATATAAATGCTAATAGGTTTTTTTAGCAATTATTCTACTATACAAACGAAATTAAAATGTATATTGAATTTAGAATTGAAAGAAAAGAAAAGGTGTATGTTGACAGTCGAATTATTCTGTACGTGTGTCATTGATCCGTGCGTCGCCATCTGCGTTCGCCTTTACTCTTTAAAGATATCACAAGTGTTCACGATAAACTTGTTATTATTTTTTTTTTTTTTATTAATGTTTAATTATTATTTCCTCTGTATAGTTTTTTTTAAAAATCGTAATTTATTAATTAATTGCGATTAATTTAATTTTAAAACAAAAGATGCCATGTTTTAATTAATTATTAATTTAGACGATAGAGGAAAAAGTGTAATTGTGTTTATTGAGTCTTATATTTTTTATAAAAGTTATTATTATTATTATTTGTATTTTAAATATAGTCAATGGATTGATATGTAATTATAATTTAGTGTTGATTTAATGTTTTAAGCGATTTATATTATTATATAAATATATGTTTTAAATAGTTATCGAACAAATTAACCCTGATTAATTTTGTATTTTTAATTATTTTTCTATTTTTTAATGAAAATAAAAATATTATATTTTTTAAATATTAATTTTAACAACGTAAAATGCTTATTGTGTCATTGAGAATAATGGTATAACTACTTATCGCCGGAACGGTTAGCTATAATTATTTTAAAAAATAAAAAGGATAATTCATAATTGATGGGTTTTTATTTATTTGACACCTACAAGGAAACAGGTCATCTGTCGAGACTGATGATCTTACATGATCACCATTTTGAGATGGCAGTTAAACATTTAGGGCGAATTTTTTAAATAATATAAAGCATTATAAATAAATAACATTTCACTGGTTTTAATTTTTTTATTTAACAGTAATTGACGTGTCATTTTATTTAAAACAGTAAAAGTGACGACGGGCATTGGTAGTGCGGCCGGGTTCTCGTCAATGGACGCGGGTTCGAGCCCGCCTATCTAAATAAATGTACCAATTTATAAAATTGGAGTGTCTTTTTGTAATGTCAAGATTATTAATTTTTGTTACTAAATAAGTTTGAATGTATATACGGACACCTATACGAAAAATACAATTTGTCAAATTTTTGTCTGTCTGTCTGTTTATTCCGGATAAACTCCGGAACAGCTGGACGGATTTTGACGGGACTTTTTTTGGTAGATAGGTGAAGTTACACTCCGGGTGACTTAGGGTAATTATAATTTTCGAAAATAATTAGGGCTCCGCGTAAAAAAAATTAAAACTCATAAATGAATTATGGTTGTAATGTATATATATTCTAATAAAATATGTTCTGCGCATATGGTGCAAATAAATAATTTCTTTCTTTCTTTCTCTTTCTTTCCAAATAATTGCATAAAATCTAATTCTGGCAAGTGCTTGAATTTTTGAAAAATATTTTTACTTTATCTTAGTTCTACGAAAATTAGGATTTCGTATTAAAAAAAATTAAATGCAGTGAAGAATATATGAAACGCGGGCGCAACCGCAGGCACACAGCTAGTCTTACTTTAAAATCAGCCTGAGCTTTCAGTCAAAGAAAACTTTATGTAAAAACATCGTAAGGCATTATCTAATAATGCCCGTCTGGGTAGCTACCACCCTCATGTTTGAAAACCTGTCGCCAAATACCAACAGATGTGTTTCGGCAGTAACACTTGAGAACCAGCATCTCTAGGCCTAGTGTCTTTACCACCTGTATTAAGTCGTCCTTTAACATCAGGTAAGATTGTGGTCAAAGCAATGAGCCTATAGGTACAGTGTAAAAAAAAAATTAACGTATAGAACACACTAGTACAAAATGAGTTATAACCGCTTTTTCCTTTTTTAAATGGAAATTTTACATTTCGTCACATTGTACGATTTTGTAAAATGTACGTTGTCATGTAGTTACATACATTTCACACTAATTTATTTTTTTGTTTTATAGGAGTTAAATAAGATAAATAATTAAAAATAAAATTAAAATTTGAGTAAAAATACTATACCGAAATGTGACGTCACACGTTACGTATTTCGTACAAGTTCTGTACTAGCACGTGCGTAAAACGCACGGGAAAGAGAAAGAGCATCCCTCATCACGGAAAAAAGTTAAGCGCTTGTGTTTAGAAATTGTGTTACCCTGATCAAATATATCCTTTTCAACTAACTACATTATTCGTTTTATCTGTAATTATATTTTGTTATCTGTAGTTTAAATTCCAATAAATTAAATACCATTCAACTTCCTTACTATAAATCAACAATTAAATATCACACATTTATATATAATATATTCCCGAAAACCGCATATTAAGGTAGATTCGATCTAAGCAATGATGACTAAGCAGTAAATAAGTAACTAAGTTGGATGCCTTTTATACGACAAGCATGAGTTTTCAGAGAAAGGAAACATCATTACTAAATAAATAACCATCATGGTAGGTTTGTGATAATCCTGCAGCATCACTTAAGAGTAATTACCTCTATACTTAGCATATTTATCTTGGACCATATAGTCGCTTAACACCAGGAGAGACTGTGGTGAAATCACTGTGTGCCTATAGAAAAAAAATTACAGTATAAAAGGTTACAAAAAATCTGTACAAACAGAAAACAATATGATACATTCGTATTGGAATTTTGATTGGTGTGTAAATAAAAATATTAATTTTCTTATGTCACTCTGTACTAAAAGTAAACTACTGCCATCTATTGTTGACTAGCACAATCACAATAAAAAGCAATATTTCTTTTGATATCCTATTACATATTTACTAAGGTGTTTTTTTATGTCATGTTTTCTACATAAAACCAGAGATGAAATATATCATATATAAGCTTTGATAAAACGTACATATATCATCCATTCAATTAATCAAATCATTAGTAAGACTTGTTTTTGGAGTAGACTTAAGATAATATTAAATGTCTTGTTAAATATAAATGTTCAAATGATATCCAAATTATTTAAATTAAAAGTAAAAAAATCGCAGCATATCTAATTTTTTTTTATTTATAGTTACAGTAAATAAAGTAAATAATCGGTATTAAATGCAATTACTTGTTACTTTCTATTCTCAAGATATAGTACGAATATATTTACCCCATATGTCGAGTAAAACTGGTTTTATATACTAACTACGATATACTAACTAAGATTTACATTTTAAATTAAAATCATTATAATAATTGTTTACTGCCCCATCTATTATTATTAGTTATAACTAATTATGTTTGTTTCATAGTTGTTATTTTAACAATATCAGCTAAAAGTGACATCTAGTATGAAATATAGAAACTACGTTCCTCTTAACATTGAGACATAAGTAGTATATTATTTTTGCTATCTGTTACGAAAGATGGCGCTGTAATAAATATCACTTATTAAGTTTTTTATTGTTTTTAAGTTTCTCTAAAATCAAATTATATTCCGGTATCTTTAGTAGCCACAAAAAACAGACAGACGAACCGATAAACAAGATTTTAAAAAATGTTGTATACACCTCATATACGAATGTAAAAAACTTTACAATTTAATATCAAAACTGTTATTTTGCTATCATAAACAGACACTTCAATTGTATTTATTTGTATAGAATCTTAGGAGAGTCGTGTCACGAAGAGTATCTTCTAGCTAGAAGCAATAATATTTATATTTTTTTTATGAATGTTTATTTATTAAATGTATGTATTCAGTTATATTCGCTTACAAAGCTCACAGGTGAGCTCACAGAATGTATCTTGACTACTACTAATTAATTACTAAATGATTAATTCATAATATGAACATAATTTCATTCAAATCAAAATCAAAAATATCTTTATTCAATTTAGTCCCTAAGAAGGCGCTTATGAACGTCTAAAACACTACCACCGGTTCGGAAAACAACCCAGCCGAGAAGAGCCGGAAGAAACTCGATCTGGTTCTTTTTTTTTTATAATATAATATATATCATTTTTTTGTCATATAAAAAAACTATACAAATCGTATTCTTAATAATGTTAGCGGAAGCACAGAGATGTGGATTAATTCCAGGCATCACTATGGTTCACGTAATGATCCACCCTGTAATAACCTTTTGAGATTAAAACTTGCTCGACATAATACTTGAACTTATTGTCAGGTAAATCGCTAATGTTACTTGGGATCTTATTGTAAAACCGAATACTATTACATATAAAGCTTTTATTAAACTTACTTAACCTAAAGCGTGGGACGACCGACTTGTCTTTACTTCTAATATTAAAATTATGACGATCATTCACTAGAACGAGTTTGTTTAAATTTTTATGAATATGCATTAAGTTATCGAAGATGTATTAGGAGAGCAAAGTTAAGATATCATATTCTTGAAACTTGTTCTTTAGAGATTTTATCAACTATTGTCATAATCTATAATAGATATAATTGAAGTGTCTGGTTGTAATATTATTATTTTTTTTTACCCTCTAAATAGATATGTATTTATATACGGTACCTATAGCATAAACACAACTTTTTTGTTTTATCTGTCTGTATGTTTGTTTGGAGATTACCCGGAACAGCTGGATGGATTTTGACGGGCCTTTTTTTGGTGGATAGCTGAAGTTACTCCTGGTAACTTGGGCACTTTTAATTTTCGAATATAATCAAGATTAGGATTCAATGCACAGTTTTACGGGCAACTGCTATAATTTATGAGAAATATTTTTACTGTATTTTAGTATTCAATTTTTTTAGGAAAATACTTCTTAGGGTTTCGTATTAAAAAATCAAGCGCAGTGAAGAAATATGGAACGCAGGCGCAGCCGCAAGTACACAGCTAGTACGCAATATCAATATATTTGTCAATATTAACATTTGCTGTCACGCCGTTTATTTTGATATATGTCAATATATGGAATGTATCGTAAATGCCAAAGGTTTTTTAGCAATTTCCCAAAAATCAGCTTTTTAGAGTTAGGTCAGTCTATATTTAGATAAGGGTAGTGCGTAAATGCATTTCCCCCGTCAAAAAAAAAAAAAAAAAAAAAAAAAAAAAAAAAAAAAAAAAAAAAAAAAAAAAAAAAAAAAAAAAAAAAAAAAAAAAAAAAAAAAAAAAAAAAAAAAAAAAAAAAGGTCAGTCTATATTATTAAGCGTGCGTTAATCCAAGTTGTGTTTTATCTAATATTATTAAAGTAACAAAATCTATTGAATCATACACAAGTCTCGAATGTATTTTTTGTTCAAGTTTTTTATTAATAGGAAAATACATTAAATTAATAACAATAATTGCTAACAATTTGAGCAAAAAAAAACGGACTTTCCAAAACCGTTTTATTCATTTTGATATTAGTAGCAACTTACATAAAAATCGCTTAATTAAAACAGAGGCAAATATTGTCCTATGGAACTGTTCGTCTTTTTGGATATTTATATACCTAACCTAGATATTTGTTAAAAAATTCTATCCATCAATTTAACCGAAAAACGTCCACTGCCAGGACATAGGTCTCCTCCAAAAATCTCCACGACGACCGGTCTTACGCCACCCGCATCCAGCGGATTTCCGCGACCTAAACCCGATCGTCGGTCCACCTTGTGGGGGGTCTAATCACGGTACGTCTTCCGGTACGTGGTAGCCATTTGAGAACTCGCTGGCCCGATCGAACATCGGTTCTACGAGCAATGTGCCCAGCCCAGTACCACTTAAGGTTAGCAATTCTTCGGGTAATATCGACCACTTTGGTTCTTCTGCGGATTGCCTCAGTCCTGATTCGATTACGCAATGAAACTCCAAGCATACCGCTCTCTATTGCCCTTTGAACAACTTTGAGCTTTTGTATTAGGCCCATTGTAAGCGACCACGTCTCAATGCCGTATGTCATCACTGGCAACACACACTGGTCGCAGACTCTCGTCTTGAGACACTGCGGTATTTCGGACGAGAAGAATATGCGTAACTCCGGAACGCGACCCAACCGCGTTGGATACAACTTGAACTTGAACTTGAACTTTCTCGAAGTTGAGTCTACATAGCTGGACGGTTTGTCCCAGATATACATAACTGTCAACATTTTCGAGCGTAGAGTCACTTATTGTTGTTGACACAACATGGACATTAGACGTGACTTTCGTCTTGCCCATGTTTAATTTTAAGGCCAACTCGTTCGGAGGCTCTACTGAGGTCACCGAGCATCGTACTGAGATCTTCTGAGGACTCAGCCTTGACTACTATAACATTAGCAAAGCGGAAGTGTGTTTGTTATGTACTCGCCGTTTATGTTAATGCCAAGTCCTTTCCAATCCAGAACCTTGAAGACATCCTCGAGCGCAGCAGCGAACCGTTTCGGAGAAATAACATCTCCCTGGTTAAAATTACCACTATAATATTATCTTAAAATATCTAAACAATCTAACGCTTTAAAGAAATATAATTATAAGGAAGTGGGCAACTGTGACTAGAATAGACATTGTTATGTGCTTACGAAGCCGCTGGGTACTCGTAGTTCCATATACCTATAAAATTCATATCTATACTAATAAATAAATTGAAGTGTCAGTTTGTAATGTCAAAATAAATTTATTTTTACTAAATACATATAAATATGTATGCGATGCATAGTTATACCAAAAAAAAATCATTTTTAATATGTCCGTCTGTCTGTCTGTCTGTGTTGTTCGGGTAATCTCCGGCATGGCTGGATCGATTTTAACGTGACATTTTTTTGATAGATAGCCGAAGTTACTCCGCGTAACTTAGCCACTTGACTTTCGAAAATAATTACTGTTCCGCGTAAATGAATTAAAATTCATAAAAAAATTGAATAAAATCCGATTTAATGCACAGTTTTACTGGCAGGTGTTTGAATTTGTGAGATGTATCTTAGCTTTCTGTTAATACAAAAAAAATAAAATAAAAATACAATTTAGGGTTCCGTGTGAAAAAATTAAAACTAGTGAAATTGTTAACAAAATACGATTCAATGCTCAGCACTGTCAAAGCATTATTTTCCAAAGATTATTTAAAAAGTGTATTACGCAATAAAGAATATATGAAATGCGAGCGGCGCCGCGGGCACACAGCTAATTTGAGAATAAAACTCACGATCAGAACATATCTACATTATGCTATCGCACAATGAGTGCGTGCTCGGTCGCAACAAAGAACACGTAAAGTGAATTTTTTTTTCTTAACACATTTATGCAATTTTCATTCCACGTATCGCTTTTTCAATACGCAGGGGCGCCTAACAGTTCCGGTTTGTTTGTTTTTTTTTTTCGATTAATCTTTCCACTTTTTCATTAAGTATCGATATATACGTGATTTTTTGTTTTTATTTAAAAAAGAAAGAATCATTAATTGATAACTGATTTTTGGTTTTAGCACGCCGTTATTTTTTTGTATATACATATATTTGTAGTTTCATTCATCCATTCAAGCATAAGACTGCTGGACATAGTTTGCCCTCAATAAGGGGGAAATTGTCATAATTGTCACGCTTGGCAGAAGAGTTGGTGATCGCAGTCAGGTATTTATGGTACTTTGTCCTGTTTCTGTCCTTTTTCTTTTAAGGGGGGTAGGGGTGTAGAGCCTGTGAGCTAATCTCCCCTTCCCCCTGTACAAAAATTCTGTTTGAGAATCGGGTGAAGAGGTGTGGGGGATAGAGCCTGTGGGTCAGGCAGCGGCTTCCCTCACATCCCCAAAGGGCTAATTTACTGGACGTGGCCCTGTTGGGTCTGCCGCAGGGGACGACGCGGTGCTTGTGACACCGATCCCGTATCGTCCCCTGAATGCGGCGGGCGGCCCCGGGGGGTTTAGTGGCTATTTCCGGCGCATCTCGCCGGGTGAGTCCCTTCACACCCCCCCACCAACTTCAATGGGGAGACCTTAGTCTTCTCAATGAACTTGGTAGGGGTAGTGCGTAAATGCATTCCCCTCGTCAAATAAAAAAAGGTATTTGTGGTACTCAGAGGATGCTGCTGCCCTTCCGCTGGTTTATCCCTTAGACCCCTTTAACGACACCCATGAGAAGATATGGGGCGGTACTATTCTTAGCCGGCACCACACGACACACCATCATATTTGTAGTCAGTCAAAATCAAAATCAAAAAAATCTTTATTCAATTTAGGCCCTAAGAAGGCGCTTATGAACGTCAAAACACTACTACCGTGAATAATACCCCAAGTAAATAATATTTACTAGTAACATTGAATCGAAACCGCCTGAATGAAGACTTGAATATAATTTTAATAATACCACATTTCGTTCGGCCAAACTTACTCTAAAACGGAGGCGCGATAGAAATGGATTGATGACGTTAACAAAACTAGAATACGGTTTAGTGTGTACTTCGTCGACTAATCGATTAAGCAGTTGAATACGTCAAATAGTAACCCTTTTGAGTGACGATCTGTCTTGAGGTTGACAATATTTGCAAGGCATAAAATTATACCTATGTTCTGTTACACGTGTAATATGAAATAGTCAATTAAATAATTTTTATTTCAAACTTTTACTGATAGAAAAATAATCTATAGAACATGTAACAGGAATAACCCAAATTCTCAAACACCCAAATTAGAACATACAGTTATAATCATAATACAGATGAAACAAAATTACTTGCGTGTATTTTTTTTAATAGGAGTTCGGTAAAGTGACTGTAAAATACCTGATGGTAAGTGCTGTAGAGTCAAAAAAAACAGCGGCGACCGTTGCCGGCAGATTCCACCTCCGTCGTTATGGTGACCTGATAAGATGTCGCTTCACGGAGCCTTTTTTAAAGGACCGGATATCGCAGGAAGGAGGGAACGCGCTTACTGGGAGTGTATTCCACGACCGCACGTGCGGCAAAGATAGGAATTCGCAAACTTTTTTTTCTTCAGGGATTTGATCGAATTTACCCTGTATCTGTGGCAGCGTGGACCGGCCCGCGTGGTTCTGTTAAGGCAGAGAGACGGAGGAACAAAGATGTATAGATCTTCAGAAAACTCACAATTATACTGTCGATAAAAAAAACGCTAAGCGAGGCAATGCCCCCCTGTATCTGTCTTAGTCATTATTATTCACAATGCAGACGGCCTACCACTGTAATCTATCCAGAGCATCGAGAAGGTATACAGTATTCCGGCCGAACTTATGCCTTGTAAAGAAGGCACAGTTGTTCGCGGTTACCCTGGCGTGAAAAACCGTCGCACTCTGTTCAGAAGACAGAGTCTCCTAGATGTTACGGAGACAACACTTCCGGAGTGTTCCCTGGGAAGATCGTAACGGATATCCTTTCCTAGGATACTCAAGCCGTCCCGGTTTCGTGTGAGTTATTCTGTAGAGCGGTGAGAGGAGATAAGGAAGATTATTGACTTGACCTCAACCAAATTCCTTGAACCCCATGACTATATTTGGTTAAGAAACTGGTTGAGGATAATGCCAGGCAGACAACAAAAAAATAAAGGAAAATTAATTCTTTTTTTTACGTTCGCAAACCCTGTCCATATCAACTCCAAACCTCCACGGTCGATGGTTTTCTAACAAATCAAGTCTATTGGAATCGACTATGAAAATCTCCAGTTTAATTACACATTTCATAAGAAAAACCATCCCTTTATTTGTAATAAAACGTTAAGGGATTTTAAACTTTATACTGTTAGCTTAAAATATATAATAATAATATTGTGTTAGAAAGAAGTCTGTTTTTAGATTTTTTATAATTTTATATGAATGATACTCGGTATCTTTTTAAAGTTATATTTATATTTACGCTCTATATACTTAATTTGAGGTAGGTAGATATATGTTTATGTACTACTAGCAGTGTGCTCGCGGCTGCGCCCGCGTTTTATATATTCTTCACTGCATTTTTTTATACGGAACCCTAATTACTTTTTAGTACTAACATAAAATAAAAATATTTTTCGTAAATTCAAGTCCGTAAGACTGTTCTTTGAATCGGATTTCAATAAATTTGTTACGAGTTTTAATTTTTGTAAGCGGAACTCTATTTATTTTCGAAAATTAAAAGTACCCTAAGTTACCCAGAGTAACTTCAGCTATCTACCAAAAAATGTCCCGTCAAGATCGGTTCACCCGTTCTGGATATTAACCATTACAAACAGACAAACAAAAATTTAAAAAAATATATTATTGGTATAGGTATCATTTATACATTTATATCTATTTAGTAAAAAAAATCACACTTCAGTTGTATTTATTTGTACAGATGATAACTGACGATTCAACCTACATATACAACTGGATTGTCCCAAAAGAAATAGATTTATATGCACTTTATAATAATTCCTTTACGCAGAATATTCGACCCTACACGTCCTAATGTTATCGCGTTATCTGAATAAGTCACGCGACGCACTCCGTGTCTTGAATGTTAAAACAAATATTGTTTTTGTTTTAACTTGTAAATATCTTAGCATAAATAGTGTGGTAGTTGGAGAATTCAGAAGAAGGAAGCTTCATAATTTTTTAACTCTACTATAACTAGATTTAAAAAATGCAGATTCCCTGATTCACGCCAACAATTTTTAAGTGACTGCGTATCCAATTTATATGATATTTTTTAAATACTATGCAGGCCTAACATTTATGCGAGGACAATTGAATTAAAAATAGACTAGTAAATAAAAACGAAATGAAAATATAAAAATAATATAAAACCGGCTCCTTTAATCATGGTGCGGGAAGATCATCCCTCGCCAGCAAAGATACTTGTCCCATATATCACTGAATTACCTTTTACCAGAATTTGATGAACAGTACGCCTGTTGTGAAATATCGTTGTTTTATCCATTGTAACGTTCAATGTAAATCAATTATAAATTACAAAGCACTTAATAATTTCACTACTAAATAAAATAGTGACATCATTTATATTACGTCCTCTCACACTCGACCCCTTCTTTCTTAATGACATCCAAATACTATTCCTTTTCGACGTTCGTATTTTCAAATTTTAAAATGTTCCGTCTTAAACGGCCTCCTCAATGAACCATTAAAAATTTATGTTATATTAGCGGAGCGCACGCGTCAGATATATTATAAAATTGACAGTTGACATGAATAGAAACTAATATGAATTCTTCGGGTTTTCTTAATGATTTAAATAAATAAAACGAAGATATATATCTGATGTTAAGTGACGATGTGGTCCAGAACAGGAAACAACGTAACGATACTGGGTCTCAAATGATGCTGCCAGAACACACCTATTGGTGGATGGTAATAGGTTTTTCAATCTTGAGGATGGTAGCTGCTCAGATAGCTTAGGCAATGCCCAACTAACATGCTATGGTTTCCTCACGATTTTTTCCTTCACTGCAAGCTCAGACTAACTATAGAGTTTGTTACAAAAGCGTTATCATCGCTTTCAAAATACCATACTTCTGCGCTTTTTTTTTGACGATGCAATAATTCTAATCTTTTTCTACAATCGCAATAAGATTGATCCACTTAACAAAATGCTGGAAATATATAATGTAGTTTTTTTTTTTCATAAAATACTAGCTGTGCCTGCGACGTCGTTCGCGTTTCGTATATATATATATATATATATTTATATATATATATATATTAAATAAACATTATCCAATATTGTGAATCTCAACCGTTTTCAAATTCTCGGACACAAAAAAATTCATTAAAATCGGTTCAGCAGTTTAGGTGGAATTTAGTCACAAACACGCACAGAAGATTTTATCACACGTAAGTAATATAAACATAAGGTGGCTAATACTAATCTGTAAATGTTAGTGCAAAGTATTTATTTTACTTCCATTTTAACCGTTTTAATTGTGAATTAGTTTTATGCCGGATTGTATTTCTTTTTAAAACTTTATAAGTATATAAAATACATGTTTTCGGTGGCGCTGTTGTATTAACGTTCTTTCTGAGGTTTCGGGTTCGATCCCGGGGCCGGTTCAAGTGATATTGGGTTTTTCTACTCAGTATCATCCCGGAGTTTGGAATTTGTGCCCGATATGACGACAGGCTCGCCCCCTGTCGCATCTGGGACGGAACTAAGCTCGGCGAAATGCGGGTGGTGTAGTTCGCTATTTCACCTCTGCCTAACCCTTCGGGAATAACAGGCGTGAGCTTACGTCATGTTATATTTTCGGAGTACTGCCTAATTAGTAAATTAATACAATAACGTCCTTATAACATGATTGTATACTTTGAAAATTCTCTAACCGTCTTCACACAAGACCTCTGAGATGTCTGTAGATAGACACGACGCTTCATAAATTCATAATGTAAGTTATTATCAACTTATTATATGTTCAATTATAGTCATAAATTATCTACAAGTACCTACGCATTGTTTTATTATCTCAAAGTATTATTAAGGACCGTTTACATGCGAATTTTTATTATTTCAAATTTGTTGAGCACGTGAAATAATTTATTTATATCATTATTTCGCATAATACTTATATTCTTAACTACTTCGTACCGCCTCAGAAACAATAAACGTTTTACTATTAAGAGGATATCCTAGTGGTATTTATTCAATACAAACGTAATTTAACTGACTCTTACTTTTGTCGCGCTGTGAGGTTACGGAAACGTCTTCCTGTCAGCGTGTTCCCTCCACCATATGATATTGGGTCCTTCAAAAGAGGCGTGAAGAGGTATTTAAGCAGGCCAGCACGACAGCGGTGACTGGCAGTGAATTCTGTTCAGTGTCAGTCGCCGCTGTTTTGGATTGTACTGTACTTACCATCAGGTCCAGTACAGTCACTGTGCTGTGCAATATAAAAAAAATCCCCTGTTTCCTCCTTGGATAATAGCATTATGGTAAATATTTTTATAGTAAGTAATATATATCTACTATCGCCATGCCAGTACATTTTGATTTTTTCTATAAATTAGTTATTGTAGAAACTAGGAGCCTTTGAAAATAAAAAAAATGCTTAATTTTTACCGTCATTTACAGATGATCGTCAAATAAATTTGATGAATAAAAACGAAAAAAAGTAAACCCGGTTCAGTTTTGGAGGAGGAAACAGGGTACTACGAAGTGACGTTTTCGTCTATTTTGCGTAGATAAAATCCGCCCGAGCTACAGTCGTCTCTTTCACGGTTTATATCTCTTACTTTGGGACGTAACGCGATAGCAATAGATTTCTGAAATTTGTCGCAGCCCGTATATCCTCTTAAGTTAATCTATTTATCTAACTTTTTTCCAATCAATATACCTTTCAAGAGTGATGTTTTTTTATATAAAAAAAAATATATTTTATCTTTTAATTTTAACTCTGGCAAAGTTTCCGGTATAAATGAATTTTAAATGTGGCACGCCTTTAACATTTCAATACATGGATGCAGTTACATCGTATATCAACAGTGTAAGTTAATTGATATAATTGCACGGGCCCCATGCATTTTAAACGCACGGACACACAATGAACTTTGAATTTTAATATGTGCATACGTAGATACATACACAAGTCGGGTATAAGAAAGTAGAAATGAATCGTGCATCGAATAATTAAATTAAAAATATGGTAAATTCATGCATATACTATCTGTAATGGAAAATATTTTTGAATTGCTTATCAGCGTTTTCTCAGTCGAAAATTGTTCACTGTTTGATATAGAAGTTGTTGTGAACCCGTTGGCCTCATCAGGGGTAGGTTTTATGAGCTGCACTCTGCTATATAAAATTGGCAATTTTTCAAATAATATAAGTTACTTTGGTTCTTCTGCGGAAATTATCATGATTCTGAGTCGATAACGCATCATTCCGAGCATAAATAACCTTTATTACCATTTGCCTTTGTACTCACACAATTGTATTTTATATTATAAATAAGCAATGTACGAAAATAAACTTAATGAGAAATTCTGTTAATTATAATACTTTTACAAGATGTTGTAAATATGAATGTTTATGTAATATATTCCTTGAATAATTTTCAAACGATAACGATGGGTCGATTATTCGGCCGCGTTTGTTATTTAGAGGAACATTATTTTATTTTATTTTAAACTTTTAAGAAAACTTACAGCTAATATAAAGCATAAAATTGTACATAATAAAAACAGAAGGCCGTTTACAAGTTTCCACATATATATGACAGAAAAATAGAAAGAAACAAACAGCAGACAAAAACACAAAGAGTTTAAGTAAAGAAAGAGGAACTTAAAATGACAACTATTAAAGTTTTAAATAGCTCCCACAAGTTACAGCAAATTTTCATTTATATCAAGCGCAACGGTTTTTTTTTTAAATCATTTTTTTCCACATGGTTTTTACACATTAGTGTATGCAGCCCTATCGGAGCATACCCAATGTAACTTACATCAGTAACAATATTAATAAAAGAAAAAAACTAAACAAAGCAATGTCTTATACTTATTCTTAATAATAATAAAGTTCTATGGCGTACTAGCAGAATCGGACATCGGTTCTACGGGTGGGCATCACGTAGTTAAGAGGATATGCTAGCAAAATTGATTCAAAACAAACATAGTCACCTGTTTCCTGCCTGGATAATAGCATTATACCAATTAATATATATCCACTGCCGCCACCACCGTACTTTTTGTTTTTTTTTTTCCATAAATTCGTTATTGTAGAAACTAAGGAGCCTTTGGAAATGAAAACAATGGTCGATTTTTACCGTCAATTTCAGACGTTCCTCAAAATTAATTTGATGAATAAAATTAAAATAAAAGCAAAACGTAGAGGCATGTCAAAGTTTTTTCTAAAATACCTACCATTCAAATCTGTTGCCGCCGGCGTGTCCTCTTAATTTTAGAAGAAATTTTCAGTTGACACATATATAATGCATATGCATTCTTAATGAAATTAATAATAAATAAATTAATTATAGTAACATTAACAATAATAAAATGTACGCCTTTGAATATTGAACATTACGATAATTAGAACATTGGATTTGTGTAAAAAAAAAACACCAATTAAAACTTAGATAATAAACATAGTTATGTACCGGTAATGTAATTACAGGTTTTCTTTAGAAAGTCGATTTTCTCATAGAAGACGTGTTTTCTAAAAGTGGCACTATTGTTCTGTTATATACTATTATGGTTAAGGTGACGACGGTTTCTTATTACGCCTGGAAATTCCACCGTTTTATTTATTCACTTTACTAGATTATTAATGTGTCACTTTTACTAATGTTATATATTTAATTTCAAGTTGTTTTTATGTAATAACATAGCGCTTTAGGCACAATATCACTTGATTTTAAGTAAATGTTAAATGCGCTTAACACATTATAAATGCCTGCCGAAACTTCTGCTTCATGGTAGCTAGACAGATAAGCATTAAAAAACTCTCCCATAATGCTACGGCCTCTGAATAATGTCTATGTCTATGTCTTTGTCTATAACATGGGTCTTCAAAGTTTATAGCCTAAGAGTCAGAGTTACATTAAATTAGTTACAGCATTGTAAATGGCAAATAAACCTATTAAGTATTGAATTTCGAGCATTCAAGTTCTATTTCAAAAATGGCTGACGAATTAAGTGTTTATGACTGTGTGAGACATAATGTGTGTGGCGACACTAAGGCGTAAGACATTTATGCAACATAAAAACTTAACAAAGTCTTTAACAATGGAGCACATGTACAGGAAGCTCAAGAATCCGTAGCGCTTTTCTATATACTCCTGGAAGAAGCTTATATCCTGCATCGATCATCATTTCCCTACTCTTATTCCATTATTATTTGGAGTCAGCGTAACGTGTCTTCTTCCTCTAATCCTCTCTATTTGAAATCATCTCCACACTTACCTTCCCATTCCTTTCCTTCTCTAAACACAATCTTTTACAAAATCCATCCATCTTTTTTTTGTCTTTCCCTTCTCCTATGAGCGTCCACATTCATATCCAATTCATTTCTTACAACAGCCTCTTCCACCTACATCACTCGTCCATGCAAGGGCAGATGCCTTCTCCTTATCTTCTAGTGCTAGTTACCTTTTGCGGCTGAGTGCCTTCAGCACTCGCCCCGAAAGTTCGGCAAAGCTGTAAAGGCCCTTCCAGTCAACAACATTAGTTAGGTTAGAAAAATAATCTTATTTTCTATATCACTGGCCTGATTTTCAAACTTCCTCTAATGTATTCATTCCTCACGGCCCCTAACAGCTTATATAGTATGGTAATAGGATGACAAATGTTATCAAGAAAGATATAAAACAAAATGGTTATTATTATAGTTCTATTTGAATATATTCCACCTTGACTATGTACGGTATCGGCATGTATTGAAATATCGTGTAAATTCTTATAGATATGGTCACCCTTTTTTTTTTTTTTTGACGGGGGGAAATGCATTTACGCACTACCCTTATCTATTGTAAATACAATAGATAAGGGGGCACGGAGTGACGAGCTCCGTGCCAGTGTGGGACTCACCCGGGCGAGAGTCGCCCGGAAATACCCACTAAAACCCCCCGGGGCCGTCCGCTGCATTTGGGGTGGGGGGCGACACGGGGTGGCTTTCGCAAGCACCGCGTCGCCCCCTGCAGCGAACCCACCGGGCCTCGTCGTGCAATGGCCCAGCGGGGATGGGGGAGTAAAAACTTCTCAACCCCACCTCTTCGCCCACCTCTCAAGAGAGGTAAGACCTAGCGTGGTCTACCTTCCGGAGGGGCGAGATATATTCCTCGCCCCCCCCCCAATAGATTGAAAAGGGATAGGTCAGTGGCGGGCACAGAGAAAGGGGAAGAAGCCCGCCACTGAAGAAGAAAATTCTGGGTCCCTCTCCTTCTCTCATCTTGTCTCCAACGACAAGACGTAGAAAGGACAGGGATACCCAGGAAGAGAAAGAGGGACAGATGAAGAACACAACAAAAACAAACACAACAAAATAAAAACAAACACAACAACGGACACAGTCCAATCAACCACCCAGGGGCCCCTACAACCGCAGGAAGCCCCGGACAAGATATGGTCACCCTAGCTATAAATAAATGACGGTTATTACGATCGAATGGCAAGGTACCGGCCGAATCCCTAATAAACAGTTAAGTAAACAGCGCCAATAACAACATCGGATACAGCGACATATCGCTTAAAACGACGATATTATCATCGGCTATAACGACTAATCGTTGTGCTTGTACCAACAAAATAAAACAATAGGAACAATTTTCAAACTTATTCTAATCTATGTAGGAATGTTTTGACTTACTTTACCGACTTAAACGATTATTTTAAAATCTGATTCTAGTTCTGTACTGTTTGTACTGCATGTTTTTATTAAAAAATCTACACATACATATGACTTGTGTATATCGCTTATAACAACTATCGTATATAACGTCTGAAGTTATACGGTCCCTTCAATGTCGTTATATCCGGTTTTGACTGTAGTTAAAATATTGCATTACGTAATAATTGTTAATAAATAATGTTAAGTGCAGGTGTTCTTAACAGCTGTTTACGCAAACGACTAGCGTTTCCCTGTGGTTTTGCTTGGGAGATTTTTTTTCTATTACCGGGGTATTCAAATAATTTAAATCTATAAACATACCTTTTTGTTTGTGGAATGCGGTGCTATGTAAATTACATCAGCCGTATAACCGCGGCTTCGCCTGCATTTCTTATATTCCTCACTTCACATTAATTCAAATACCTGTCAGTAAATCTGTGCATTGAATCGGATTTTATTTAAAACTAGCTGAATGCCCGCGGCTGCTCTGGCATTCACATGTAAATTTTCATTCATTCAACCATAACATCTCCACTGCTGGACATAGGTCTCCACCATTAAGAAGGTATTGCCATAATCGCCACGCTTGGCAGGCGGGCTGGCGATAGCAGTAAGGTGTTTTTGGTACCCAAAGGATGCTGTTACCCATCCCCTGGGATATACCCTTAGTCGTTTTTGATGACACCCACGGAAAGATATGGGTTGGTGCTACTCTTAGCCGGCACCATACGGCACCAATTTTTATACAGAAATTTTATTATAAAAAAACACACAGTAACTTCAGCTATCTACCAAAAAAAAAATCCCGTAAAATCGGTCCAGCCGTTCCGGAGATTACCCGGAACAAACAGACAGACAAAAGTTTTTAAAGTTATGATTTTGATATATTTATTGTATGTACGTTGATATCTTTTTAGTGAAAAAAAAAAATTGACATTATAATTTGGCAAAACAGTACATCGAACTCATGAAATTTTTTATCAAGTTTTTGACGCTCTTCGCGAGATTTTCGACTAACCCCCTCTGTTAACCCGAAACCACGTATATGTTTTGGTACAAACTACCCTTTCCCTTATATTGTCGAGTAACTATTTCCGAATTCTTACCCCTTTAAAGCATCACGTGATTAATGGACGATCCCTTAGGATAGATTTTTCCCTCGTAGTGAGAATTTTACCTTCGCCAGATATTATAAAAGCAACTGAAGATACACTGAACCGATTTACAGGATTAACTTTTATCTCATAAAAAATCTTTTTAATTAAATTATTATAAGAAATTTTACTGTTGGTTTTTATTGTACTGTTTTTACACAACCTTTTTAATGAATATATACTGAAACTAAACGCGAATAAATTATCTATTATTTAAAAAAAACATACGTTTAATGGTTTTTATATGTACGCACAGACAGACATAAAACATAGAATATTTGTGATATTGTGTAACTATATATAAGTATGAATGAACTTACCATAGAAGTTAATCATACACGGGAATCGAATTCGCGAATTCTTGACTCAACTATAGCATTACCTTCATTCAGAATGGTGCCTAGATCATGAATTCTAGTAACACGTCTTTGCGAGCGATGAAGTAAAACTTCCATGAGAGTCAGAACATATATACAAAAAAAAATTTACAAAAAAAAAGTTACTAAATACATATGATTTTATATACGATATCTGTGACAAAAATACGTTTTTTACCATTTTTTTCTGCTTGTTCCGACTAATCTCCGGAACGGCTGGACCGATTTTGACAGGACTTTTTCTGGGAGATAGCTCTTGAGCTAAATGTTGCTTCCCATAGTTTAAGCTACTTTTAATTTACGAAAAAAGAAAATCACGGTACGCGTAACGAAATTCAAACTCATGAAATCGTCAATAAAATCCCACTGAATGCACATTTTTACTGGCAGGTATGAATTCGTGAGAAATATCTATGCTCAAAGTATGTACTAAAAAAAAATTTGGAAAATATTTCCGTGAAAAAAATTATACTCAGAAATTGTAAAAAAAAACCAATCGTCAGTTTTACTCGCAACTGCTTAAATTTGTGAAAAACATCTTTGCTTTGGCATACGTAGCAAAGAGTTTTAGGAAAATAATAATAAGGGTTGCTTGTAAAAAATTCACTATCAGAATAACTTAGAAAAAAGTGGAAAACAATTTGAAAGTTCACGCTTTTATTTTTTTATTATACATTCATAAGTATTTTCTATCAATAAACCCTAAATATATTCTCTCATCAAGTTTTCAAAGTGTTGGCCTTGATAACGTTGTTCGAAGCTCATAATGTTCTGATGAATACGTTCTCCTTGCTCTCGAAAAAAAAGCGATTTTTAATCATTAAAACTTTAGGACAAAGAACGAATGTTTTTTTATTATAGAGTCGTGTAAATCTATCTACTTACGAAAGTGATACTAATGTTATATATTATTATATATATATTTATTATTTAAAGCCTAAAATTAATGTAAGTTTATTCCACTTTTAATTTGGAGTCGTTTTTTATTTGAGTAATTTAAACTTTATCAATTCTAATATTCAACAGATTTATTTGTTCTTTTGTATCTTTTTGGTTTGCACAAGCTTGTTCTCAATATATAATTCAACGTAATCACTTAAAATTAAGGTTGCATTTATCACGTGTCCTCAAACTGTTCATTGTACATATCTAAATGAAAATGTAAATCTTGTAAGTGTTCAAATAAATAAATAAATAGATGACCCTGTGGACTACGTATCAACTCTCTTTTTGGCTAGTGCTAGATGTTGTTGAGTTTGATCTCCACGAATCTGTTGCATTCTAAGCCTATCATCGACTTCATTTTAGTCACTCAACTCAACTCAAGAACGTAATAAGACTATTATAGTTTTCTGTCTCTCGCTGATTATCAGTGCGGTTAGCACGTGAGTTAGCTCGTCGCACAATTGATCGACTTCGACGATCTATGTCAGGTCGTCATAACTTTTTAATTTGACACGTAGGGACAGTTCGTGTGAGAAAAATGAATTTGTTGTAAACATTTTTCTCGCTGTTTCTCCTTATTTTCTCATCGTATAAACCTACCCTGGACTTCCTGAAATATGAAAAAAAATAACCAAATTTAGCCAAATCGGACGTTGCGTTTATATATTTAGAAAAGCCTTATTAAGGAATTAAGGCTTGATTTCTTTCGTTTTTTTTAATTACTTTTGAGCTACTCTTTCAAACTGGATCACATTAATTTGTTTTCAATGTAACATATTTATTTATTTACTCAAAGAGAAGCATTTTTGCAATTATACTGCAAATTATATTACAATTCTCTACTGCATGTACTTCATAATAATTTTTTTTTTGTAAATACATTGTTTCTCTATGTGTTTGCACGCGTATGTGTGTGTTTTTGTGTATTAATGTTTGATTCAGTGATGTTGTTTGGCTTTTGATTGTGTTATTTTTAAAATTACAATTTGTAGATTAGCCCATCTGATGGTAAATGGTTTCCACCAATGAATATCAGCAACACCAGAGGCACTTCTGTTGCGTTGCCGATCTTGGAGAGCCCTTATAATTTCATTCTAAAAAAGCCCCATGTTCTGAGAAAAAACCATACAGAGTAACCCATTACAAAACGCTGTAAAGAGTTTTATTCTAAACTAGCTGTGCTCGCGTCTTAGTTCGCGTGGAATTCAAACAATTATACTTTCTCGTCCCATCCGATTTTTGCCGACTTCAATTACATTTGTGATTATTTATTGGAAAATATATAATTCGTAATGAATCTAGATACATACTATTCATTATATAAATACATATATGTATATAAACTATTACCGTGCCAAATTTCATCAAAACCGACCGATTGCTTTTTGCGTGACTGACAGTCAGACACTTTTTTTTAAAAAGTATCGTAATGTGTCCTGTGGTAGTAGGTTCTCAAGCTCTACCTATGTTTTCTTTTTCAAATCATCATCATCTCCCTACCCTTTTCCCATTTTTATTTGGGGTCGGCGCAACATGTCTTCCTCTTCCATTCCTCTCTATTTGTAGTCATCTCCGCAATCACTCCTTTTCTAAACATATCATCTTTCACACAGTCCATCCATCTTTTCTTTGGTCTTCCCCTTCCCATGTAACCGTAAAATTTCAAATATTAGTAAATATTATAAGTATAGATCAGGTGTAATTATACCGGAATCGAACCGGTTTACTGTTATTTTAGATTGTCAGTGTTTTTATCAAGCAACCTGTGATATAATGTTATTCAATAAGGCAGTAGTCATATCTCAGTTATTATCAGGATAGCCGTTGCGCAATGCGCACGCGCAGGTCGTATACACTTGACCTTTGCCAGCACCTGTGTTTTTGCGTACATATACTCGGTACTTAGTTAACTTATCAACGGAATTAAACTGCATAAGTTGTGTTTATTACAAGAAATGTCAATGTTTCCGCTTCGTAGACCGTTTCCAGCGTTTATCGAACAACGATTTGAATGGAGTCGATTGAGATGTGACAATTTTCAGGCCGCTATTCGATTATTGGACGAGAAAAAGAAAGAAAGAACAAGTGTGATTTCAATTCTTCTTCTTAATTAATGGTAACCTGTGCACACGCACTTTGTGCCAGTGTCATGTGGGTAAGATATATTTTAAATCTTGTATCAGCGTTACCAAGTTCCAGCAAAACGTTGGCCCATCCTGCTCGAACTTTCCATGTAGCTTTATCGGCACCTCAGAATTACTGTTACGCGTTATTTTCTATAATAAACGTAACTTGTACTCAATAACCAAACTATGCCACACCAAACGCCAACAAAATTAAATGATATAGAGTCAAATAGACAAGTTTAATGAATTAAAGAAAACAACTGGCACATGACAGACTGAGATCCAGACAAAAAACTCGAGATTTCAATTAATTGTTACGTTTATACAAATTTCATTGCACGAAAGAGATGTAAGAAATAAAATAGAGAAATGGAGAAAGATCGCCATAGGTGGATTGTTTATCTATCTGTCTGGGCTATCCGAAACGTATTGTAAAGCCGAAAAAAATGAACAAATTTTGCTTTGTTGTATTTCTTTTGAGATATTCTCTTTAATTACACGTATAGGCTCAGTACTTTGACCACAATCTCACCTGATGTTAAGTGACGATGTGGTCCAGGGTGGTAAACACACTAAGCCTAGATACTGGTCCTCAAGTGATTCTGCCGGAACACATCTATTGGTATTTGGCCACTGGTTTTCGAACTTGAGGGTGGTAGCTACCCATGTGGGCATTGTTATAAAATGTCCCACCACCATGTTTTGGTTTCATCATGATGTCTTCCTTCACCGAAAGCTTTCTTTCTCTCTCTCTGTATCTGAGTACACGAAATCTCTCATATTCTTCATTTTTAAGAGGTTTCCCTTCTAACATTGCTTTAGTCAAGTTTTACACATTTTTGATTCCGTGTGTCACTTGTCAGCAAGCAATGACAGCTCTAGCACTTTCCTTCATCAAAAGCTGATGCTCATTAGTGAATATGATTAGTTGATTCGAACCTAAGTGCATCGTTACGGAATCTGATCACATCACCCCTGAGCCATCATCTCGTCTTGTTTTCTCATTCTAAAACGTTGTTTATTTTGTTTTAGTTTAAAAAAAAATTGTAGAAAAAAGTTTTTTGTAATGCAATAACTACTCCATGATATCAAATTTTTTTTGCGACCGTTCCCGACGTTCCACGGTTCATATCCCGTGCCGTTAATATAATATATACTGTGCACGCCATATCAGAATTATAAGTTTTCATACTAGTTTTAGATCCGGGCGTTGCCCTCTACATTGCTCCTAGAAACACCCTTTAAGAAATACATAATAATATGACGTTACGCATCATAATGATGTAATTAATAAGCAAGCTTTAATATATGGTACTGCTAGTTTATTTCATTTTTTTAATATATGTATTTTTTTTTATATCAATAGACGGCGAACAGGCAGACGACCCATCTGATGATGAATGGTTACCGTCGCCTATGGACAACTGCAACACCAGGTGTATTATCTATGCGTTGCCGACCTTGGAGAGCGTTTTCAAGTCCCTTTTTGAAAAGCCGAATGTCGTAGCCTTGGGGGAAGACTGTATTGGGTAACCTATTCCACTGCGTTAGCGTACGTGGTAAAAGGTCTTGGCATATCTTAGTGTAGGGGTGTTACGGCTAGGTTTAAGGGTGTGGGGATGAGAATCTACCCAACGGTGGAGTGTACAGGTTTGGAATGGCTTATGTGTTTAGAATACCATTTAATGGTTAGTTACCAGTGAAATACATATAGATCGTAAGTTCAAACCTCTTTTTGTGTAGGAAAATATTGACTTAGTAATTTTTATATTCTATACAATTAAAATGGCGATGGGCTGGACACACTGCTCGTAGAACTGATGCCCGATGGGGCCAACGGGTTCTCGAATGGCTGTCGCGTACTGGAACTCTAAGCGTGGGTAGGCCCTCCACAAGGTGGACCGATGGTCTGGTGAAGGTCGCGAGAGTCCGCTCGATGCGGGTGCCGCAAGACCGGTCGTTGTGGAGATCTTTGGAGGAGATCTATGCCCAGCAGTGAACGTCTTTCGGTTGAATGGATACAAATACATAAAATTGAAGTATCTTTTTGTAATATTAATATAACGACTTTTTACTAATTAAAAAAAATACTATGGTTCCTCGTAAAAAAATTAAAACTTATGCAATTGGGAACAAAATACGATTCTAAGAAATAATGTATATCAAATTTTGTGTCTCTTAGTTTAAAAGTGATGGAGTTTAATACGACGGTTTATTTAACACCCTTAGGGGTGAAATTTTCAAAAATCCTTTCTTAGTGATGGCTGACATTATAAGAGGTACCTATTGGCAAAATTTCAAGCGTATATGCCCAGTAGTTTAGGCTCTGCGTTGATCAGTCAGGTCAAGCAATTTTATATACATAGACTAGCTGTACACCCGCGGCTACACCTGCGTTTCATATACTTTTTACTGCGTTTTAATTTTTTTATACGGAACCCTAATTATTTTTTTTAGTAATAAGATGAAGTAAAAATATTTCTCATACATTCAATCACTTGCCCGTAAACTAAACATTGAAAAGGATTTTATTATTTTTTTAGGAGTTTTAATTTATTTACAGGAAACCCTAATTATTGTCGAAAATTTAAGGTACCCTAAGTTACCCGGAGTAACTTCAGCTATCTACCAAAATAAGTCCCGTCATAATCTGTCCAGCGGTTCCGGAGATTACCCGGAACAAACAGACAGGCAGATAGACAAATAATTTCAAAATTGGTTTTTAGTTAAAGGTGTCGTATCGTATGCCGTACATTCATATCGACTAAGTAAAAAAAAAAAAATATTTTGTCATTAAAAACAGACACTTCAATTTTTTTTTTATTAGTATAGATTAATCTAACATTTTTCGACGATCTTACATGGTGTTAAGTAACGATATAGTCTAAAGTGAGGCGGCTCTTAAGTCACGCTGTTATAACATTTATATATATGGAAATATATTTTCAAACTTGTCTGTATACTCATTATAAAAGGCCGATTTGAACCTACTAACGGTACAGTAACTTATTTATTTTGTAGGATAAATTTAATTTGAACTCGTTTAGTCCCGCTGCTCCACTCTATATTTCATTGTAACTGTGTGATTTATTATATTGCTATGCTGTTTATTTTAACTTACAATATATATTTTTTTTAAAAACAAAAGACTCATTTTTATTCATTTACTTGGTTTTTTTTTTAGGTACGCTATGAAGAATATATGAAACGCAGCACTAACTATTTTATTCATCTATACTAATAAATAAAATTGATTTGTCTGTTTGTAATGTAATTTTTTTTTTTCTAAATACGTTTGATTTTTTATTTGATAACTAAATCAATTTTTTTTATATTTGTCTATTTGTTCCGGGTAATCTCCGAAACGTCTGAACGGATTTTGACTTTTTATAAGTTTTTTTACTCGGTACAGGCTCAGTGGTTTGATCACAATCTCACCTGATGTTAAGTGACGATATGGTCCAGAACGGTAAACGCACTAAGCCTAGAGGTACTGGTTCTCAACTGATGCTGCCGGAACACACTATTTGTGACAGGTTTTCGAACTTGAGGATGGTAACTACCCAGACGAGCATCATTAGAAGATACCCTACCACCATGCTATGGTTTCCTCACGATGTTTTCCTTCACCGAAAGCTCAGGCTGATATTAGAGTTGGATTGAAAGAGAGGTGGGCCATTGACGCAAAATCCGGCCACACTACCCACTGCGCCATCATTGCTTCGGTAGGGTTCCGGGTATAAAATTAAAACTCATAAAAAATTTAACAAAATCCGATTCAATGGTCAGTTTTACTTTATTTTAGGACTAAAAAAATATATAAACCGCGGGCGTTCTGAGGTCTCGGGTTCGATCCCCGGGTCGGGTCAAGTGATATTGGGTTTTTTCTACTCAGTCTCATCCCGGAGTTTGGAATTTGTGCCCGATATGGCGACAGGCTCGCCCCCTGTCACATCTGGGACGGAACTAAGCTCGGCGAAATGTGGGTGGTTTAGTTCGCTACTTCACCTCTGCCTAACCCTTCGGGGAAAACAGGCGTGAGCTTATGTATGTATGTATGTATATATATATATATATATCCTGGACCACATCTTCACTTTATATCAGGTGAGATTCTGGTCAAAGCACTGGGCTAATATCCTTTGAAAAAAAGAAACTTTACTATTAAAGTTGCAGTGGAAATATATCCTAAATATCAATATTTCACATAAGTTTGACGTTTATTCAGTTCAATATAATAGTTTATAAAACTATAGACAGTTTTTAAATAGGTAAATACTATGTATTACGCTTTATCACGTCGGCGTAGTTGCGGCCGACAGTTAGTGTTAAAAAATTATCCTAAAAATTAGTAATTAAAAAAAAGTTAATTAAGTAATATGGATAGATACATACCGGCAATAATATTATACCTAGTCAATTATTGAATCAAATCTGACTTTAGAAAATCATTGTTACATTTACGGGCTTAGAAACAGTCGAGTACAGCGTTACTCAAAACTTGAAACACTATGGATAAAATACCCCAAAAGTTTGTGATACAAAAAGGTGTACTAGACCGCACCTTCGTCTGTGTGTCCTGATTTTTTTTTCTCTTCCATAGCCTATCAATTCACTAATTAACAAAACTCCATTAATTACAAAGAAATCGGAAAAGCCGTTTTTAAGTGGGTTCAATAAATGGGTGTTAGGATGTTAAGGCTACTAACTGATAAAATGTTAGAATTACAATAACATAATATGAAATATAATTAAGGAAATAATAGAATAACGTAGGTAATGGGGTTCTTTTTCGCGTTTTAGTGGTTTTATTTAAAAAGGGAAATTTTATAGCAAAAATTTTGACTTGTACTTAATTTTGTTAGTGATTAAATGTAAATTACTTCTAAATTGTTTCTTTTATTTAAAGAGCGATTAAACGATATAAAAACAACCACATTGGTCGACACTTGCTAGAGATATTGTCCAATTAAAATAAGTGAGAAAATGTTTTATATAAAAAAGTAATAAACGATAAAAAAACTAATCCAGATACATAGGTTGCTTGGAATCCAGATGTCTTTCTTGCTGCAAATTGTGCCAGTAACCCATTTAACTTTATGACAGATAGAAGCAAAGGGCGTACGAAATTTAATCTCTATAAACGACTCGATTTAAAAATGAAGATTCCACAATGATACTATTGTAATTATGGGGTTATCCAAGACATTGATATTTCAATGGTTATTGCCACCACTTATATATCCATTCATCAATTCATTCAACCGAAAGACGTCCACTGCCGGACATAGGTCTCCCCTAAAAATCTCCACGACGACCGGTCTTGCACCACCCACATCCACCAGGTCATTGGTCTACCTTGTAGGGGCCATACCCACGCTGCGTCTTTCGGTATACGGGAGACATTTGAGAACCCGTTGGTCCCATCGGGCATCGACTCTACGAGTAATGTGTCTAGCCCATTGCCACTAAAGTTCTTCGAACAATGTCAGTTAGTTTGGTACATTTGCGGATTTCCTTATTTTTGATTCGATCACGCAGGGAAACTCCGAACATAGCCCTCTCCATTTTCCTTTAGGTAACTTTTAGCTTTCCAACTAGATCCATTCTAAGCGACCATGTCTCAGTGCCATATGTCATCACTGGCAATACACACTGGTCGAAGACTTTTGTCTTGAGACATTGCGGTATTTCAGACGAGAAGATTCTCCGTAGCTTGACCAACGCGGCCCAGCCGAATTGGATTCAACGATTAACCTCTTTTTTGAAGTTGGAACTACAAAAATGGACAGTTTGTTGCAGGTATATGTGACTGTCAACAACTTCGACCGTAGAGTCCACTTGCATATTTGTATAGTATATTAGGAAAATTTCGATCACAAGAAGAGGTAACAATGAAAAAATTTAAGAAACACTTACCGCTCGATCGTATCACAGCGAAAGTCTGCGGCTGGCTGTGGGAATCGGCGGTTTTTGTGTACGCCATTGTATTTGTTGGTAACTGCCTACATGTGAGAATTCAAGTCGCGTTGTGTTAACTAAAGTTACATTGTGGTAATAAGTTCCTTGTTGTTGTTTCTTTTAACACGGTATAGGCGCAGTGCTTTGACCACAATCTCACCTGAGGTTAAGTGAAAATGTGATCCAGTATGGTAAACGCACTAAACCTAGAGGTAGTGGTTCTCAAATGATGCTACCGGAATACACTTCTTAGTATTTGGCGACAGGTTTTCAAACTTGAGGTTGGGTAGCTACCCAGGCGGGCATTATTAGAAAATAACCTTCCAACATGCTATGGTTACCTCACTACTAGGCTGATTTGAGAGCTGGATAGGTTAGGGTCGAACCCGAATTATACCAGTCTGGAATCAAATCTTGCAAAGTTACCATCAAGACGAATTTTTTTCATGTTCACATAGAGGTTCAGCGATATGATTGCCATCTCACCCAATGTTAAGTGACGATGTAGTCCAAGATACTAAATGTCACACCCACGGTAGTCCCGAGAACGTGTCTAGGGTTTGGAGAAGAATAAGAAAGGAGGAGGGGGGGGGGGGGAAGGAGAATCCAATAAACTTTTGTGTCTATTCCCGAGGATTCGAGAATGGTTTAGATTCACAATTTGATCGAATGTATAATGTTTATTTAATTAAGTATTTATATATAAAACGCGAACGAAGTCGCGGGCGCAGCTAGTATAATATATAAATTAAGCTCACGTAGATGTAAGTCGTTTTATTTTGTATATGTCTATATTTTAAAATAATTATTTAACATATAAAAATAAATCAAATGAAGTGTGCGGAGCAAGGGTCTGCAGTGTGTTAAAAAAAAGATACTAAATACGTTAGACATAGAGGTACTGGCTCTAAAGCGACACTGCCGAAACGCACTTATTGGTGTTTTTCCTAAAGATTTTCAGACTTGTGATTATTAACTATTCAAGTAAGGATTACAAAAATTGTATCAATATGCACTATGGTTTCCTTCATAGGAAATTCGGGCTCGTTATAGAAGGGCAGATTCGAACCTGTTATCATCGCTACAAACGATCACACTACTATTATTTTAAAAATTATAACTATTAAACTAACGATGCTAATGCTATCTATTTTAAATGTATACGTATCAGTAAAGGACTGGGGATCCAGTAATATCCAAGATATTTAATGTCGTCACATTGTACAGTATTTGTTCTCTATCTCTATGCGGTTTAAAAATTATTAATTTAATTAATAAATAAAACCTAATTTACAACTTTCATACTAATAGAAAATTTGAAAATTAGTTGTGACAGATGTGACAATTGTGATCTCTGCCTAAGCATCTGAGAGTTATAGGGATGTTGAAAAAATATAAATAAATAAAAATTAGTACACGCCTATTCATACAACTTTGGATATCGTCCAAGATAAAGAACTTCGATTACGAAGACAATATACCGGCCGGGCGGTCGAATTAAACTGGTCGTTTCACGTACAACCGTCTCTTTCTAACGCGGAACGTGTGCGAGACAAGCGTTCAGTAGGGACGAACTTTTTGCGCTTTGTCTGCTTGACCAGATTACAATATGAAATGGAGTAGTTTTCATGTGTATGTTCTTTTAAATCAGTAACTTAGTTTAACATTTAAATGCAAGATATAAAGTCGTTTGTATTCGTTCGGGTTTGATTGATTGATTTAACCGAAATACGTCCACTGCTGGACAAAGGTCTTCACCGAAAAGGGAGACATTGCCTTAGTCGCCACTCTTAGCGGGCGGGTTGGCGATTACAGTAGGTGTCTGTGGTGCTCAAAGAGTGCTGCTACCCATCCCGTGGTTTATCTCTTAGTCGCCTTTTACGACACCCACTTGTAGATATAGTGTGGTACTATTTTTAGCCAGCACCACACGGCACGGTTAAGGTTTGAATAACGTTTAAATATACGACAATTTATATTAATCGAATGTTTGAAATTTATTTTAATAATATGAAGAAATGTAACGGTTTTATAATTAATTATTACATGCTACGATTTCGTGAGTGATATCTTATTTCATGAATAGATTTATGTTAATTAAGAATAAAATTGGTTAATATAGCATTTACTGGCAATATACTGTTTCACGTCCATTATGTATCGACATTTTTGGGCAATATACGGTTGCGTTCGGTATATAATTTCTGTATGGACCGATATACAATTTCTATATATAAACATCACACAATTTTACTGCGAACGGTTATAATAACACGAGGTACAAGTAAAAGAGAAGGAGTGTTTTTCACAAGCAAACTAAATTGTTTAGTAATCGCGTAATACAATTATATGTTATGAAACGTAATTAATAGTGGCACATTAGTGAAAGTAGGGGTTACTTCCTCCACGAATGCCGCACGGTGTCAAAGTTTGTGCGCGCTCTTTTATTATATAATAACTCAATATGGATAGACATATAAATCTGAAACTGAAAAAAAAATTAGTTAATTCGCAAATATGTACATTGCTATATTATGCACGCTCAATGGCTGCATTTAAACTTAAGGTAGTAAAAGAGTTACAAAAATATTTTATGTAGATATCGCTCCTATTTTTAGATTGTTCCTAATACCTAGTACCAGTGTTATCACTGAACTCTTAGTAAAAAAACGTAATATAATTTTCCAAATTATATAAAATAATGTGAACTCCACTACTGGTTCTGTTCCGACCAAATGACGTGCGGCATGGCGCGGTCAGTTTTTGTTCGTCATCCGAACTGGACGTTCCAAGTTCAAAATTTGAAAATGCGATCTCACAGAGATTCGATGTTTGAAATTTTGAATTACATATTTGGCTGTTCGTATAGGTACCATTAATTACTATGTATGTATGAGTTTGAATGAATTTCAATTTTGTGATATGTTTTTAACTGTTTTATAACTTACACATAAATAAATAGATAGATATAAATAAACTATAACATCTCACTATAAATTTGTACTTTAGTGAAATAAAATTTAATATATTTAACTAGGTAAATTATTTATCTCGTTTTATCCAATTATTGAGTTTGTGTATTTATATAAAGCGATGATAGCGCTGTTGGTAGTGCAGCCGGATTTCGCGTCAATGGATGCTGGTTCGAGCCGCTTATCCAACTCTAAAACCAACCTAAGGTTTCGGTGATGGAAAACATCGTGTTTGGGAATTACTTAATAATGGCCGCCTTGGTTCAACATCAAGTTTGAAAACCTGACACCAAATACTAATAAGTGTGTTCCGGCATCATCACTTGATAACTTAGTATGACGGTAAATCTTGGACCACATCGCCACTTAACATCAGGTGAAATTGCAATCAAGAGCCTATACGGTATAAAATGTGCTTACAGGCACATATCGTTGCCTCTGCAGAATACATGTATAATGTGCCTCCGGAGGCCCTGGCATCTTTGCGCCGGTTAGGGACGTGGAGTGTTTAGTCAGTCGGTTGCGGCCAACCTGACACACGGACACCTAAAGTCGCCTCTCGCAAGGGGGTTGTGACTCGGTGTCTATGGTCTGTCACGAGGATCACACGTGTGCGAAAAACTCGGTTTTTCGGCGCACGTCCGAGCGTTCAACGAGCAGATTTAAACCACGTAAAAAAAAAAAAAAAGGCACATATCGTTAAAAATAGATAATGAATACGTATTTAAGATTAACCATTATTTATCATCATCATAGGTATATATGTTACTCCAGAACCAATCATACGATTACCATGAGTTTTTTTTACATCATAGATATAATTATTATCTAGGTCGATTTTAGTATTAGGAATAATACAAGGAATAATACATAGTAAGTAATGAGGGAAACAACTTACAGGCACTGCCTAGTTTAGAGCCTTAGTTAAGGCTATATTATTTCGTAAATGTTTTGTTGAAATAAAAATGTTTGTATTTAGATGCTCTTCGTATTATGAATTATGCATACTAAGTCACTAAGTACATCGAGCCGCTTCAGCCACGCAAGGACATGGTATGTTATATCATGGTGTTTATTTTGCCTGTTCAGCATAGTTACTCTTCCTTAGCGGATCCACATTGGATGGGCTTCGAAAGTCACAGTTTTACTGTAACCATAACCTTGACAGAAGCCCAGAAGTTTGCAATGTTATATCTTGAGCTGGCATACTCTGTATCCCTCCCGATAGCGACCCATAGCGAACTGCGATCCCCAATTGGGGAAGCTCTTGTCACCACCGTTGCATCCACTAGAGTCATACAACACACACACACACACGCTTGCATACTACAAGCAAGGTGCATAGGGTTCTGTAAAAGACAATATTTTTGTAATTTATTCACCACAGTGTTAGCTAGAATCTGTCCAAATTTGTAACCCTCTTTCCTCTTGTCAACATAGTAAACAAAGCTGTAACCCTCCACCCTCACTGATTACGTCAGCATTTGCATAATTATAAACAAAAAGAAAATTATAGTGCAATGATGATTTACTTACGTAATCACCATTCAGACATCCTGCCAGTCACCAAATCCATCAAATTAAGCAAAATATAGTCTCCCTCGCCATCCATTGATCTATTGATCCTAGAATAAATTCCGTATAATTTTTCCTGGTTAGTAATTCATGCTGAGGCTTGTACCAATTCGGTGCAGTTGCGCTGGTTACTGTTTTCAGTGAAGTGCTATAAGCGCTAGCCCCAAAGCTTGGTGAAGCTGTAAAGGTCTTACAGATTAATGGCGTTTAGCCGCTTTGAAAAAAATGCGTGTTTTCATGAAGCAGTTTGTTCCTTCCTTCCTAAAGCATCAGGTTCTTCAAGCTTCAGTAATATGAAGAGGAATTTATGCAGACTGACATTATATCACTAGACTTATGATCAAGTGAAAGGACAAATTTACCCAAAGGGTAATTTAGTGGGCTATTGGAGTTTCACTGCGTGATCCGCATGAGGAGAAACAAAAGTAACAGACATTGTCTGAAGAATTGCCAAACTTAAGTGACAATGAGCTAGACACATTGCTGGTAGAACCGATGCCTGATAGGGCCCACGGGTTTTCAAATGACTGCCGCGTCCAGGAAAGTGCGTGGGTATCCCTCCACAAGGTGGACTGACGACCTGGTGAAGGTCGTGGAAATCCGCTGAATGCGGGTGGCGCAAGACCGGTCATCGTGGAGATCTTTGGTGGAGATGTCCAGCATCCATGGATAGATTATCAAGTGCATTAAGTTACTTATTCAAACTCTGAAAAAAAAAGCAATCTTTGGGTCGCATAATATTAAGCCAATAGAGTAAGGTTTATCTGAAGGTCCAGAATATCCCGAAGCTAGAATAGCGCTTTAGATTACATATAATAATATCAGCCTTTATTGCTTAAAAGACAAAGACCTGTAACATTTTTACTCTTAGCTAAAATATGTTAATCTTCACTGACAATCTCTTCTGCTTGTCTTACGACATAGTCCTCTACCAGAGATTTCCACATATATCTATCTTTCGCAATGCTCATTCATCTTTCTCCTGCTAACTTCTTCATATTGTTCATACCTTTTTGTTTGGAACCTGCTTTTTTTTTTCATTTTCCATTACTTGAATACCACTCGATGATTTATTTTGTTCATTTTCAGCATGGTTAATTTTCTAATAACGCCCGCATGGGAAGCTACCATAAGTTTATAAAACCTATCATCAAATATAGGTTTGTTCCGGCAGCATTACTTGAGAACCAGTACATCTAGGCTTAGTGTGTTTACCATCCTAGACCACATCATCACTGAACATCAGGTGAGATTGTAGTCAAAGTATTATGACAAGCAAGTCTTAATCTCAAAAGGTTATTACAGGGTGGATCATTACGTGAACGAAAGTGATGTCTGGAATGAACCCACATCTCTGTGCTTCCGTTAACATTAGCTAAGACTATGATTTGTGTAGTTTTTTTTATTTAAAAAAGTATATAAATTATATTTATACAAAAAAAAAACCAGATCGAGTTTCTTACCGGCTCTTCTCGACAGGGTTGTTTTCCAAATCGGTGTAGTGTTTTAGACGTTCATAAGCGTGTTCTTAGAGCCTAAACTGAATAGATATTTTTTGAATTTGATTTTTGAAAGGACTGATCGTATACAGTATAAATAAATGATGCTCTGTTTTTGCTGGATCTTACCTATTATACTTACCTATTATACCATATTACTTGTCTATTATAATTTTTGATATTTTATCATTCGAATAACTTTTATTTTATTTTTTATGTGTCCTTAATCGTCCTTATTTTTATTTCATTTTAATGTTTAATATTTCCTTTGCTTGCTTTTGTAAACTTTTATTTCCGTAATTCCGTAATTCTTTTTTATTATTGCCAAAGTCGGACCCCTGTACCCATTAGGGTACATGTGTTAAATACTATTATTATTTTTTTTTTACCTTCAGGTTAGATAACGAGCCACATAATGAAACGATGATAGCTCAGTTAATAATGTGATCCAATTCCGCGTCGATGGACGTAGGTTCCAGTCTACCTATCCAACTCTCTCATGATCCTGTATTTTCGGAAAAAGAACATATCGTGACAAAACCATAGCATAGAGGTAGAGTATTTTGTACTCCATCACTCTCAAGTTTAATAATCTGTCGTCAGACACTAATAGGTGAATTAGCTGTATAGGCAGCATTATTTAAGAATCTCTAGGTTAAGTGTGTTCGTGTGTGCATTCCGAAGTCCAGCATGGGACCGTATCGTCGCTTAACATTTTGTGATATTGTGGTCAATGAGCTACGTAGTATAAAAATATACATTTTTTTTTATTATTTAGTCCCTTTACATTTCACACATAATCCAAGTTCTGTTTCCCCTATTTTTTTATGTCTTTATTGTTTTCAGCTTATTTCTATTTTACAATCTTATTCTATTTCTTATCTCTTGTTCTATTACATTTTGTTTTGTCGGATCTTTGGTTATTCATAATTCTTATGATAGTTTTTATATACTTATTTTTAATTTTACATGTTAATCTAATTTTATGTTCAGTCTATTACATTCTGTAAAAAAAAAATAGATTGAGTGATACTTGAGTTATAACCGCACTAACGGATTGATATAGAGAAGAATTGAAGATGCTTCTTAAAAAGGGCAAAGGTAGGCAAAATATTTTAAGACTTTTCTACCCTGTTTACCATTCTTCCTTTATTTTTTGCATAGTTAGTATCACCAATGGTGTGTGTTATGAATAAAAAAAAATGGAACTATGTTTTTTTAATTCTAATTTTAATTTTATTTTTATAGTGATTAAGATGGAATTAAAACCACCGTGAATTAATTATTATTTATAAATAAATAAATTCATTAAGCGACTTTTTTGGCAGAACCTTTGTCTGTCATGTAGCAGTTGTTATATTTAATCCATTCACTTGCACATGTGACTCGTAAGTTGCGTAATTTTTGTGGCGTTTTGTATGATATAGCGTTGGTTATTGTATACAGATTTGTGTTGGAAATAATGACGTGAAACCTTTATTCCAAGGTGCCACGAAAACTCCACATTTTAGTAAGACGAGGCACCTATTTTCCTGAAGCTTAGAAACGTTGGCACAAGATTGAAGACATAACTTATCAACATACCGTTGGGCTTGTTTATGTAAAACGAAGTTTAACGCTATTAACCAAGAGGAAGAAATTCAATAAACAAACTTAGATCATAATTAAACTTAGTATTTTGAACCCTAACCTATCGCAATTTTATAGTTCATCCTTTTTACCAAAAAAAAAAAAAGGAAAACACAAAACAAAAAAAACCAGCCGAGACAATGCACTCGCCTGCAAAAAAAGAATCCAACCCGCAGGCGCGCATAAAATATTGTCGATTTAACTGCCCGCTCTAAGGCTGTACTTGGAAATGTGTCGACTTATGCTAACTTAAGCCACACCTCGTATGGCACGCCTACACCGTATCGTTTGTCTCGTTCACGCACCTTGGAAGTTATATATCGGTCTCTGTTCGCCACGCGACGCCTACGCGCTCAAGTTAGCCCGGTTTTTAGTAGCGGCAAAGACGTCGTCGCGGACGGCGCTTCGGGAAAATCGCTAGCGTGCGTGTTTTTCATACATTACAAAAAAAAAAAAAACAGTTTTCAGTACAGTGTGTTTTCAGCGGAAAAAAAAATTCTATTGGAATGACTATTAATATTAGTAATCGTTATCCGTGATGTGTGACGTAGATGGAAGTAGTGCTGTCTCGTTCGCACGATAGAGGATTTTTTTTTACGTCTCCCTCTCCGAACCGGTGTGGTTTTTTTTTCAGTGTTGTGTTTTTAATGTTATTGTTTTTTCTTTACGTCCCTAGATGTTTTTCAGTGATTATTGTATGACACGATGATGGTGGGTTTATTATTATTAGCTATAACTAATTTAATTTGATTTAGACATGACCAGAAACGAATGGTTATTCATTGAAATAATTATTATTTCATTATGGGATTAACAGTGATTTTTTCGAGCCGTTTATCTTTGATGTTAAATTGAAATTTTGTACCCAAAAGCTGGGGTAAATAACAGTCCTGGAGAGGTGCGATATCATATTAAATGCAAAGAAAATAACGTTCTTAATTTTTCTCTAAAATAACCTATTATTATTATTATAACTATTACAAATTAGGGAGGCGGGAGGAGATTTTAGCACAAGATTGAGAAGCGCAGTCCGATTCCATTTTACAAAAGTTAATTTTATTCGGGATTGAATTCGGGACGTTTTTATATTAAAACAACCACTGCGCTATCACTATTATCCTAAGTTACTACTTATCCAGTAATTTAACTCGTGTTTTTTTTCATCATTTTCGCTTCGCCTATTACATGTATGGAGCTTGTTAAATTCGTTAACCTTTACTACCCCCGCTCCCAAAAATTAAAGCGTGATTTTATAGACCATAGGTATAACATTCTTTAATAAATGCGGTATCAAAAGTATTTTTTCAAATCGGACGTTCAGTTCCCGAGTTAAGCTCGTTCAAACAAACAAACAAACAACTTTATAATATGAAATGTAAAATTTTTTATGTACTGTTAAATGATGATGTGTCCCAATGTGGGTAAACACGCTAAACATAGACGTACTAGCTCTCAAGTGATGTTGCCGAGAAAACATCTATAGACTTTTAAACATGAGTGTAGTTGCCAGCCGTTCGCGTTAGTAGAAATACCTTGTAATCGCAAAATTTTCTGATTTTCTTTTGCTGGTAAAGCAAGGTGTCATTAGAGTAGGTGGATATATGAGTATTGGATACGTTTTTTTCATTAAGACTATCTACAGATTATAAACTAAATCTATACCTATTATAATGTGGTAAATTTAATAGATTTTAATTTTATTATCCTATTAACGATACGCGCAGCATACTATTTAGACTATATAAAAATTAGATCATTTAAAATGTTTGATCGATGAAGGCGATACTTTGCGGAAATCCATTATAAAAAAATATGATGTATGTTCTAAAATACGTGATAGCTGAAAATAAGCGTGAAATAATGAGGTGGAACTAGCAAATTAACAAAGAAACTCTAGAGAACAAGTTTCAAGAATATGATATCTTAACTTTGCCCTCCCAATACATCTTCGATAACTTAATGCATATTCGTAAAAATTTAGACAACCTAGATCTAGTGAATGATCGTCATAATTTTAATATTAGAAGTAAAGACAAGTTGCCCGTCCCACGCTTTAGGCTAAGTAAGTGCAATAAAAGCTTTATAGGTAATAGTATTCGGTTTTACAATAAGATCCCGAGTAACATTACCGATTTACCTGACAATAAGTTCAAGTATTATGTCGAGCAAGTTTTAATCTCAAAAGGTTATTACAGGTGGATTATTACGTGAACGATAGTGATGTCTGGAATTAACCCACATCTCTGTGCGCACCCGCTAACATTAGTTAAGACTATGATTTGTATAGTTTTTTTATATTTCAAAAAATGATATAATATATTATATTAATATGAAAAAAAAAGAAACAGATCGAGTTTCTTGCCGGCTCTTCTCGGCTGGGTTGTTAACCGAACCGGTGGTAGTGTTTTAGACTTAGGGCCTAAATTGAATGAAGATTTTTTTGATTTTGTAAAAACATCAACCATATTATTTATTAATTTTAAAATGTATATATCGTCAATACACAATCGTACATACGCACATGCACACAAAGATACAAACACAGTAACAAATACTACTATTTAAATTGCCCAAAGAATGTAATAATAACTGTTTAAATCTACATCTATATACGCTGACACTGACATCATCTCTGATCACTGACATCATCTGACACTGAGCCATTTTTCCTTTAATCCTCATAATGCAGGTAGAAATGATTTCGCATTTTCCGAATAATCTCACCACGCACGTCACTTTTTTTTTTTTAAAACTCACTTAATGCTGTTAACCGTCAGAGCATCGATAGCTTCACCAAACTTCTGTAGTGAGCACTTAAGACACTTTTTTTCTTTTTTTTTTTTTTTTTTTGTACATGGAATAGGCGCAGTGCATTGACCACAACCTAACCTATTGATATTTGGCTTCAGGTTTTCAAACTTGAGGGTGGTAGCTATCCAGGCGAGTATCATTAGAAAATACCCTTCCACCATGTTATGGTTTCCTCACGATACTCTCCTTCACCGAAAGCTCAGGCCGATATTAGAGTCGGATAGGTGGGGATCGAACCCGTGTCGATTGACGCGGAATCCGGCCGCACTACCCGCTGTGCCACCATCGTTTCAAACCGGGAAAGTGATGTCTAGTGCAACAGCACAAAAGTAACTCGGATCTTTGCTTAGTCTGTAGACCTGAGACGTTAGCATATAACTTTAGCGTATCTACGGTATATCTAATCTATTGCATACACCATTAACGTATCTATTAATAAAATACTCTTTGTCCAACGCCGTATATCATAATGTAAATCGATTTAAACGATGAGTGTGTTTAATTCAGTTTTTAACGAAATTGAGATTTTTGTACTGTTAGATAATTATATATATTTTTACTTATTTATTATACAATTAGTGTAATAAAGCGGAATTAAAGCCTGAGGCATTCTCTCAAAGATAAAGATAAAAAAATGAACATTTGCCCGTACATAGCATTTCAATAAATCCAAAGATTTTCGATCGCTAATAATGATCGGAACAAACTAGATGTTCCGGCGCAAACTAAAAATTTTAATATACGACATTACGCGTGGGAGGTGCCGAAATGATTGTCAACTTCACAGGACTTATTTATTTATTTATTTATTTCTAGGAAACCCAACAGCATACATAATTATATAGAATAACACACATTGTTTAGTAATTAAAGCCAAGACAGGGTTCCACCATTACTTCATAGTGCTTTATAATTATAATATTAATACAAGTTAAAAAAAAAGGCACTATTGTCTGACGCTGGAGCTGTGACGCTTGTATGTGTTGTGTGTGTGGAGTGTCGTGTGTTTGAATGTCTAAGCGAGTGATTGAGCGTGAAGACTTGTCTTATGATATATGACATATGTTAATAATTAATTTATACATTTTCGCGATTTAATTTTATTATTTCGTTTTTAAATGACTGTTTTGTGTGTCGAAATATATCTATGGAATCGTATTGTTTATTATATGAGCGAGTAATACGACATAGAACCGAATTCTGAGCATAGTTAGTTTTAGCGTATGGGACGACTAGCAAAGGTGTCTTGCGTGTACAAACTTCTTCATTCAAATAACTCGCTCAGCAACAATTGGCGACCGCGGCGTGATATGAACACGCAATTTTCTGATAAACTCTGCGGATTTAACTAGGGGCTAAATTTACGCTGGTTAAGGGTAACTACGGGTGTCAAGTTGTCCCTTACAGGACAAACGTAACAGCGTATAGTTACAGGAATGTGTGGGGAAAGTGTCACTGCATCACGTTGGCGGCGAGTACAGGAGTACTCCCTAACTAGGGAGAGTTGGGAGTCGGAATACGTCCTTGGACGCTTCTGGACGGAGTCCTGGGGTGTGACCGAGTCCCACTTCAAGGGTCGTAAAAAGTCATTAAGCTTCACCTCCCTCCCCGCTCTTTTTAATTGAGGTTGGATCTTCGAGATGGTCAATTACTTGGTAGTATATATACTGTTTTTGTGCACAAACTCCTGCTATTCAACTCTTGAGTTGGATAAGTGGGTAATTCCATGGGTTTACTAAAAAAAAATCCCTTTAAGCAAAAAGCAGATAGATTTCACATTCATACCTATAGGTCATTTTTCATTCATCTATGTTACGTTTAATAATATATTGAAAAAAAGTAATAAGTATTTACCAGTTTTGGAAGCAGAAAACACTCTTAAAACCTAGTTACACCTGCAACTCTGATCGCAACCCGGTTAAGTATCTAACAACAAGTAATCAATTTTTCAATCGTATTTAAAATTGTCTTCATAATTTTGTCCAACATAACAAAATATATACTAGAGTATGACCAAAGAACCTGAATGAAATTTAAAATTTTGCGAATTGGATTAGTTGTTTTTGAGTTGACAAACTTAAGTTCAAAAATATTAAAATAAAATCTAAAAAAAAAAAAGAAAGTTATTAATACTTAATTAAAACCTGTGGTATACGCACCGCGGAAATAACTGTGGTGTCTTACTGGTGTTCTGGGGAGACCTTGAATAGGCTTTACGGTCCTTTGATGAGTTTCCAGCTAATCTCACTAAATGTTGTAATGCACGCACCTAGATTAGACTGACTGCTAGACTTCCACTGGTTGATGATGATTATGATGCAACGAACGCACACACGAACACAAAATCACCCTGGTTATGGTGATTGTTGTTAAAACGTTAGTTTTTTCAACTGACATTGTCTTGCGTGGCAATCAAAAAGTTAGCGTCTCAATACTGCTAATGGTAACGATTTTTTCATTCATTCATTCAACCATAAGACGTCCACTACTGGACACAAATCTCCACCATAATAATAATGCCATAATCGCCACGCTTGTCAGGCGGGTTGGAGATCGCAGTAAGGTGTTTTACCACGGTGGTAGGGCCTTTCCTAATAATGCCCATCTGGGTAGCTACCATTCTAAAGTTTGAAAACCTCTCAACGAACACCCAATAGCTGTGTTCCTGCAGCATCATTTAAGAGCCAGTGCATCTAGGCGTAATGTGTTTTCTACCCTGAACGCTATTATCGTCACTTTACATCAGGTGAGATTACGGTCATAGCACTGAACCTATAATCGTATATAACAAAATTTATTCTTAATTTTTATTTTGTTACGGCTGCGCCCGCGTTTCAGGTAATTATCACTGCGTGGTTTTTAATTTTTTTTTCTTACGGAACCCTAATTATTTTCAAAGTGTTTTTTGCTAAAAACTTTAAGCAAAGATATTTCTCTCAAATTCAAATACCTTTTTTTCTTTTTTTTGTTGTCGGGGGGAAATGCATTTACGCACTAACTACCCTTACCCATTGCATTAGTGAGACCGAAGTCCCCCAATGCAATGGGTAAGGGGGCACGGAGGGACGAACGCCGTGCCAGTGTGGGACTCACCCGGGCGAGAGTCGCCCGGAAATACCCACTAAAACCCCCCGGGACCGTCCGCCGCATTTGGGATGGGGGCGATACATTGTACATTGAATCGAATTTTATTCACAACATCATTAGTTTTTTTTTTACGCGGAACCCGAATCATTCACGAAAAATTAAAGTAGTCCAAGTTACGCAGAGTAACTTCAGCTATCTACCAAAAAGAGTCCCGCCAAAATAGGTCCAGCCGTTTCTGGGATTAGCCGAAACAGACAGACAAACAAAATTGTATTTTTGGTATAGACGTCGTATCGTATATATGTACATTCATAAGTATATAGTAAAATAAAAAAAATTACATTTTAATTGTATTTAGTAAGTGTAGGTTACAAATCTGCACTAGGTGATGTGAATCTACCTATTTTTTAAATTTGGTCTAATGAGCCAGTGGGCGGGGTCTGTTGTGGGCGTGTACAAAGGGGCGTAGCTAACAGGTCATTCAACCCGCTACATATGCTGCTCGTAGTGATGCTATAGACACTATATGCCCAGCGGTCACTCACTCAGTATGGTGTTTGGTGCTTTATTTGCAATTCTATTGACTTATACGCTCAAGTTGAGCGCTCAAGTATTTATGTTGTTAGATACTCTGTGATTAAGAATCCGATTTGATCTTCACGGGTTTTAGGTTCATTTGTTTTTTTTTTTTTAATATGAAATCGATTTTCTATTATTGGAAGTTATATAATACAGTCAGTACGCGCCATTGCATTCCGTTATAAATTAGCCGTGCGCCAGCAGGCTGCGCACGCGTTTCACATATTCTTCACTGCGTTTTCTTTTTTTTAACTTAGGATATTTTTAATTTTCCAAAATAATTAGGTATCCGCGTAAATAAATAAAACTTATAAAAGTGTGAATAAAATCCGATTCAATGTATAATTTTACGGGCAAGTGCTTTAATTTATGAGAAATATTTATACTTTATCTTAGTGCAAATTTTTTTTTTAGGAAAATAATTAGGGTTCCGTACAAAAAAAAATTAAAACACAGTGAAGAATATATGAAACGCGGGGCACACAATAAAAATTTATTACGACATAAACATTTCAGATGGTAATTCAATGTCCAATATTGAACTGGTAAGGTTTATCAGTCGCCACGAACGAACAGTTAGGTACGAACGGTATTATTGAAGCGAAAACAAATAATTTATATGTCGATTACCGATAAAAATAGGAAAATAATTGAAAGCTGGCTTAAACGCCAGGTTAGTGCTCAAGTGGTTAAAATTGTTATTTATCCAAGTAACGGATATATATACATATATACAAGCAGATAGACGTGACCTTTTATAATATGTAGGTATGTATTTTTTGCTGGCATGAGAATGATAGATAAAGTTAAAAATAGTGTGATAAGGGAACGTTGTGGTGTGGTAGAGGGTGTAGTGTAAAAGATAGAGAAAGGGATTTTTTTTTTAAATCATTTATTTTTACAGGGCTTTTACACATTAGTGTATGCCAGCCCTATCGGAGCATACCCAATATATCTTACAAAACAATAAAAAAAAACATATACAACTAAATTAAATTATCTCTTAACTTACTACTTGTAAAAATAAAGTTCCATAGCAGAACCGAGGTCCGATTCTGCTAGAACACCATGGAACATGCCTATATCTAAATAACATAATCCTAATGACAAAATCTTCAAGAAAGGGATTTATTAGTTTGGATACGAAGAGTGAATGGATGAAATAAGATAGACGAAACAAATTAACTGTTGACTGGGTAAGCTGGTAAGGGTCGTCCTAGGCGAACGTTTCTCGACTAGATCGAGGACGTTCTGGAGAAAGGGCATAACAAAAGTGCACGTAACGGAAGAGCATGTATAAAATCGCTTATGAAAGAGGAAGTAGCGAAAGACGTGTGTCAGGAAGGATTGTTGTCTCTGCATACCCTTACGGGATAGAGTCGTAACGTTATGTATTTCATGGCGGCCTAACTTTATAGAAGTAGGCCGCGCGTCTGTTACGATAAATGAAAATGTAAAATTAACACTTAATATGTCGATTACCCATAAATATGTGACAATAGGAAGACAATGGAAAGCTGGCATAAACGCCAGGTTAGTGCTCAAGGGGTTAACATAATGAAATAATAATTATAATTGAAATACTTGTAACAATGTTATCACTTACCCAATTAAGAACACAAAAAAGAGAAGTGAATATCTAAAAGATGATTTGATATTATATATACATATCGAATCTGCTTATTTGTTTGTCTGTATCGGTGAACGAGCGTAATACAAAAACGATCTACAATAGATTTCATTCCAATTTTCGGCAAATGAATTTCCTCCCCCCCCCATCCACCACCACCAATATAATGATTAATTTAACCGTTTTTTCTGTTTCGAATTCACTAACTCTATTAATCTGAAACGTCGGGAAAAATAACCCCGGCTTTAGATTATAGATAAGTCTTAACCAAGCAGAATTTTAAATAATTCTGACTTTTAGGAATACGGTTAGGGTACCGTGTAAGAAAAATTAATAACTATATTTATTACGCAGTGAAGAATATATGAAAGGCGAGCGAGCCGTGGGCACACAGCTATTAAGAAATAAATAAAGCATAGAAGCCTCCTTGGCTTACTTGATAGGCCCATAAGTAATACATGAGACGATGGTACAAACTTCGGCTTGAGTTGTTAACGGAATACATAATCTGCGACAAATCCTAGCTAAACTTATCTAGGTATACTCAATTCTTACAAGTAATATCCATTCAACCGAATGACCAGTGCACACTGGTGGTCATAGGTCTCCCTCAGACGGGGGAGATTGCCGTACTCGCCACGCTTAGCAGGCGGGCTGGCGATCGCAGTCAGGTTTTTGTGGTATTCAGAGGATGCTGCCATCCCCTGAATTATCCCTTACTCGTCTTTTACAAGACCCATGGGAAGATATGGGGTGGTACTATTCTTAGCTGGAACCACACTGAACAAGAAATATACGCTCCAGTATTTAGTCGCACTCCTTACAAATCAGTTTTTTTTTAATTGATATTTCAATATTAAGCTATGATGGCGCAGTTGGTAGTTCGGTCTGATTCCTCGTCGATGGACGCAGGTTTGAACCCATTCAACTCTTTAATAAGCCTGAGCATTCGGTGAAGGAAAACATCGCAAAGAAACCATAGTACAATGGTAGGACGTTTTGCCCGCCTAAGTGGCTACCATCCTCACTAATAGTTGTGTTCTGGCAGTGTCATTTGAAATCCATTACCTCTAGGCTTAGTGCCTCTACTATCCTGGACCTCATCGTCACTTAACATCACATGAGAATGTGGTCGAAGCGCTGAGCCTACACTATTGCAAACAAAGCCGACATATTTGTTATTAATAATGTAGGTATAAAATCCATAAATTTTATCTGTCTCTGTTCTATAGAGTATAGGTTTAAAGACTGCAACATAATTTCTCATTTAAAAATCTTACTACAGACCGCAAACAGTTCTTCATGCTATAGCACATAGGCAGTGTATAAAAATAGCCATTTAAATATAACATATTAATTATTTTTTTCTTTTTTTTTTTTACAGATTCTATGCAGAAGACTAAAACCAACAAACAAAGTTACATAATGCTTATAGTAAATATATGCATATTTATAAAATCGTGTACATAGTGCAATTATTAAATTTAAAAATCATTACATTCAATTAAATTGAAAATACGGTGCTTTAAATCATGCAAAAATAGTTTCAATTTGTTAAAAATATTTTAAAATATAAAAACAAAGTTAACTTATAAAACAATATGTTATTTTATGTTACAGAAATATAATTTCATGTTTTATGAATGATCACATAATCTATTTCTTGAACATAAAAATCGATCAATGAACAGAAAAATACTAATAATATTTACTTTTAAGTTTGTGTATCACGAAGACATATAAATTACCAAAAAAAACATGAACGAACAATCCAATCGTGAACACATCAAACATAAAAATAATTTATATGATCACGTTTGTGTGACGATACAATTTTTATGAACAGGAAACAGGACGAGTGTGGTGAAATTTAAACGGTGAATAGTTTGTGAGAATGCGGTATTTATGAGTGACTGTCGTGAACAGAGCTGCGATATGTACACCACGTGGTACAGTCGCGGTGATGGCGGTATGCATCATCACCAGATGGGTCAGCTGTACCACCACGGACCTCCTATGATAAAGACTGAAGCTGGAATTAATAGTGATTGCATGATGGCTGTCGATTATGCACCGCCTATTAAGGTGAGATCTTCTTTATTACTTGCGAATAGCTTTTTCTAATATACTATATCTTTTAGTATAAGAAGACCAGTGGCTTATACTTCAATATATAAATTAATCTATTTTAAAATATCAAGTGTTGTTCAAGGTGGTTGACTGAGTAATTAAGGCATGAAAGCGTAACAAACAAACAAACTTACATTATACATATAATAATAAAAATCAGTTAAGGTCACCATATAATCAAATTAAATCAAACATTTAACACCTTAAAAAGAACGTATGAAGTTGAAGATTGTAATTGAAAAAAAAAAACGACAGGATATTTTGTAAATAGTACAATAAGTACCTTAGGACAATAAAACGAAGTAATCTACTAACTTTTTTTTTATTCACGGGGAAATGCATTTATGCATCTACCTCACACGCGGGAGAGAGGGTATGTGGGACTCACCCGACGTGAAGCGCCAGAAATACCCACTAAAATCCCGCTGCCTTCACGGAACGACATGGGATGAGTCCAGCAAGTCCAGCAAGTCCGTCGTCCCAGCGGCAAGTAACCCCGCTCAAGGAGTTGTGCTATTCTCGGTAGAGGAAACACTTATAGATTCGCGTTACCAATGCTATGACGTCAGCCGTCAACATACTACAGTATATCAAGTATAAGATAACTATGGAGTTATCTTATACTTGATATACTGTAGTATGTTGACGGCAATATCCGGGCAATAATCGTGTTCATTTTCTTATATATGGATATAAGAAAATGAACACGATTATTGCCCGGAGCGCAGATAAGTATAAAAACCAGATAAACGTTAAAATTTAATAATTTCTATTAACAAATAACAACAAATATTAAGAAATAATAAAAACAGTTTCTCCAAAGTTTCAAGTTGTCATTTCTGTCGCCAGCCATGAGATGCCTAGCTCTATTTCACAGATGTTTTTAAATTAATTAATCAGAAAGTCAAGAAAAGTTCTAAGAACACCATAATGTTTTAGTTTAGTTTAATCGGTAAAACACAATTAACGCAGCATTTAAGATATGAAGCAACAGCCCAAACACAATTAATGCCTAAATAGTCATAGATAGCATCAATTGTAGGTCTTTTTCCATATATTCTGTCAGTAATAACCCTATTCGGGGTATTGCAAACTAGAAAAATGTAAAATCAAATCAGTTCAACGTTTTTTCTAAATTCAATGGAACGCATTTACGCATAAATGGATTCAATTCCATTTAATAATGTCAACGGCTTATTGATTTGGATAAAAAACGTCAATTGAATAATAATTCGACAGCGAATTGTAACTGATTTCGTGTTCTGTTGTGCTTGCAATTTTACATATCCAAGCGCGACCACATACAACATATTCCATACCAGCAGTGCCCGCGGCTTTACCCGCTTGTAATTCAGACAATATGCCAGCCTATGTTAACCCCCTGAATGCAATATATGTCGGTACCAATTTTGATCGAATTCTGTTCAGTAGTTTTTGCGTGATTGGTGAACAAATGAATAAACAGACCGACAGAGAAATGAAAAATTAAAACCACTGAAATGTGTTTTGTAGTGGATTCTGAAGCCTCGCATAGTATTTTTTCTTAAACATCTTCAATGTACAGATTTCGTCTCGTTACACTTTTATTATATGTATAAACTGACACTGTGAACATAATTATCTCGTACCAACAGTTATAAAACAGAGAGAAAAAATCTTAACTATTTTCCTATCGCAAATAATTATGAATAATTATTGACTAACCTTTACGTATTGTATAAAAGACAACGTCTTTATGTCTGTCTATATCTTCGTTATTTGCTTTATAATTTATAAACCACTGCATATGATCATTTTCTTATAAATCATACGTGTAATTTATATTTTACATATAACATTACATAAGCTCACGCCTGTTAACTCCGAAGGGTTAGGCAGAGGTGAAGTAGCGGAACTACACCAGCCGCATTTCGCGGAGCTTAGTTCCGTCCCAGATGTGACAGTGGGCGAGCCTGTTGCCATATCGGGCACAAAAACCAGACTCCGGGATGATACTGAGTAGAAAAACCCAATATCACTGACCCGACCCGGGGTCGGACCTGAGACCTTTTTTTTTTTGTCGGGGGGAAACGCATTTGCGCACTACCCTTACCCATTGCATTAGTGAGACCGAAGTCCCCCAATGCAATGGGTAAGGGGGTGCGAAGGGACGTCTCCGCACCAGTGTGGGACTCGCCCGGACGTTAAGCGCCCGGAAATACCCACTAAAACCCCCCGGGGCCGTCCGCCGAATTTGGGATGGGGGCGATACAGGATTGCTAGGCATGCCACCGCGTCGCCCCCTGCGGCGAACCCACCGGGCCTCGTCTGTGCAATGGCCCAATGGGGATGGGGGGAGAATGCCCCCCCACCTCTTCGCCCACCCCCCCGAAGGGAGGCATGACCCAACGGTCAACAGTCCGGGGGGCAGGATATACTTCCTGCCCCCTCATGAAAAAGGAAGAAAGAGTGGGACAGAGCAGTGGCGGGCAAAGAAAAAGAGGAAGAAACCCGCCACTGCAACAGAAGAAGAAAGAAAGAAACAACCTCCTCCTGAGGGCCACTCAGAAGCAATCAGCCTCCAAACAGTAGGAAGAGAGTGATCACTGCTCAGGCTGTAACCACCTCCCCCCCCCCCCTCCCCAACTTCTCTCCCCCCCCCCCCTGGCGAACCAGATACCTGAGAACGACAGTCGTACCGTAATACAACTGCGCCATTGAAGCAGTCAATTTATATTGTAGTGTGTATTTTGTGACATTAGACAAATTATAGATAAAGCTATTGCGTTAAGTTAAGCTGACACAAAAGCACCAACTAGTACGTTATTTTGTAGCATTGTGGCAACACCATTAAAAAGATATCATACAATAAATAAATATGAAATTTAAATTTGAAATTTACTAATAATAATTTAAGTTATTTTTTTTCTTGACCCATCATAAAGCAGACCGTAAACAAAGTTAATTAAACTCATCATCTCTTTACCCTTATCCCATTTTACATTTGGGGTCTACGCAACATGCCTTTCTCTTCCATTCCTCTCTATTTACAGTCATCTCTGCATTCACTTCCTTCTTAAACATATTAGCTTTCACAAAGTCCATCCATCTTTTTTTTAGTCTTTCCCTTCCCATATAACCGTCCACATTCATATCCAATATCTCTCTCACAACATCCACTATCTTTCCTGCGCATCACATGTCACCAGGACAGATGAACAAACAAACAAAGTTAACTATTAATAACAAAATAATAATCTGATCAAAAATACAAAACTTTTTTTTATTATATTAGAGATCTCGTTGGTACTATACTAATGACGTCACACTTTCCGTATTTCATACAAGTTTTGTACCGTCATTCGTTTCGCGAGAAACAGATAAAGCATCTCGATTCCCATAAAATAATTTGAAGCTCACATCTCAGAATTAGACTAACTGAATTATATTTTGTTCTGTATACGTTTACATTTCAATTATATTAATCATTTTGTGTTATTTTTTTTTCTAATTAAACACCAGACAACTAATTTATACTATATGTGAACGATGCCGCGGGGCATATATAATGTTATATAATATAAGATAATGTGCTCGCGCAGGTGCGGACCACGTACCTACGCAACGCACGCGCTTAAGTAATTTTCCTATCATGGCTTTACATATTTATGATAGTTCTCTCTTCATTCTATTAATGTGTCGAATACGCATAAGAATGAAGCAATAGGAAAACAATGGAAAGCTTGCGTAAACGCCAGGAAGGTGCTCAAGGGGTTAATGTAGTTCATAACATCTTATTTGCAATTGCTTTCCAATAGATTCCTGTTGATAGTACGTTAGAACAGGAGTTCTCAACCCGTTGCGCGCGGGCCGTAATGCGGCCCGCATACGGTTTTTAAATGGCCCGCACAAGTGAATCACCATATTCCCTCCAAGTTGAGAGTGTTGCGTACAGTAGACCTTGTAGTTCTTGAATAGTTTCGGATCAAAATTTTACGTATGTAAAAAGCTGTACTTGAATCTTAATTATTAAAAAAAACCACACATCACTAACTAACTGAACAACTTATTCTTACAATTAATATGTGATTTAACGCCTGTCACGTAAAAATATTGTATTAGAAGTAATTACATAAGTTATGTATTGATTGATCTTTGTTTTTTAAGAGATATATAAATGATAGCCATATGATTTTGTTTCTCATTATTATAAATAAAATGCTCTTTGTTTAATTATTTTGATAAAAAAACAATATTAGTGTAGTTCGTTATACTGTTTTCTTATTGCACAAGTCTTAGATTAAAGTAGTAACCCTCAGTGGTCCGTTAAAATCTGTTAAAATCTGAATCGTCAATTGGCCCGACTGATAAAGAAGTTGAGTAGCCTTGCGTTAAAAAAACATGTGATTTAAAAGATATTGAAAAAAGCGGTCACAATTGATGGGGACAGCCCCCATGGACTGTATGTATTTCTTCTGCAGGTTCTTCAGTGTTCCGTTGAAGTCATAAATCATAAACACAGCTCAGATACATACGTTTACTCGTATTATAGTTATTAAGAGGTACAACCAAAAAGTGCTTAAGTTATTAATAAAGTGTTGCAAGCTGCTAAAAGAATAAAAAAATATATAAATTTGGATAGTCATTCTTCACTCTTGGAACTGGCTTTGAACGTGATTGAATCGAAGCTTGCTATCAATTGTGTGGCAATATTAAACAGTCTGGGTAAAAATAACAGGCTGGTTCTATGATAGCTCCCTTCGCAATCACAAAAGATCTTGATAGGTCGCAGTGATACAGGTCTGCATAGCCCTCTTTTACCAATTTAAAGTCGGAATTTTGTCGCCAAATACTGTGTCTCTGTATATATATTTTATAATATGTAGACTCCACGTTTTAGCCACAATCTCACGTGATGTTAAGCGGTGATGTTAAACAAGGCCAGAACTACCGACTCTCGAAAGATGTTGCCGAAGGACACCTATAGATTCACCGATTTTCAAACTTAAGCGTGGTAGCTAACCTATCACCAAGCTACGATATCACCACCTTCGATTTCTCTCGACTCAAATATTCAGAGAGTGAATCACTAAATATTTGTAATCAATCAGTGCTATCGTCATAAGCCATTTATAAAGAGCAAATATTTACCTCTCAATCTCCTTATATGTCAATGTGTTCATCTTGTGTTGATCTACAGCGATCTATGCTTAATTGTTATTATGTTTCCGTGAGGTTTTTACAGTGTGTGAACTAGTTCTTATCAATTTCAAGTAGAAATATTTAAAATAAAAAAATAATGCAAAATACAACGTTAGGGGACAGTAACTAAAGCGAAACAAATCCTTTTTCGGTTGTCTAGGTACCATTAATTTAAGGGTTCCCTAAATAGTAAACACTCTTGGTCTGAAAGACTTAACAGCATCACTCGTGCTTAGGTCAGTTAACCAAAAATAATAGTTTAACTAACATAAGGCCATTACAATGTTACGGGGCCTTTGCTTGAGCTGTTATTAGCAATTCCAGGGAATTCATCCAAGCTTAACCTATTTCATAACGATAATAATTCCTCTGTTATTCATACATAATTTTCTAATGGAATTTAATCCTTTAGCAAAGACAGACAGCATTCACCAACAAGTCACATAAAAAACTTTATAGTAAACAAACAAACAATAATAAACCCAAAGTCAATACTTAATTTAGTTGAACTAATATTAACAGTAGATATTTATTTATAAAGAAACAAAAATTTTAAATTAAAATTGAACACGAAGGAAAAAACCGAAAAAATAACTAGTGAATCTGAATTTAAAAATATAAAAAACGGTACATCGCACAACGAACAAAAGAACTTATTAAACCAGACAGAATATTATAATCAATTGATTTCATTATGAAGTAGGTATTTATCTGAATCTTGGTGTGTCATACAGTTGGTTTTTATATGTTGTAAGCTTGCAGTATTTGATTGAAACATGAATTGCTCATGAGGCGACAGAAACTCCATGTAAACCTGTAAATGACCAATATTTTTCTAGAACTTTGAAGTATAATATAAGAAGAAGTATAATAATGAAGTATAATAATTACGATTAAAAAAAATGTGTTGGGAATTGCTCCTAGGATACCCATCAAAATTAGAAAACGATGGCTGGGTTATGTCGTCTACCGACTAAAACCCCAAAATACTCTGTGCCTTAAGTCTTGAGTGGTGTGGAGCGCGTCAACACAATCGTCACACCACACCCGGTAAGATCTAGCCCCTTAATGGGGCCTCGCCGCAGTCAGAGCTTCGTTTCCATGAACAAAGACAAAAACGCGTGCTTCGTCGACTACGAGAGGGGCGTGATAAATGCTCCCTCTTTCTGTCTGCTGCCTCCTTTGCGACCATGTCTGGTTCGCACTGCCAGGCTACCGCTGCCCAAGCGCTCTCAAGCTCTAACATCGCTCTTCCACCCCGGCCAGATGGCGAGTGTGTGGTGTGCGCGTCTCGTCTTTCCTGCCTATCTGATACAGGTAACTCCTGAAGCATCCATGCTCCGAGAGCATCTTTGTCAGATGGAACGTTAGGGTGCAACTCCTTCTTGTAATACAAGCTGGGAGTATGACGCGAATGGCCTCTACGGTTGCTGTACCGAAACTGGGGTGTTCCACGCGCTGCGCCTGCAGCTCCACACAGACATTACCCATGCATGGAGCTCAACTCTTTGCGCCTCGATATCTCGTGGCGTGGAAATGTAAACAATGTTACAGTAGTCGATCTGGTCATGAAAGAAGATATACGAAGAGAGTGTAACCAATACCATATTAATACGTGTGATCTTTGATTTGGCTATACCAAAACTAACTATTGAGGATTAAATAGAAAAAAGATTATCTTTATAGATATAAATTATTTAAAACTGATAAGTTAAACAGACATACAACCATCCATAAATCCCTTCAACCGAAAGTCATCCACTGCTGGACATAGGTCTCCCCCAAAGATTTCCATGACGACCGGTCCTGCGCCACATGCATCCAGCGCGTTCTTCCCATGGGTGTCGTAAAAGGTGACTAAGGGAAACCAGGGGATGGGCAGCAGCATCCTCTGAGTAACACAAACACCTGACTGCGATCGCCAACCCGCCGGCCAAGCGTGGCGATTATGGTTATCACCTCCTTTATGAACGACACAGATATACAGGATTGTCTAGTTGACTAAATCTAATATAGAGTGGCTGGAACTAAAGTAATACTGCCGGAATTCACGCATAGGTGCTTGGTTTTCAATTCCTTAAATGGAAACTAGCCACTTGAACGTTAGAAATAATCTACCACTATGCTATGGTTAAACTATAATTTTCTCTTTTCATAATAATCGTTTCAAAATATAAGCCACAACCATATGACAAATAGATCCAACATACTAAACATAATTAAAACATTTATCCAAAAAAGCTCTGAATCCACGTGCCCATCGATGACAAACGTTCGATATCACAAACCCAGGGTCCATGACTCCTGTCCCGTGCTGCATCTATAATAACAAAAAAAAAGCGACCGCAAAAACTTGAAACAACCTGTTTACGTTATTCTAAGATAGATGCGCACGATTGAACACAATTCTGTATGCCTCCGGCTTTAGGCCGGGCGTCGGGCTAGTTTAGGGTACAGCGTTTCACTTTCGAAAAAACCTTTCCAGTGCTTTCTTTTTATGTTAGCGGGGTATGGTTGTAAAGCATCTGATAGATTGCACTGAACTGCAAAAATACCCCTACACATTTTTTTTTTAAACTGAATATCATTAGAAATAAATGAATATGCCGGCAGGAAATCTATCCCAACTCTGCATGGTAAGGCAATGTGAACTTCTATGTTCGCGCCGAGAATATACCATGTAGCCTTCCTAGACCAGACTGCCTGGATCTTTAATGGATACAAAATATAGTTTTTAGCAAATTATGTCAATCTCTCGATCAAATTCCCATTACATTGAAAGGCAAAAGGTATAAGTATGTAAAAAACTTGTCATACTGTACGGATCGGAGTGTTGGTCTAGTAAGAAGTTGGATAACAAACGCCTCTTTGCAGCTGAGATACGAATGTTCAGATGGATATATGGCGTGACATCAGTGGTAGAAAAGCTAAAGGAAATCGTTTCTCCTAGTACGGACATGCTTTGAGAAGAGACGAAGCGCATTTTACCAAAAAATGTGATGAAGGGGGAGAGGACGGCCAAAAAAAGATGGGTGGAGTATATAAGGGAAGATTTGAAAGCTAAACGGGTCGAATGAAGACATGCTGGTTGATATACATGTATGGAAGAAAAAGATGACGTGATTTGAACATATTATAAGAAATAGCATGATGCAGTATCCACAGTACACATGTTATATTTTGGTATACGTTATTGTATTAAAAAAACCCAGTGCCTTTCAGCGTCGTCTTTGTCGGAAAACATGACAACAGAATACTAAAAAAAAATCATTTAAGAATTGTTCTGTCGCATTTAGTTTGAACTATACCAAGTATCTGAAATTTGTCGAACTATTCCTTCCTATTTTGGTTCGGACATGTAGAGAGGATGGATGACAGAAGATTGACAAAACGAATTTATAAGGCGAGGGTAAACGGGCACGCCGATAAGGGTCGACCTAGGCGAACATAAAGGCCAGGTGAAAAGTACTCATAACCGACGAGCATGTACGAAAGCGCTCATGAAAGTTGAAGAAACGAAAGAGGTGTATCAAGGTACGTAGCAAGTAGAAGGACACAATTTCTGCCTATCCCCACAGGAGAAAGGTGTGATGATATGTATGTATGTATGGATTCCTTCCTTATTCTTGTCCATTTGTTAGTGGCTTTAAAAACTGTAGATAATGGTTTTCTTATCATAGATGTATTTTATTGTTACTTTTTTGTATATTTTTGAACATGTTTGTTTAAAATATTGTAAAGTCTGTTTTGGTTTTAGTTTTAAGTTTAGTTTAGTATTAGTCGAAACATAAATAATATTTATTTATTTTCAAAGGAAGACAACGAGTGACCATAACTAAAATAAATAACATAATGTCAAATTACAAATATACTAAAATCAAATCTTTTTACAAATAATATTATGCGGGACATACGTGACGTAATATCATCGAACAATCAGCGACAGCCAGTGCTTTAAAAAGGACTGTCGTTCATGTCAAAAAGTGTCTTGATGTTCGAATTTTGAATATCATTTGAGAGTAATAATATAAATCAATTTAGTGGTCATAAATCTCTAATGAACAAACCAAGAAGATACGGTCATTCTGTAACATGTAAGGTTGGCACGTGTTTTTTTTAAAATAGACACTTAAAATATACATACAGAACCAAAGTTTTAAAACTGTTGTCGACCTTAACGTATTTCAAATCACAACTCTCCTTTATTTTGTTGCGCTTCCTATTGGTCCATGCGGCGGAGTCTGCGGTCTATGAAAAAAAAAGATCATCACGTTCCGCCTACGTGGGTAATCATCTAGTTAACTGTTGACTTTGCCACCTGTTCCGTTCACTGCTCACTTGAATGAACGTTGAATGAATGGTTCGAGTGAATGGGTGAATGTGCTCGATCACGATCGATTTCCGTATCGCCAAGTTTTATGTTCAACTAGCTGTGTACCCGCGGCTCCGCCCGCGTTCCATATAAATTTTCACTGCGATATTTTATTTTCAATTTTTTTATAGTGTAATGCCAGTAAAAATGTGCATTAAACCGGATTCTATTGAATTTTTTTTTTGTTTTAATGTAGGTGTTTTAATTTTTTTACGTGGAACCCTAATTACTTTCGAAAACTGAAAGTACCATAAGTTACGCGGAGTAACTTCAGCTATCTACAAAAATAAATCACGTCAAAATCGGTCGAGCGGTTCCGGAGATTACCCTAAGCAAACAGACAGACAAAAAATTAAAAAAAAATTGTTTGTTAGGTTGTTTTTATAGTGGTATAGGTTTTTATAGACCTTTGAAATGGAATAAAACAAGGATGATTATTTTTAATTGACATGAAATTTACTTTATTCGAAAGATAATCTTCTGGCAATTGTAATTTAAATATAACTTCAGGCATGTGACCGCCAAGGCTGGCTCGGACGTAGTCTAACCTGAAGGTCCAATTTTCGATGTCTTTTTCCAATTGTGCCCATATATCTGCAATAACGCGGCAAATGTTATCCTCCAAGGGGTCAATCGTTTCTGGCTTATTGGCATAGACTAGCGACTTCACATATCCCCTCAAAAAATAGTCTAACGGCGTCAAATCGCACGACGTTGGAGGCGAATTCACGGGTCCGAAACGTAAAATGATGTGGTTATCAAATGTTACCTTCGATAAATCAGCTGTATCACGGGCTGTATGGCATGTTGCGGCGTCTTATAGAAACTACAGCTCCTGCACATCATGGTTGTTCAATTGATGAACGAAAATGTCAGTAACCATGGGTCTATAGCGGTCACCATTGACTGTAACGTTCTGACCAGCATCGTTTTTAAAGAAGTAAAGACCAATGATTCCGCCAGCCCATAAAGGACACCAAACAGTCAGTTTTTCTGGATGTAACAGTATCTCAACATACAATTGAGGATTATCATTACTCCAAATACGGCAGTTTATTTATTGACGTATCCATTCAAACAAAAGTGAGCTTCATCGCTAAACAAAATTCGCTTATGAAAATCGGAATCAACAACCGCAATCTTGTTTTGAGCCCATTCATCGAATCTACGCCTTGCTAGGTGATCGTGTGGCTTCAACTCTTGCACGAGTTGGATTTTGTAAGCACACAATTCAAGCTCATTCCGCAAAACCTTCCATAAAGTGGATGGACACATATCCGATTCCTGTGTACGATGGCGGATATACTGATTCGGGTCTTTCTCTACGCTACGCTCTACAGCAGCAATGACTTCTCTAGCACGGTACGACGTCTCTGTGGATGCGTATTATCATTTATAGTAAACATGGTACGAAAACGTTCCACATTTAACCGAATTAATTTTTCTGATGGACGATTATATTGACCGTAAAATAGACGTAGTGCGCGCGATACGATACGTATTTCGAACAGAACCATGATTTTCAAAATAAATTTGCACAATTTGGTTCAGGTCTATTCATGCTGTAACGGCTTAGATCCCGGCTAGGTGGGTTCTGGAAGTAATAGTCTTCTTCCGCCCACTACAGTTCTATAGGTGTAGTATGAGGAAGAACACTGGCCTGCAAAAAATTTCTTTCCACCCTCGGTGTTCAGTTGTTGGTAGCAGGTAGGTAGTCCTGGAAGCCCAAGACGTAGGCAAGCATTACAACTGGCTAGACAACCCTCAACAAGCTCAGTGCCTCCCAAACCACACTGTAATACTTCCTGCGCAAAGTAACTCAGCAATTACATAGGACAGAACATAATAAATGGACAAAGGTTACTCACCCTAGCGGGATATAGATGTTCGATTTTCTATTTAGCCAGTACAATTATAATAGAAAGTAGTAGGTAGATTTAAATGATATAATAATAACGCGACCGTCTCGTTATAGCGTTCCGACGCGTCTGCCGCGAGGGGCTGAACCAATCCCGTTATACGCGCGAAGTTACAACGTTACAATGTTGAAATGCCAAACCAAACTAAACATAAATAACTAAGCAGCTTCTTCTTCTTCTTAGATAATGGCAATTTGTGTTCACACAATTAGTGCCAATGTCATGTATGTAAGATATATTTTCAATCTTGTATCAAAACTGTGGCACATCCTGCTAGAACTTTCCATGGAGCTTTGTGCGGCACCTCAGAATAAATGCTACTACGCATTATTTTCCATAATAAGCTTCACTTGTACACAATAACCAAACTACAAGCACAAAACACCACCAAAATTTAATGAATTAAAGAAAACAACTGACACATGTCAGACTGAGATCCAGCCAAAAACTCATTTGACAGCTGAAAAAACAGTATAACCAACTTAAAGTGTCATACCTCTATAAAAACACCCTATATATACGTTCATATGTATTTAGTTGTTTTTTTTAATATTACAAACGGACACTCCAATTTTATTTATTAGTATAGATTATGCTCTCTACTGTCTCGTTCGAAATCGTACGTAAATCTACGCAGTTGTTCGATGCATTCAAATCTATTATTTATATTGTACTAGCAATTTTTATATTAGAGCTCAGTAAAATGGCTATCGATCATCACCAATCACCATGCTGGTCTATCTGCATCTCAAGTCTGCAAGTCTCTAGGTAGCTCTGGACTGCAGATCTTGCAATGTAACTTGCAGTAACGCAGGCTTGTCAAATTTATGATCGTCGCCGTATTTATCTGCGACCCAGTCTGCTCTTAAGAACTGCCCCCCTGATACGACTCGGGAGCCTAGTTAGAGACATGCAATGCAAATGATGTTAAATGTCTATATAAGTCAATTAAAATTATGTTCTTACAATAGGTAATTATGCGATTATTATCCCGTCCTTCGATCGATGTTTTGTGATTTTATTTCATAACTTCGCGGTCCACTTGGCTTATTGTGTATTTATATTTGGCTCACCAAAGTATTTAAGTTTGGCGTATCTGCCGTGACAACCGTGAAAAGATTTTCACAAGTATAAGGTTGGCCAATCGTCCTCGCATTATAAATTTGTTTCGTCAATTTTCTGTCATCTTCTGCTCATGCCCGAATCAACTAAGCATCCGATTCACTATATTTGTCACGACATCCGCTACCACATCGCAACAATGCTCTTATCACAGTATACCTTTTTTAATACTGTATAGCCTTGGTTATGGTCCAGGTCCATATGGTCCAGGATAGTAAACGCAGTAAACTTAAAGATACTTTTTTTCTTGTGTGATGCTTCCGAAGTACACTTTGGCGACAGGTTGTCAATCTTGATGATGGTAGCTACCCAAGTGGGTCTTATTAGAAAATGCCTTACAACAATTCTATGATTTCCTTATAATAATATTTCCTTCCTAGAAATCTCAGGCTTGAAGAAGCCTTGGGTAGGTCGGGTTGAACTTCGTCCATCGACGTAGAATCCAATCGCACTATCAACTAAGCTATCTTCACTTCACTTCACTTTGCCCTACATAAAATCATCCCTTCAAACAATGGCTTATTTAATTTCGATCCGTAAACTAGATTGCTAATGTCTTGGAATATCATGCCATCAAGTATTGTCAACGACGGGGACGCCTCACGGGATGATTCGGCTGTCCGGGGAAAGACAACCCCGTGACGTCATTAATCAAGTTAGCTCCACGCGGGGTGGCCTTTACCGTAAACTGGAATAAAGTATGTCGACAAATTTTTTGAATATTTTTTTTTTGTTGTATCTATAATTTTAAAAAGTATTTAAATATGTCCTGTCATTTAATCTAAAGATCAACGGGTAGTTTTCCTCAAATATATTTAATACACATATTTTTTTATTTAAGTTTTTTATGATGAAAATAATCAATGAGTTATTAGATATAATTAATATAAATATAATAAAAAAAAAATATTTATTCCTTGTAAAAGTACTTATAACTGCAGTAATAACTTGGCTCGTGCTTCAACTATTTCTAGGCAATAAACCAATAAAAATTATTCCATTAACTTACTTACAAACGATTAATCTAATAAAATCTACTTAGTTGCAAATGTGTTTATATAAGTTTTTACTATAAATATATAAAGTATTTATTTATAAATATATGTACTTAATAACTTTATATTAAAACTATCCCTAAAACTCGGATTCACCTAGGATAATAATGATAATAACAATTTTTTGTTTTCTTAATTTTTGATTTTTAATAATCACGCGAAGGAAGCTGCTTGTCAATTTAAAATTATAAATATGGTGAAACTGTTAGGTTTGCTGATGAATCTTGATGAAAAGATGGTACTGATATTCAAATACGTCTACTGGAAATCATCTATAGGACATTTTCAATTTGAAAATAAGCACTTGTAGCCGCTGACAGCGCGATACAATGACTCTGCATACACTAGAAATCACACGCATCATACTGCACACTACATGCAAGGTACTACATAGGTTGTGTGAGGGACCTTTATTATTTTACAGGTTTACTAACCGTTCGATTAAATAGGGCAAATTCCGCGGAATTTTTGTCACGGGTAGCAGCTCAAGTCGAGGTTCGTGCCATTTTAGTGCCCTTGCACTGGCTACCATTTCTGGGCTGAGCGTCTTAAGCGCTCGCCTCAAAGTTCGGTCAAGCTGTTAGGGACCTTCCGGTCAACAGCGATAGACGGATAAAAAAAAAGGAGAAAATATTATCTTGATAGCCGTTCATTCGAAAATATTCTATCGTCAATTAATAGTAATTAAGTCTCAAACTACATTCCTCCTGTAGGTATATAAACTATTTAATTTAGTTAAGGCTTATAAATTACACACCAACATTTACTATCGCGTACTATCGCGTACATGGTCATTTGATTCCAGACTAAATATAGCTTATTATATTTTATTAGCAAATACATCTGATTTCTAAACGCTCTACACATTTATTTGGTTTATATTGAATTTTGGTTTGATGCTTTTGACTTTATTTGCCAGTAATCTTGTTTATTCCTATATTTTATGTGTTTCATTTTATTCACGGCTAGCTGTGTGCCCGTGGCTGCGCCCGCGTTTCATATAATCTTCACTGCATTTTATTTTTCATAAACGGAACCCTAATTTTCTTTAGTACTAAGGTAAAGTAAAAATATTTCTCATAAATTCAAGCACTTGTCCGTAAAACTGTGCGTCGAATCGGATTTCATTCCATTTTTTATGAGGTTTAATTTTTTTATGCGGAACCCTAATTATTTTCGAAAATTTGAAGTACCCTAAGTTACCCGAAGTAACTTCAGCTATCAACCAAAAAAAAAGTCAAACGTCAAAATCGGTTTACCCATTACAAATAGACACATACACAGAATTTTTTAAAAAAAATTAGACATTACAAACAGACAATTCAATTCAATTTATTAGTATAGATAATATAACCTGATCTGATAATGATTGAAAGGTACATGTAAATTGATCCAATAAATCGAGAATTATAATTATACAAACAAACAGCTAGACAAACAGACAGACACACTGTCTTCTATAACACGTCCAAAACAAAACCTGATAAGACAGTTAACCTTTTCTCATCTGTTTGTCAATTGATTTTGTTTTGTTTCTTTTTGGTGTAATTTTATTTATTTATTTGGTGGAAGACCAACAGCTATATCTTACATTAGTTAGTTGACGAGGTATTGACGAGCTGTAGGAATAAAAAAAAATAGTTTCGTTCCTCAGACAAAACTTTCAATAATTATTTCGAATGTTATATTTGTTTCTATTTATAAATTGATTAAGGGGTTACATGGGTTTCAAATAATCGATTTTGTTTCTTGAAAATTTCAGAAATTATTCTTTAATTATGTATCTATAAGACAGAAAAAAGTTTGAAATAAATAAATAAATAATTTTTTACATAGAGAAAAATATTGAAAATATGCCTTTTTTACCCGACGAAACCCATGTAACCCCTTAATAAAACATTACCGTTAGAATTTGAAGAATTAGTGAATGTATGAAGGTAGAAATTAATTATTACAAAATTACTTTGTATTATTTAGCTAGACATAACTTAGTTGTATTTTCAACCGTTTGTACACCTGTCTGTCGTGTGCTCGTATGAGTTATTTCATTGATTAATTGTCTTAATTAATTGTATTAGTATTTTAATTTCTATAGTGGAAAATATGTGGTTCGCGTGGCTTAATGGAATTTCCTTTTAATATTTATAACGTGGAAATATTATTAAAAACTATTTATATATATTCGAGACCGTTAACTGTGATCGGTCTGTCATACTTTCTGATTAATACAACTTATTCTATTGGTTTGCTTCTTGTTAGTTGAATATATTCATTTATATGTTTTCATACTATTTTTCGCAAATCAAAATTCTAAAATGTTTTTTTTTATTAAATAGATAATTCTCTAATGCATAGAATGTAGATTTAAATAGTAGATTATTTTAGATAGACAGATAAAAAATAATGTCTTAAAAGGAACGTATTAAAAAAGGAGAAATCAAAAAGTCTGCCAGTAAAATTTTGCATTGAAACGGATTTTATTCACGTTAACGTGACTTTTGATTTTTTTTATGCGGAACCTAAATTATTTTCGAAAATGGAAGTAACCTAGGTTACGCCGCGTAGCTTTAGTTATCTGCCAGAAAAATTACCGGCAAAATCGATCCAGTTATTCTGGAGATTAGCCGGAACACAGAGACAGACAGACAAAAAATATGGAAAATTATGTTTTTGGTAAAGGTTATAATAGATATATTGTATTTAGTAAAAAGTTGTTCTTTTGATACTACAAACAGACACTTCAATTTTATTTATTTATATAGATAAAGATTATTGAGAGGTCATTTACCGCATTCTGTTTTCGATCAGTAATGAAGACATCAAGATAAACGTTTCGGATGATTCCTATGGATTATTTTGGTTTGCCTCCGTCCTCCCACGCTCGATGTGTCACAAATTAACTGGAATGTGCCGGAATATTGGTATTTTTTTACACTGTATAGGCTCAGTGCTTTGACCACAATTTCACCTGATGTTAAGTGTCGATGTGGTCTATAATGGTAAACCCACTAGAGGTACTGGTTATCATGTGATACACCGTAACACACCTAATGGTAATTGGTGACAGGGCTTTCAAACTTGAAGGAGGTGGATACAAAGGCAGGCATTATTTGAAAATTCCTACCACCGTGCTATAGTTTCCTCACGATGTTTTTTGCTTTTGACGCTCAGGCTGATTTTAGAGTAGGATAGGTGGGATTGAACAACGTGTCCTTTGAGGTGCAGTAGGATATTTTTTGCTTTTTAATTTATATTTTAACCGTCGAATATCAAATAATATATTCTGATGAACAGAATTAGTTATAATTATTAAAGTTGCAAGTAGGTATTTTAGAAAGAGTTTTTTTAGTAGATTTTAGTAGTAATAAGATAATGATTAATTTTCGAGGTGGTAACAGCAAGCGACAATGTAATATTGGCGCGTAATAATAATTCTACAGTCCAAAAGCTACAGCTTGCTAATTTTTTGAGGTTAAAAAATCTTTATCGTCGTTGTGATTTGAAAGTCGATGAAACGAAAAAGCGACAGTACGTGTTTGTGCGTGCACGCGTATTACAAAGCTTGGGAAAAGGCATCACAACAACCCTGGTGTTTTGTATACGTGTATGCATTATACGTTTTTTGAAGGACGTGTGAATTGCACACATTATTTTTTTTTATTTTTCTTTCTCTTTCACTACACACTATATACTTTCTATCCGTCCAGTAATATTCAAAATCGTGACGCTTATGTTCTGGCATGTGACCTAGAAATGTTATCCACATCGCGCGCAAAAAGTTACACTCTTGGCTACCTTTTATGGCGTTTTTTTTTTTTTTTCAAGTGACTAGCGCTGTTGACTTGAAGAGCCTTGGGAGCTTCGTGTGGGCTTTGCCAGATAATGGTAACTAACACCAGAGCAACATAATGATACGAACTTTGGATTAAGCTGTTACCAGCATGTTAACTTCGCCTAATGCATCCTAGTCAAACCTATCAGTTAAGCCAGCAAAAGCACAATAAAAAAGTCAACGTAATTTGCATGTAATGTGCAAGATGTACAGTTTTTTTTTTAATTATCAATTACAACCATAAATACAAGTCCTTTAGGCCTTTAAATTATTTTTTTCTAAACATCAGTGTTCTAAGAACATGATGTGCCTTTGTTAGTTTGCCACGGTGTTTTAACGACTTAACTTTTAATTAAAATAATAGATAATATTAAATAATATTATATTATGTAAAATACCAAGACAATCATTAGTGCATGTACTACATGCACCCCCCCTACTCTCCCGATCTAGTTTCGAATACCTTCGGTCATTGTTAACAATGGCTTTAACTTAAACCAGAAGCCAGCACGATACTGTATGCAGCTTAGTACACACGCACAATACTGCGCACAGAAATCTACACACAGCACGCAGGTACCTAGCCTACATAGATTCTGTAAGGGAGCTTTTTTTTAACATAGAAGCAGGAGCTTAACTTAAATTCCGCTGAAATTTCAGTAAGCCGAGGTTCGTCCCATTTTGGTGCCCTTGTGTTAGTTACCTCTTTCGGTTCAGTGCTATAAGCGCCCAAAGCCCAAAGTTCGATGAAGCTTTTAAAGTCTTTCCGGTTAACAGGGTTAGCTAATACGAAAACAAACAGCATTATAAATGACAAATACAGATCAATATTGATATTGATATACATAAAAGAGCAGCAGACAGGCAAACGACCCACCTGATGGTAAATGGTTACCGACGCCTATGGGCAACTGCAACATCAGAGGCATTACTGACCTTGGAGAGCCCCATGTCATAGTCCTCAGGAAAAACCGAACTGGGTAACCCCTACCATAATGCTAGCGTATGCTTGTAAAACGATTTTCTTTAGAGTAAATCTCACATGATGTTATGTGACGATATATGGTCCAAAATGAAGCAACAGGCTAAGAGGCTGCTACTAAGTATTGCTGCCGAAACACACTATGTGCGAATAGAGACTTAACTTTAAACTTGAATCAAACGTGCATTATTAAGAAACGCTCTAAACCAATGGTTCGATCACTATTAGTTCTCAAAAGTCAATATACAGTCTGCAACTGAATTCAAATTTCTATAAAGGCTAGGTTGCTAAAAGGATGCGATCGGACGCCGAAAGTGTGGCTTTGAACAATATTATTAGTCTTGTAATCGAACCTGCGAAGAAGATGCAAGATCAAAAATGAAACCACGACGCAAGTGAAACTCATCAAGTAAACGAGTCATCGCTTACATATTTTAGTTACCATAAAGTATTTCAAAACACACAAATACCGCGGAGCACTTGCACGAATGAGTGAGAATATTATTAACACAGTTAGGTTATGCGAGCCATGGGCCCTGGCTGCTCTGATGAGTGCCTTTCGCTTTACCCTTACTCCGCGGCCGGCTGTAATGCGACATGCGATAGATGGACGAAAAAAAGTGAGGCGATGGAAAAAAGTACAAAAATTGTGTTACTTTAAAAAAGTAACCTTTTTGTAAAATTGTAAAATTATAATACGTAGTGTAATATATTTATAATTAAGTTTAAATTTCGGTTTTATTTTTCTTGTTATTTCCCTAGTTAAGATAAGGTAAGGAACCACTGCCCTATCTCATGTTATGGTTTCATTACGATTATTTCCTTTACTGTTAGCTCGCCTGAGCTAATCTATAATAAGCCTTTATTATAGAATAGGATAGATGGATTCGAATCTACGTCCATCGACGTGAAATCCAACCGCACTACGTTTGAGCCATCATCGGTTTAAATTATCTCTATACAATTATGAAGGTAAAAAGATGAAAAATTATATGAAAAAGCGAGGCATCATTTTTCAAAGTTTTATTTACATTTCAGAGTTTTAGTTAGACATAAAAAACGTTTTCAGCTGAACGAAGTAACGGGAGTCAGTTAGTATTAAATAATAAAAATACCCTGACGACCGAGCTTAGCTCGCTGTCTGAAAGACGTTTATTGACATATTAAATGTCAGTTTGAAAAGATATAATAATGTTTATTAATGCCATCTGTTATTAAGAAATTAATTCAAACCAGAAATATCTAAATATATATGTCCGATTGAAAATACAAAAAAGTAAGTATCCGGGTGAACTTGACTCTTTTTTTTTTTGCCTAGATGCAAGGTTTCACTCCAACCTATACAGCTTTTCCTGAGAAATCAATTACATATATATCTATATATCCAATAATTGCTTATATAATAGTATCAAATATTATGCGTATAAATATAACTTTATTATTTTTAATATGCAACTTAACCAATCTACCCCCACTCTCCTCTCATCTTAAAGCCCCGTGCACACATCTGAAACAATTAATTTAAAAGACGTACCATGTTCTTTCAACCGCAGGCTGCGATCATTAATATGTTCGCCTTAGGGTTGTCGCTGCGCTATGTCCTCGGCTTGCATGTGACAGCCCTGGATTGTTGAGTTTTTAACGACTTCTATGTTTGAAAACTTATTTTGACTATATTTTAATGTGTTGCATTTTTTATTAATAGCAACGTGTGATTTACATACACAGTTCTGCCATTATCAAATGGATAGAGTATACATCTAATCTTAAGAACTTTCAATGGAGTTTTTATGGCACCTTATAATTTACGCTCCGTGTTATGAATTTCAATACAATTCATTTGATCACAAATACCACATTATACCTTAAAAATACTAGCATAATGATGTAATATAGAGTCAATTAGGACAAGGTAATGAACGAAACGTACAACTACAGTATAGCGTAGTAAGATCATGACAGAACTCACATTTTAAATCTATACTAATAAAAACCGCCTCGGTGGCGCAGTTGTATTACGGAGCGACTGCCGTTCTGAGGTCTCGGGTTTGATTCCCGGGTCGGGTCAAGTGGTATTGGGTTTTCCTACTCAGTAACATCCCGGAGTTTGGAATTTGTGCCCGATATGGCGACAGGCTTGCCCCCTGTCACATCTGGGACGGAACTAAGCTCGGCGAAATGCGAGTGGTGTAGTTCGCTATTTCACCTCTGCCTAACCCTTCGGGGATAACAGGCGTGAGCTTGTTTTATGTTGTGTAATAAATAAAATTGAAGTGTCTGTTTGTGACATCAAAATAAATTTATTTTACTGAATAGATATGAATGTATGTAAGATACATATACCAAAAATACAATTTTTAAATTTTTTTATCTGTCTGTCTGTTTGTTCCGGGTAATCTCTGGAACAGCTGGACCGATTTCGATGAAATTTTTTTGTTAGATAGCGGAACTTACTCTGCGTAGCGTAGGCTGCTTTAATTTATCGAAAATAATTAGGGTTCCGCTTAACAGAATTAAAACTCATGAAATTATAAATAAAATCCGATTCAATGCACAGTTTTTCTGACAGGCATTTGAATTTATGAGAAATATCTTGGATTAATGTTAGTAGCAAACAAAATTTGGAAAATAATTAAGGTTCCGTATAATAAAAATACAGTGGAGAATATATTAAATGAGGGCGCAGCCGCCGGCATACAGCTAGTCTTAAATAAACATTTCAATATTGTGCCTGTTAGTTGGCTTTCAAATCGTTAACCATTGAACCCATTTACGTGAAAAGTATTCAGAAGGATAGAAAAAAAAATCATAAAAATGAATATTATCACATTCGCCTTTCCGGAGACTATCCTGAATAAACAAACAGACAAAAAATCAAAATTGTATTTTGCTATAGGGATCGTATTCATATCTATTTAGTAAAAAAAAAAATATTTTGAGTTTACAAACAGACACTTCAATTTATAAATAAAAAATAAAAAGCAATGTCCGTCAATCTGTCTGCTGGTAAATATACAACAAAAACCAATCACATTTTCAGGGCGTTTTGTGAAATATAGAAAAAATATGTCACTGCTACAATGTTTGCTACGATTGGCACATGGCATTGACATAATATTGTCTGCATTCATACATATTTGCCATTAATTAAGAAAAATAAAAACAAAAGAATCATCTCAAAATAAGTAGAAATCAAAACCATCCGATGAGTACAACTGGGGTGTGTGCGGGTGGATGTCTCGCGTATGATAGTGAAAAATCGTTCTTTTCCCGTTTTGTGTGGTTTTTTTTCGCTTACCACCTCCCTCCCCCCCCTCTCCTTTACCTCCCCTCCTGGCCGATGTGTGCCGGCGGGGTCGCTGACGTCTTGAGCGATCTGTTATCATCACGCTACCGATGTCAGGGATAAGGGTAGGCAATTAGATCGTACGTTTTATATTTCGTTTCTTTAGACACAGACACGCTACGGCAGAATAATTTTAGAAAATTATCTTAGACTAGCTGTTTGTACACAGCCCCGCCTGCTTCTTATCATGACTTACAAGTCTTCATCACGTTATCATTGGAAAATATTGTTTTAATGGTCCCTATTTTTTTGGTCTAAACCATTTTAAACCACATCGAAGTTTCCCCAATGAAGTTTGTAGGGGGGTGTGGAGGGACGTCTCCACACCAGTGTGGGACTTTTCTGAGAAACCCTAACTATTTTCGACATATAAAGCTTAAATAGCCTAAGTCACGGCGTGTAACTTGTACTGCCTACCAGAAAAAGTAGGGTCAAACTCGATTTAGCCGTTTCGGGGATTAGCCCAAATAAACAGACGGACAAAAAAAAAATATTAAACATTGTGTTTTTGGTATGTGTACCGTATGTATTCATATGTATTTAGTAAAAAGTTGATTATACAAACAGGCTCTTCTTTTTAATTATTACTATAGACATAAATAAATAAATGATAAGACTTATTGATATACAATATTGATAGCTAAGTACTCGCAAAAAAAAATTTAAACGTTTGTGAAACGATATTGGGTCATTTGGTAGTGAGGTCGGATTCCGCGTCGATGGACGTAGGTTTGAACACGCCTGTCATATTCTATAGTGAACCTAAGATGGGATGATGGGATCGTCTTCAAAATTCAGCCTTCAAAAGATGTCACCAATCACTATAGGTGTGTTACGGCAAGATCACTTAAGGGCCACATCGTCAATTAATATCAGTCGAAATTGTGGTCAAATCACAAACATAGTACAAAAAAATTTAAAAAATGTTGAAAAGGTAATACTTTTAGGTCTTTAAAAAAAAATTCTACGCCCTCTGACGGATTATACAACGGCGTTTCATGTTTAAAAAAAGGGGGGGTTTTAAAAGTAATTGTAGTACATAGACGCTACTAGATGGCGTGCACGTGGAAATTAATGAAGGTGGGAATTAATCTTCCGTGTATTATTTGTAGTTTTAAAAAGGGAAAATTACAAGGGTCAATATAAATTTCACTTCAATTAGTTTCATTTGCAAGGAATTAATCTTGATATAAACGAATATAAGTTGATGAAAGTAAAACTGTTCAGTACCTTATTCTAGTCCGTTTATCAAACGATTTTCTTTATTCTTCGAGTAGATGCTATTTTAGTGTTATAAACAAAAAAAAAAGTTGTTTTACATTTTTTTTGTTTTTCCTTAATTTTCAATAATCTAGTAAAATTTTGTCCAAGAAGCTATAAATGTTTATGTTTAAAATTAAACAAGGTTGCAAGTGGTAATTGCATGGTGGTAGGGCATTTTCTAATAACGCCCACCTGTGTAGCTACCACCCTCAAGTTAGAAAATAAGTCGGCAAATACCAATTGGCGTGTTCCGGCAGCATCACTTCAGAACGAGTACCTCTGGGCTTAATGTGTTTACCATTCTGGACCACATCGTCACTTAACATCAGGTGAGATTGTGTTCACAGCTCTATTGTATGTTTTGATTATGTATAAATTATTTGAAAACATACATAATTATTGCTCTGAACGCCGATAGATTTAAAAAAAAACTGACATTTGTTTATATGTAAATAATTTCATTTAACAAGCTTAAACATTAAAAAAGAGTTTTTCCAAAGTTTCGAATTTTAACTTTTATCGGCAGACAGTATGAAGCGAATGAAACAGGTGTGCAGTGCAGTTCATTTGACTTTAAATGATCACTTGAACCGAAAACTGTTTTTTACCAATCCCAAAATAGATATCCGAATAAACTGAAGTTTGTTACTAATCTGAATAGGTTGAGTTAGGAAGATTCGGTGGATATACGTGCTCCGAATAAAAAAGGGATTATATCGCTGATAATCACTTTTCACTTTCAGTCACTTTTCCTCAAGTTATCTAACGTTGTGTACTTCAGACATTATTTATAGAGTGTATGTTTGTACCAGTAATCTATACTTATAATAAAAGGCTAACGAGACGAAATCTGTACATTGAAGATCTTTAAGAGAAAATACTATCCGGGGCTATAGAATGAACTACAGAACACATTTCGATAATTTTAAATTCTAGCTAGTTCAATAATAAATTCCTAGTGTCGTGTTTACCGTTTTACTAATTGTGTAAACAAAAACATATAATTTTAATGAAATTTAATATAATTTCTCTATGAATGGATGTAAATATGAATTCAATTTCGTTAGTACGCTTTCATTCCCGAATTATTTACATTCATAAATTAAAACCAATTATCAATTTTATCGGCAAGTGTTTGAATAATTTTTGAGATACATCTTTGCTTTCTGTTAGTATCAAAAATAATTTTGTGTCTGTACCGAAAGAAGGGGTCCATTCTTTGCCAACGAATATTTAAAAACTACGCTGCGAAAACAGCTAGCTTAAAATAAATGTAGAGTAATTCCGCAATTTAAAAATGAGGTTAGTATTGTTTCCCTTGTACTTTTATTCTTAAAACTATCGATATTGTCAATAGACATATCTCATAGTTCGATATAAAATAGTAATAAATGTAATTATGACGTTAACGAGTATCCCTTCGTAGTTTGATATTATGTGTTTTGCTATGTACATCAAGATACACAAATAATCAATATAAATATGTAAAGACAAAGGTTTGCAAAACCGTTCCGATTGGGAATCAAACGATGTAGCTCGATACAGAAGACCCACACTTTTGTAAATGTCATTGACTGTACTTAGGCGCGTCAGTACCTAATACTTTAGTTATTAATAGTTGTGATACACATTCTATAAAATGTCATCTGCGTGATTTTAATATAACAAAATAAATAATAAACTATACCTATATTGACTATTCTCTTTATGAAGCCGTCCTTTTATAGCCAGATTGAATCCATAACTTCTCGGACTAGGATATAAGACTAGATACCACTACGGAACTATGACTGTTATTCATTGTAATATATTTTTGTAAGTTCTTTATTACTTCGATACTTTTTGATAAAGTTTATTGGTATATACCAAGAGTAATTTAGTAAATGTTAATAACATAATATTTTATTTTATTAAATTTCCTTTAATTCAAGTGAAAACTTTAACGGGTTAACTTAGAGATTCGCGTTACCACCAATGCTAAAACAGCAGCTGTAAGCGATATGGTATAGTGACGCAGGTATTAAATGGCGTTTAAACGCTGGCAATTTTGTTATTTTAATTCTGTCGGAAGTCCCCATACCTGTCTAGCTTTTTTTAATTATATTTGTTGTCTCTGTGACTTTATTGCGACAACTGTGAAACTATTCAGTTTACGCAAATAAATTATGTATGATATGAATATAATTATGCAAAGATAAATTATGATTCGAAAGCTTCGAGAATAGGAGCCTTGCAACGACAGCGCCTCAATATGAACGGTGAATATCAGAACTGCTTACTCGTTATAACCCTAACGAATTCAGAAGCATCTTGTACTCGATTAACATGATGAGGATTTAGTCGCTCTTTAATTAACCGGGTAACCGCCTCTTAACCCTTTACTGCGCATGCCTCCATACATAAGTAGTAGGTGAAAGGAAAAAAACACAAATTTATACCGGGTAAATTTTAAACGTATACTTTTTTTTTTCCTCTGGAGCATTTTTATGTCGAACCTTTGTCTGTGTGCGTTCCCGGTTTAATTAAGTATCGACTTAATTTGCCTGCGAAGTGGTGCGTGGACCGTGTGGACTATCACGGATCGTTTTTGACGAATATTAGTGTTGTTTGGTGTTGTTTTATTGCATTGTAACGTGTATTTGTTTGTTGTAACTATTGTAGGTTATGTTTTTGTCGTACGTTGTCTCGTGTATTGGGGGGAAAGGGTATTTTTTAAATATGAATACCGGGCGATAAATTTCGCGATCTCGCGTGTTTTGGTTTGTCGTCGAATATTGTTTTACAGTGAAAAATGGGATAGGTGAGTAGTAAGATTTGTCGTTTATTTGTCTAAAACATATAAATGAATGAATTTTGATACAAATTAATTATTTTTAATATCTGAAAATTATATGATTTTTATTTGTGATTGGTTATAGAAACACCTGTTGCTATTATAAATTTTATTTAGATTACGTTCACGTTATAATTTAAGGGTTAATATGAAAAGAACTAGATGTCTTTTTTGCATAAAAATCTTTGAATTCTTTTAACTTTGTACCTACGTGTTCGTTCTTCAGTGTAAAATAAAATTATCGATTCTTTAGTAGAAATGGTTTTAAAATCTTGATAGAATATAGTTGTTTTCTTAATTTTTTTTTTTAATTTGTAAATTATACCTTCAAAACTATACCTAATTAGAACCTTCTAGTATATTTTTATATATGCGTTAGTAAAATAAAAGTTAAATTGTTTTTTCTCAAAAAATAAATTCAGTCTTATATTTTTTACAACATATTTACAATAATAATTATTAATAAACATTTCGCTTGGATTAGGTTAAGTAATTACATAGAAATCACGCTGGATGTCACCACTAGAAAACTAAAATATCGTAAACCCAGCCTGGAAGATACATGAAATTTCAGTCTGATCCTAGATAGATTGGAAATAATACAGCGTAACTTACGTCAGATGGCGTTGGGATTTCCTTTTTTAATTCATACAGTTCATTCGGTTTCACTCGTCCGCTCGAGTACTTAGAATTAGTTACAAATTTTACACTACTATGCTACTTTTATATATATAAAAAATGTTTAAAAAAAATTGGATAATAAATTTTATAAAGAACAAAGAAATTGACAAACTCTTATTTCTTCAGTAGTATTGAATTGAGTTTATTTATATTTAAAAAAAAACTTCAAATAAAGTGTATTGAGTTGTAGTCACAGGCCAACATAAGGTCTCTGTCATTTTGAACCTTTTTTCAGAGCAACCATGCTAAAACTTGCCGTATAGGTACTAAACAAAAAAAAACCCGCTGAGAAACAAAGGATAAACTACTTTGAAGGAATTTTCGGCGAGATCTCAGACTGTCATATAACAGTTCTTGTGTTATATATATATTGTATAATTTTGGTGGCTATTTGTATGATAAGGCTTTGGTTATTGTGCGTAGGTGAAGTGTATTCTAAATGAAGACGCGAAACGTTTATTTAGAGATGCCACGAAAACTCCGTGTCATAGCAAAATGAGCAGTTTAGTTGGAGCTTAGAAACGTTGACACCAGATTAACAAAATAACTTATCAAATGACGCTGATGGAGTTGTGTATGTAAATTGCAGATTTACAGAAAGCCCTGTGGCTTTGGTTAATAAAGTACCCCCACCCCATATCTTCTCGTAGGTGTCGTAAAAGGTGACTAAGGGATAAAAAAACAATCCAGGTTATGGGCAGCACCACAATATGGGCATACTCTGAGCACCATAAACACCTACTGCGATCGCCAACCCGTCTGCCAAGCTTGGCGATTATGACATGACCCAAACCCGCCCCCCCCTCCCACCTTATATCTTTGTGGCAAACCCATGTCCAGTGGTGGACGTCTTTCAGTTGAATGATTGGAATGGATGGAAATTAACTACAAAGAAGAAGAATTGCGCTGAACTATTTTATATGTGCCCACTTTTATACATGTAACTCTATAAGTTAGAATATAGTTTCTGAAATTTATTTTACTCACCGCCCAGTTTGAGAATATGTTTTTTTTTTTTAGAGTCTTAATTTTTTGGCCTTTTATAGACTATATTTTAATCTGCTCTCGCTCCCTCTGCGCTATCTCAATATACCCTAATTTAAACCTAGACCTAGTTAAGGGTGGCCAGACATTATAGTTTTATTATGATACGTTCCTTCAACGAAAGCTCAGACTCAATATAAGATAGTATAGGTGAATTCGAACCTACTACCATGAAAAACAAATAATACCAATGAATAATAATCTCGGAATCTTCGCAAGTTGTTAAAAAAAACTCGCATATATTTATTTATTGTCGATTATAATGAGTTCGTGAGGGAACGTGAGTTTACGGGCCGCGCCGTACCCCCGGTCTCGTTTTATGGGTTAACGCCTTTATGTTAAAAATGTGTTTGATGGTCCAATGTAACTCAGTCGTTTGTTGTATTAACATTCACTAACACGCTGCGTAGAGTTGTCAGATTTTTTATAATTAAACTATGAATCGACCGGTGCCGCGATGATATTTATTTTTATCATACATGTAGTTAGTCTATATTAATGTCATCTAGTGCAGGAGTAGTTAAGTCTTTGGTTGGCGGCCGGCTTTGTAAGGCTGCTTCGTATCTAACTCCCTCCGGACAAAAGGCAAGGAGTTTCCGGCCCGATATGACGGAGTTATACCTGCCTTTTGGTCGGGCCTACCGTAGTGGCGACGCGGAGCAATGTTGCTCAATCCCGTATCGCCTCTTGCATGTGGCGAATGGTACCGTGGGTTTTAGTGGGTATTTTTGGTGCTTCTTGTCTGGCAAGTTCCACATATCCCTCTGGAATCTCTAATCCCGGAGGCTTCACTCCCGGATTAGGGATGGCAGGGGCATGCGTAAATACATTTCCCATGCAAAAAAAGGAGGTCAAATATTAAGTATGCAGAATTTGAAATCTTTTTGGAACCATACAATAGTGAGATAAAGCTTCTTAGGTGAAGGTGTTGGAGAGATCATGATCAGATGAATACCTATTGGATGTCCTCAAATTATATCATCAGTAAAAAAAATTATATATATAATATCATCAGTATTATCCGGAATTCGAATTCATTTAGTCGTACTATCGGTTGTTGGTGAAGATTAGCCTCACCTTAATTAAGACATTAAGACATATATCAAGGATAGCTGTATGCACGCGGCTGCGCCTGCGTTCCATATATTCTTCAATGCGTTTTATTGCATATATATGCAATTTATGTAACCCTAAGTATTTTCCTAAAAAAATTTAGTTCTAAGATAAAGTAAAAATAATTCTCATAAATTCGTAAAACGATAACGTAAAATCGTTCATTGATGGACATAAGCCTTCCCTAAGAATTTCTACTACGATCATTCGCACGTCGCACGCATCTAGCGGATTCGAGTGTTTTGTACCAAGTCGTCTGTTTACATTATTGGTGGAATTCCTAAGCTGCGTCTTCCAGTACGTGGTCACCATGTTCGCAAACCCTTTGACTCCATCGAAAATAGTTGTTACAACCAATATACACCACGCATTGCTACTTAAATTTAGCAATTCTTCGGACAATGCCAGTTAATTTGGTTCTTCTTATTCCGGATTCATTCGCGCAGTGAAATTGTATAGCACTCTGAAAATTTCTTTAGGTTTGTATTTAATAAATTTCGCATAAGGGTACAATCTCTGAGGAAAATGATTACAGTATAGTACATTTATTTTTTCTTCTTAGTTAATTCTATCTTTCTCAAGATATAGATACTATGGAGAGGAGAATATTTAATGTTAAGAGTTCAGACAAACTTAAAAACCATATCATCAGGAATAAAGCAAAAACCATAGATTAATTAAACCGATTAAAACACTTAAATGAAGGTGGGCAGGGGGAACAATAAGGGGTCATGACAAATGGAATAAGAAAGTGACAATGTGGTATCCCAGAGAGGGTAAAAAGATAAGAGGCAGACCGCAAAAAAGGTGGGAAGGTGATATCAGTGAAGTGGCAGGAATTATGTGGAACAGAGTGGCTCAAGAAATAACAGAATGGAAAATGTTGGAGGAGGCCTTTGCTGATTGAAAAACAGATAAAAATAAAAAAAATCAACAAATACTAAATATAATGTTTTCTTTATTTATTTAAGAATATTCTTTGTGTATCATTATTAGGTTAAGTCGATCTTAATGAAGGCTACTATTATTAGATCTATCTTTTATTTTCGACTGACGGAGCGGACGGTTTGTATGGAGTTATGTGGTGATAAGTTCCCTATCTTCTTACGGAACATAACTTATAACTTTACTCACTAGTCTCCTTTTGTTGTTTTGTTTTTTTTTTTTTAATTAGAAAGAATTTATCAATTCACTTCCTATGTTGAACAGAACTGTTGATGGCTCAGTTGGTATTGGGGTTCCGTGTCGATGGACTCAGATTCGAGCCTTAGCTTTCGGTTAATGAAATCATGGTATGGTGGTAGGGCTAATAACGCCTTATGGGGGGGGGGGGCAGTTTTCTGCCTCCTCCGGCTGGTTGACCTGCCTAGGTCATGCCTCCTACGGGAGGCGGGCGAAGAGGTGGGGTTGAGAAGTGTGTACACTCCCCCATCCCCACTGGGCCATTGCACGACGAGGCCCGGCGGGTTCGCTGCAGGGGGCGACGCGGTGCTTGCGAAAGCCACCCCGTGTCGCCCCCATCCCAAATGCAGCGGACGGCCCCGGGGGGTTTTAGTGGGTATTTCCGGGCGACTCTCGCCCGGGTGAGTCCCACACTGCACGGAGCTCGTCACTCCGTGCCCCTTATCTAGTGTACTGGGGGACTTTGATCCCCCTAAGTACAATAGATAAGGGTAGTGCGTAAATGCATTTCCCCCCGTCAAAAAAAAAAGGGCTAATAACGCCTTCCTAGGTAGCTATAATCCACAAATTTTAAAATCTATCGTCATGCATCAATAGTTGTGTTCTCGCAACATCCTTTGGGAGCCCATCTAAGCTTAGTGCCTTCATGATCCCGGACTATACCATCATTTAACATCGGGTTAATTCGTGGTCAAAGCGCGAAGCCTATGTAGTATAAAAAATATCATAGAAATAAAACACTCAGAACGGCACTAGTCACACACGGAGTGAAGCCATTTTAAGTTGGCCCTGAAAGGCCACGTACGCCTTTCATTACATGCCGGTGATTACTTAATTTCGTAGCGCATACGCACACGTATATATCTTTTTGGTTTCAATGTTAAACGAGTTTTTGTATGGCTCTTAGCGTTAATACTCTATGATTTCATGCGAATGCGAATTCCGCAGTGATTTTTGTTATGGGACCATAAAATCAACATGTCTATTCATTCATAAGGCACGACGGTCGCGTCGTCTGCTCGTAAACATCAGGGCTAACCCACTGACAGGCCGTGGGAGGTTCGCTATAAGCAACAATGCAATTTAAACAAATAGTTGTTATTTTCGTTAAAGTTTTATGGATTCACGGTCATATTTGTGTATCGTTGATTAGTGTGATGAATTTTAGGACCACAATTAACTCTGCGATTATCAGGTTTGTATTTTTGTAGGAAATCTTCTACATTTCTGACGGAAGTAACACTCGCTAGTATATAGTCTGTGTACATGAATTTTAAAAACAATAACTAAGCGTAGAATTTTTTTGTAATGACTAAATGCCGTTGACCGGAATGTCCTTGATAGATGCATCGAACTTTTGAGGCGAGCATTTTGGGCACTCAGCCCGGAAAGAGATAGTAAAAGGGCGCCAAAGTGGTAAGGAGCTCGGCATGGCCATTTTAGAAGTACATTCAACGGAATTAATAGGAGCTATGTTTAAGTTAATTGTACAGACTAATGCATGTTTTGCTGGTAGATGAAGAGTGTCAATATATCATGCTGGTGACGGCTACATAAGTCTCCGCAGTTGGGGATCATAACACAGTCGGGTTGCCCCGGAGGGGGCCCCGGGGACGATGAAATATTGCGAGTTCTATATATAATTAATGTGTATTTTGTCTTGTTTTCAAATCTTTCTTTTCCAATTATGATGTCTATAACTTTTTTATTTTCTATAGTTTACAATATTTTTCTGCACTGAAAACTAAGGCTTATTGTAGGATAGGACTCGAATCGAATGAGTATACCCATATTACCAGAGAATATTTATCGCAACCACACCCCAGGGCCTCACTCCTTCGGCGACCAGGGATGTGTTCTGATATCGAACTGGAGAGACTCCTGCACACTACACGCAAGTATATAGATTCTGTAAGGGCCTTTGAGCTTAGTTTCTCTTAACCACCACAGGCTTAGTTAAGGCAAATTACGCGAAATACACATCTCAGGCTAAACCGAAATCCATATCAGTTTGGTGCAGAGCTTACTAGCTCCTTAAGGATTCGCCATAGAATTTCATTCTAGCTGTCAAGGTTCTCCCGGAGATATTTTATTACGTTAGCAAGGAGCTTAAACGCATGTTGTCATAGCAACCAATAGCTATCTATTAGATAATACAGTTTTCTATTATTTTGACTTTTGACATAATTCAGTAGGGCTTGTTGCGTTTCGTTATCAGTTTATAAGTACCTATAGTAAAACAAGCTTCGTAGATCGGGATAACGTCAGGGATTAAAAACGCTATTTATAAATTATATTACACCATAAATTGCATAAAAGATTTAAAAATAAAAAATATATGGTTATATATTGGAACGCGTTTGTCAATCAAATCTAAACAAGTTATTTTGTTTTTTTTTTTTCTGCTTTGTACTCGTTTTCATTATTTTAATAAATTATACTCACTGATAATTCACTTTTAACACTGTCGATCGCATCCAGAGTTTTCAAATTTTCAATCACTGGATCCCGTACGTATAAAGCGATGATGGCGCAGTGGATAGTGCGGCCGGATTCCGCGTCAATGGAAGCAGGTTCAAACCCACCTATCCAACTCTAAAATCAGCCTGAGCTTTCGGTGAAAGAAAAACATATTGCAGAAACTATAGTTTGGTTGTAGGGCATGTCCGCATGACTAGCTTCCACCCTCAAGTTCGAAATATCGCCAAATATCAATAGGTGTGTTTTCGGCAATATTACTTGAGAACCAGTATCTAGACTTAGTGCGTTTACCATCCTGGACCATATCATCACTTAACATCAGTTGAGTTTTGTGGGCTAAGGCCTATACCGTGTAATAATAATAGTAATACCTTGGAGTCCGTGTTTTATTTTGCAATGTCAATCGCTTCTCCAACTGTCCTAGAATAGTAGAAACAATCTGTGTAAAGGATTTTTGGGTTACTTCTCTATAGTATTCCTAATGTAACAAAAAATATCGTAGATGAAAAGTAATGTAGAAAATAATTATGTCGAATCTAGTCAAACCTTAGTTAAAGCAACTACCACTTTACCTTTATTTCGTCAAAGATCTTAATCTATACAAAACGGAAGCTATCTCCATGAAATGTTCAAAATAATACATTTCTATAAATACGAAAAAAAAATACAGATGAAAACATCAAAGCAATAACGCGATATCGTTAGTCGTGGTTTCGGTAACCACAGATATATACCAGCGACCACAATCATGAAGGAGCGACTCGGAGTTCTTTACTACGATAATTGTGATAGCTACTGTAATAATAACCCATCAAGCAATACCTCTTAGAAGGTAGGCAGAAATAAAACAGCTCAAGTAATTTTTCCTCTTCTGTTTAGCAACTGATTTCATTTAATTTTTTTTAGCAAAACTTTTTACATTAAACTAGCACTCAATTGGAAACAGTCTGTACAGTAAAACTCTGTGTCAAACGAAACGAAATTTATGAACGAACATTTTTGATTGGGTTACCGGTAACCGAACATTTTTTTAAACCCTTACCGAAGGGTGGGAGAAGTCCCACTTCCTGTTTCATTTTTTGTCACCTCAACAGCACGCATTGACATTGTCACCGTTTGCCAAAATCAAATCCGGTGAGTAGTTGTGATATATCCACCAGAGACACTTTTTTCTCACCTTTGAATATTTTTAAACAGTATAGACTGAGTGCTTAGACTACAATCTCACCTGATGTTAAGTGACGATGTGGTCCAGGATGATAAACACACTAAGCCTAAGAACACACTTTTTGGTATTTGGTGACAAGTTTTCAAACTTGAGGATGGTAGCTGCCCAGGTTTGCATCATCATCATCATTCGCATGCCTTTTCCCAACTCACTTGGGGTCGGCGCAGTATGATTTCTTCTTCCATATATCACTATCAGCCGTCATCTCTTCATTTACTTCTTTCTCTTTCATATCATTTCTTACACACTCCATCCACACTTTCTTTGGCCTTCCTCTACTTTTCCATCCTTCCACATTCATATTTATTACTATTTTACCCACATGCACTTCCTCACTTCTCATAATATATAACATAATAACCACGGACAAACGGGAACCTTTCAACTTTTCTACCACTGGCGCAACTTTCAAACTGCCTCTAATATATTTATTTTTTTATTTTATCCATTCTTATGACAACACATAGTCGCTTCTCGTCCATCTTCTTACTACCCCAGCATACTGGTCCATACAATATGACAGGTCTTATGACGGACTGCTACGGTTTAATCACGAAGTTTTCCTTCACCGAAAACTCAGGCCGATTTTATAGTTGGATAGGTGAGCTCGAACCCGCGTCTATGGACGCGGAATCCGGCCGCACTATCCACTGCGCCATAATCACTAATAATAATAATGATTATTATTACATTTGGACCTCAAGACGAACACTAATAGAAAATACTGTGGTTGAGAATATAGTGACAAAGAGAGATAAAGAAATGCTTAATTGGTTTGAATACATAGAGAGGAAAAAAAAAATATTGACGAAACAAATTTACAAGGCGACAAATTTACATAAACTTAATTGATTTGTTCGCTAAACGATTACAATACCTGCCATTAAGATGATTAATTAACTAACAATTAAAATTTAATTACTTATAATAAACAATACAATTTTTATATTTTAAATATCAAAAAATCATTAACGGACAAAAACAGCGACACTGTGTAAAAACATTAAAAATAAATAAAATAAAAAAAGCCGAAAAGAAAACTTTAAATCATTACTGGCCATAGTAAAAAAAATAAAATAAAAAGATGACCGATACAGTGGCGGGAGAAACAGATTACGGAAAAAAAAAAAAAAACAAAAACGTTACAAAATTTGAATCTGTGAGCGGAAGCAGTAAGCGGTATCGCGGCCGGCGGAACGAATTTCAGTATCATTAAAGTTTCTTATTTAGTTTTATATCTTATTTTTAGTCTGTCGTACCGTACACGATGCTTAAATAAGGTTATTTGTTTTATTTATTTATTTATTAACTCAATTGCCTCGTCTGATGGTTTAACCCGTTAATGCGGTGCGTGCTTTATTACTTATCATATCGTGAGAATTTTTGTTTTTTTTTTAATCTACATTTTTGTTATTGTCTATTGTTGTATTATTATTAGCGTAGGGATTTCGGAGGAAACTTTTGATTGGTGATTTTTATTTGAAGTTTTTGACGCGGGTCTCATTCTGTCATGTTATTTATTTCAATATATTTGTTGTAATTAATTATCCATTGCGTTATTTGACTCTATATCATGTAATTAGTTGTGCCCGCGACTTCGCACGCATGTATTTCAGAATATTTACCTACGTTTCCCACGTGGTTATTAAATGAAAAAAAAATATTATACCTACTTTAAAAGGGTTTTAATTTAACATTTTGAATAACGTAGAAACATATACATGTACATTTTTTCTACACAGAAGTATGCATATTAAATTTCGAGCGTCTTATACTTATTTTCATCCCTTATTTTACACCTATAGGAGTAATTTAAAAAAAAAAAAAAACAATCCTTTCATAGTAAATACTTACAACATAAAAGGCACCTGATTTCAAAATTTCAAGCTTGTAGGCCCTTCGGTTTAGACTCTGTATTGATGAATCAATCAATCAGGCCAATCAACGTGTTGTGTAATATTGTTTATTTTTGTGTACACGTAGAGTGTATTGGAAAAAAAAAAACACAGAACATTAATTCTGATGTGCCATAAAAACTTCCTGTATAGTTCTGGCAAGATGGGCACCGTTTCACTAGGGCCTTGTAGTATAAGACTAGAAAAATCCTCTACCCACGTGACACTAGCGTATGTATATACTGTTTTTTTTATTAATAAAATGATGTAATAATAAACTTTAATTTAAGCAAATAAAAATAAAGTTTTAGTATTAATAAATACAGAGGTAGCGTAATTTAATGGCGGAGCGGCATCATTTTCAATAAACGATCGATCTACATTATTATAACGTAAAGACCAATAGCGTACATTGCTTGTTTTGTAATAATCCGTTCTTGTATTTCATATTTCGAATGGTTTATGCAATATGTAGCCATCTTTTAAAGAGGACTAAACAATAAATGTAAAACCTATTATTTACATGACGCCTTATAATATATTTTTGTGCTTTTAACTATATTTACATACGGTCTAACTAAGAAGTTTTAAATTTGATAATTAAAAAAAAAACAGTATTTGAAATCGGATCATTTCTGAGCAGTATAGATGTTGGAGTAAGTCAGGAATAGTATGCAAAGAGAACGCTGTGGTGTAGAAAGAGAAAGAGAAAGAGGTGTGTCATGATTCTAGAAGTGGAAGGACGTAGTCTCTGCTTACCTCCACGGGAGAAACGCATGATACTATGTATGTATGTATCATTTGTAAAATACTAAATCGGTTTCGATAAAGATTTCAGAATAATATTATAAATTTGTGCTAGAATCTAAGCTACCTATAATTATGGTCTTACTTATGTATTAATTTGTAATGGTAAAATTTTATTTTAATAACATAAATGTTTAGGATGAGAGATAATTTTTTTTATTATTTATAAGATTCTTCAGTATCTCCAGTTGGATTCTTTTTTCTTAGGTACTATATAAAAATCAGACGATTTAATCAAAACACTGCAATTTTAGTGACAACTTGATTCATTAATGTCATCATAGCTTTTCACTATATATATACTATACTATAGTATATAGTATACTATACTATCTGTGTGCCCGCGGCTCCGCCCACGTTTCATATATTCTTTATGTGTGAGTGAAAAAATACATAAAACATTTCATTATACCTAACTTAAAAAACCAAATGAATGAAGAAAAATTAGTCTTTTGATTTTATTAGCGCATAAAATGTACATTAAATTAAATCGAAAAAAAAAATGAGAATGAGTCGATGGAATCCAAAAAATATAAATAGCATATAATTATCTAATAAAAAATCCGCATCGAATGGTGGTGGTCCCATCCCGGTATGTTCACTAGTTTTGAGATGATGGTTCGTCAAAGAAACCCCGTTTTCCTTATTTAATATACATTGATAAATATAAATTAAAAATATATATATTACAACGACAGTTAAGACGGTGGGCTGATGACTTAATACGTGTAGCAGGAAACGACTGGATAAAGTTAGGCAAGGACAAAGAGTTATGGAAAAGGATGGAGGAGGCCTTTACCCAAACAGGGATTCAAATCTCATAAATAATACTAACATTAATATAAGTAATCTCTCTTAAATTTAAGCAACATTACTAACAAACATTGTAATTTACACCAAATATGAGATCTGGATTTAAATGGCTTTATTATTATTATTATTATATTACAATCTGACCCGTGAATATATTCCATGATTTAATAATATTCCATTGTCCATGGTCCTTTAGTTATAAGCCAACTAACGGACAGATACACAGAAAGAAAGATAAACAGGCAAACAACGTATATTGGTAATGTATTTACATTTTATTATTTCACTTGCAAACATAAATTGACAAAACACGAACCAAGCTCCAATGCAGAAGTACAGGCCCTAAACATTTAAATTAACTAATTAAAATTACCTATAGGTTGAAGTTGATCTCTTTAATTAGGTGGACTCTTACTAGGACTTCATATCGTAAGCAAAAAAATACGTTTGATACGTTTGAATCCGAAATCATTTACAAATATAACTTTAAAGCGATGATTGCGTAGTTGGTAGTGCGGTCGGATTCCGCGTTAATGAACGCGGTTTTGAGCCTACCTATCTGACTTTAAAATCAGCCTGACCTCGCGGTCAAGAAAAACATCGTAATAAAACCAATAACATGATGGTAAGGCTTTTTCTAACAATGCCCGCCTGTGTAACTACCACCCTCAACTTTTAAAAACCTATCACCAAATATAGGCTTTCAATAGGGACGCGCGAACTTTGACAGCTCATAGCGGCCATCTTGTTAAAGCAATAGCTGTCAAATTAGAAATTTCACGGAATGCTACACGCTTTAACAACGCGTAGAAATTGTTAAAATTTATTATGAAAATCATTGCTCTATTCGCTAATTACTAATAGGACTGCTCCGGCAGTATAACTTGAGAACCAGTACCTCTAGGCTTAGTATGTTTACCATCCTGGACAACTTCGTTACTTAACATCAGATGAGATTGTGGTCAAAGCACTATTAACATAAAGATAGCTTCTGCTAACAATAATTATCATTATAAATTGTCATAAGAAAATTGAATTATTAATTATAATTGAAATGGAATGCAAAAAAACTCACTAAATAATGTTTTGTTTCAAACGAAAGTGGTTCCGTATCGTATAATGCCATCCGTTATTAATGAGGGAATGCTATACACCTTTTTACTTTTTAAAGTCGGTAATAACTTAAAGAAAATATAACTTAATTATGAAACTAATGTCGATTTACTATTAGGCCAGTCCAGGACCTATTAGTTTCTTAACGGGCATGTATGGCCACTAAGTATTTATACCACTGACCTCTTTGATGTCCAAGGTAAAGAAATCCTGTGATAAATGTTGGATGATTCTTTATATAAAACATTTTTTTTTAATTTGGGTTTTTATCAGCGGTTATCTTTACATTTTGATTAAATATTGACAGAAAAAGTGCGCTTTTTTTGTCGACTCGACCGTTATTATTCTCAAAGCTTTTACAACAAAATATATGGGTAATTCCACTTTAAATCGACCTCTTTCGATTTGGGCATACTTTGTTGGGAAGTTTTCTTTTATCACATAACTAGGTTCTGCCAAAGATTTAGTTGTGCAAAATACAAAATTTCTGTATTTTCAAGTTTTTCAATCTTATATTTTAAATATGTCAAAAACTACTATAGATACAGAAAAAAACTATAGTTCATTTTAAAGAGGATACTTGGGCCTATGAAGAAACTTTTTTGATATTTTTTTCTGAAAAAACTCGAATCTGTAAAATATTGACAATTGTCAAAATGAACATCAAATTTTTGGATATTTTTTGTTTAAATGCAATTATTAAAACGGGTTTTCATGCGTTACCTTTTCTTTTTCCTATCCCGACGTTTCGTCTAGGTTTCACCAACCGTGGTCACGTGGTCGGCATAGGAAAAAGGAAAGGTAACGCGTGAAAACACGTTTTAATAATTGCATTTAAATATGGAACGCGAAAATTTAAAAAAAATATATTTTTTGTTTGTTAAATACCTTGGACTATTCTCAAATGAACCTGAAAATTTTGAAACTGTGTTGTTTTTTTTTCTAAAATATTATGTTCTGAATTTTGTTACATAATTGTGTTTTTGGTTTTTTCCATTTTATGGCAAGTAAAGTTAGGCAATAATATAATTTTGCAAATTTGGCTAGTCAAATTTTCATTTATTGATAAATGTTTCCAAGCGTAATCTTAATTGATATTTCATTACGTAAGTCTGAATTTTTTAACCCTTTTTGTTTTTATTGGTGTCTCATTTCATCTTCTCAGTCTGAAGGAAATCAAAGAGAATTTTGTAAATCAGTTTAGTGTTTCTCGAGTAATATTATGTATAGAATAACTGACCTACCCCAAGGAAACAGAACGTGGAGTAAAGAACTGATATTTTTCCGGTCTCATATATACAACTTTTTTGATATGTATATAAAAGCATAAAATATATCATATATTCCATCCCATAAAGAAGTTCTCTAATGCATTATCCAAAACTATAAGTTATACGAGAGATAGCAAGTAGCGTCGGCAAAAAACAAACAAACATGATATTAGTCTGCGTATAAATACGATTATATTTATACGTATATTTAAAAGTACATAGGGATTCAATTTAAGATTACCCTGAGCAATGAAGAAATGTGCAATTAGGTTAGGTTATCCCACACATCCCGTGTCGCCCCCATCCCAAATGCAGCGGACGGCCCCGGGGGGTTTTAGTGGGTATTTCCGGGCGACTCTCGCCCGGGTGAGTCCCACACTGCACGGAGCTCGTCACTCCGTGCCCCTTATCTAGTGTACTGGGGGACTTCGATCCCCTAAGTACAATAGATAAGGGTAGTGCGTAAACGCATTTCCCCCCGTCAAAAAAAAAAAAAAAAAAGGTTATCCCACACATAAAAAAAAATTATTAAGGTGCTTTACAAACTTATAACTAAATTGACAACTAATCCAAACTCAACATTACCACTGCAAATGATTTCTATAATAAGTTTATGTAATACTAGCTGTAGGCACGCGGCTGTGCCCGTGTTTTGTATAAATTTTCACTGCATAATATAGTTAATGTTTTATAGGGAACCCTAATTATTTTCCAATAATGTTTTGCTACTAACATTAAGCAAAAGTATTTCTCACAAATTGAAATAACTGCTAGTAAAACTGTGCATTGAATCGGATTTTATTACAATTTTTTATGAGATTTAATTTTTTTACGCAGAACTCCTAATAATTAAAAAAAACTAAAAGTAACCCAAGTTGCTCGGAGTAACTTCAGTTATCTACGAAAAAATAATACTGTCAAAATCTGTCCAGCCGTTTCGGAGATTACCCGTTAATAACAAATTTAACTGTTGTCCGTTATCCAGGAGAACCCCTTACGTTTTATGGGACAAAAAGTATCCTAGATGTTAATTTAAAATATTATATTTATCACTGTGTAAAATTTCGTCAAAATTTGCTGAGTACTTTCAGAATTATACGCGTACATAGGGAATGACAAACAGAAAGACAGACAAAAATTCTAAATAAAATATTTTTGACTTCCCACCACAAGTCCACCCCGATTATAATTTCCAAAAAATATGTAATGTGTCAAGTGCCCATAAAAATGAAACAATAGAAAGACAATAAGAAAAAAAAAAAAAGCTGGCGTAAACGCCCGGAAGGTGCTCAAGGGGTTAATGTACAGATTTGGCCTTATTACAGTTATATTATATATGTAGATTATCTCGTTAACAGTACTGTATAATCGTTGTACTCAAATGTTATCTTGAAAGATAATATATGTAAATAACTTCAATTAACCCCTTGAGCACTTACCTGGCATTAACGCCAGCTTTCTATTGTTTTCCTATTGTCCCATTTTTATGGGTACTCGACACATTAACGATCTATAACATAATTAAGATATACGATACAGGTACGAGTATTTTACCTCATAAGGTAAACATTACAAGATAATTATATTAATAAAATATTTTTTATGCTCTTACCGTACATGTATATTCTTTACACTGCAGTCCAATAAAGCTGAAGCGTCAAAATATATTGTGATTGTTTTTTCTTAAGTTTAGTTGGTTATATTCGTAAACGATCCATTTTATTAATTAATTAAGGAAACACACAGTTAATAAAATGCATATCTGAAATAGCATAACAATACTACATAAAGCATTCAAGTTTTCACTAAAAGTATAATTGATCAAAAGTAAATATAATTATAAAACATAACAATACCTTTATAATTATAAAGGCAAACACTAAAAATTTAAATCTTTTCTCAGCATTTTTCAAATTCATCAAATTCAGCAAATATATCTCAAAGATTGCTATCGATTTCAAATTATTTTTGCTAATGATAAGGAGTCCGAGATTCAATTACAGCCATACCTATCGCTTGGTTGCCATATCCACTGCTTTACAAAATCGAGTTATTAACACGCACTGAAAAATTAAACGTTTCAACTGAACAATAGAAATGATAACACCCGTTTAGTGACTGATGTTAGTGTAAATTGTACTCTCGTTTGAGATTAGTCAAACAAATACTTGAGTGACTGTTGCTATCCCAAACCGTAATAATGTGAAGTTACTGTAACTACAACCGTTGTTTCTGTTTCAAGTTGTATTATAAAATCTCTAAATCAGCTGAACTATTTGCTGTTTACTTTTCATGACAGCCTTAAATATGAAATTATCTAATGTCACAATTTTGCCGAAATCAGTTATCCATTTCAAATTTATTATAATATTTACTCTTTAAATATATGAAATAGTTTATAATGCACCTATGAAGTATGAAAGTATAATTGTTTTAAATTACATTTTGAAAGCAGATAATGGATATGTGATAATTATCGAAAAATACTGACAATACCGATCGATAACAAGACTGTCAGTTTTTTCTTATAATGTACGTAAAACACGCAAGTGTGGAGTTTATCTATTCAATAGTATAAGTATACACGTATAAGCTATAAATAACTTAATATAATCGTTGTAATAACACTGTTATAAAAAACAGGCTTGTTAAAATAATGGTTATGAGTATTTTTGTGCTTAAAATCTATCATAGTATGATTTTTGTACGGTAAAGGTATGGATATTTTATTCTATACATTAATTTCTGTAGAAAATTTTATAATTATTGTGAATATTATGCTCAGTTTGAAACTAGTGCAAAAATGAAAAATTCAAATTTTATTTATATTTGCATAATTCTAAAAAAACCGAAAAAAACTGATAAAATCTAAGCTTGTATAATAAACATGTAAAAAATTATTACATTTCTAAAAAAACGAGACAAAACTTACAAAACAAAAAAACTTATATTTTACTTTAAAAAAAATACAAATTCTACGCATTAGACTCAGTAATTATTTGTTGCTAATTATCTGTAACTCCGCCTGCATGAAATTCCGTATTTGTCAAAAGATGATTTTAAAAACATTTGTACATACATATAATTTATTTTCATAAAAATTTCATTTTCCATCAAATATCGTAGAAATGTGTCATGTTATTTAATCCTAAAGCCTCCAAATTATCTTTTTCTAGTTATAATATATCTTATGTTTAATATTTATTATAAGTTTTTGAATACAGCAGATGGAGACTTAATAATTTAATTATATATCTTAAATTTTAAAAAAAATTGCGCAAATGTATTTTCTGTATTTATATCTAAGAACTTACATACAATATTTCATGCCTAGAACATTAAAGCTGATCTAATTTTCGTACTAATTTGTGGATAGTCGTAGATGCTTATACTTCCGTACTAAATTTCAACAGAATCCATTTAGTAATGTAACGTAATGCGTGCATAAACAGACACACGGACAAACATTTCAAATTATAAAAATGATTGACCCTGATTTCAACGTTAAAATTAAAATATTGAATCAAAAAGTCTATATTATGTATTTTAGTAAGAAACAGTAAAATATTTTTATATTATCCTATATTTATAGAGGCAAATATTATTTCCATCCTATTTTAATGAGCACGCAGTATATTCTGAAGTCGTTCGCGGTAGTGGTAGAAGGGCGTAAGTACTATATAACTTTAGTTTTTGTACATCTTCATATATGTATGAGTGAAACCTAGATCTAGTGAATTCATTTTTTATACCACTAGATGTGTTAAATTTTACAATCTGAGTCAGGTGCAGACAAAATAAAACATTTTATTTTATACTTTTACATAGCAAAGATCACAATCAAAAAATCAAAATCAAAAACATCTTTATACAATTTATGCCCTAAGAAGGCGCTTATGAACGTCTAAAACACTACCACCGGTTCGGAAAACAACCCAGCCGAGAAGAGCTCAGGCAAGAAACTCGATCTGGTTCTTTTTTTTTTTTTAATAAATATACACATTTTTTTTCATATAAAAAAACTATACAAATCATAGTCTTAATAATGTTAGCGGGTGCGCACAGAGATGTGGGTTAATTCCAGACATCACTATCGTTCACGTAATGATCCAACCTGTAATAACCATTTGAAAATCATCTGAAGTTAAGTGACGATGTAGTCCAATCTGGTAATCATGCTACGCCTATAGCTACTGGCCCTCAATAGACACTGTCGTAATACATTCATTGTTGATAGGCTTGCAAATTTAAAGGTCGTAGCTAGCCCAGTAGACATAAAGCTATTAATCTGGAAAACGTTTTAAAGTAGGATAAGTGGGTTTGAACCTACACCCACAGTACCAATGAGCCATTACAATAATACAACATATTTATACTAGCTGTGCCCGGTTGGAATTCAGACAATTTGCAGCGTCTGTTCTCCCTCTGCTTGCAAATATATAATTACCAACTTCCATCAAATTCGGTTCAGTAGATTTTTGCGTGACCAACTCAAGAAGAAATCAATAAACAGACAGACAGACCGAAGGACGGTAAGACAACATTTTTTATTGCTATCGAAATGTGTTCTTTAGTAGATTCTGAAGCCCCACACAGTATTATTTCTTAAATATCTTCAATGTACAGATTTCGCCTAGTTAACCTTTTATTATAAGTATAGATTTATTTATAATAAAACATAGGAAACCACGAAAAGCCGCTTCTAGCTAAGTCTTTCCTGACATCCGCGTCACTGGTACACACGTGAACAAGCACACACGTATATTTTCAACTATTTTGCTCTAAGAATAGGTAACAGAGAAAACTGTGAAGTCGTAATTACTTTCTCATTTTTTTTTTTTTGGTAGTAAAAAGTGACAAAGAGGTTGAGTTTTTAGTTTATAACGTTTCACATAATTCATTGGCTGATTTCTACCGTGGTCGAGTATGTTAGAATGGTACGTTGATACTATACGCGAATTGTATTACAACTTATTACTTAAATCTTTTGAATTAATAAAGACATTTTGAAGTCTAAAAGGCAAAATAGTTAATTCATTTTAGGCAACATATTCCAACATATTCCATACAAATTCAATTTAGACCTTTATGAAGTTATAAACACCAAAATACTGAATTACAAATCAATGAATAATAATAATCAATGGATAGTTAAGATATTGAAACGCTAACGATTTAATTGGTAGGGTATGATTTTTTAATGCCAAAAAGGTAAACAGGAAAACGAAATAAAATAACAAAAAATATAAGAAAAAGAAAATAAATTGTTATAAAAAACTATGTGTACTTATGTACGCAAGTAAGAAGTTATACTTCTTTGCCGCAATAATAGAACAAAACTAAAAAACGTTGACAGCTAACTTCAGGGTTCGTGACATGAACGATGCGCGCGCATCGTATTTTGATTAGCTAACTCCAGGGTGTCGTTTTTTTCGTAACGGTTGCGCGCGCACTGTAAAAGTTTACTCTCATCATTTTCCCCTAAAGTACTAAGAGAAATATAAATTCAATAATTAATAAAAAAAATGGGTTAATATGTTGAATATATTGTACTTTATGAAATTACAACACTGTTCTATTATATATGTATTATATTTTGTAGACGATGTAGTTTCTACCATGTCTGTGATTGTAACCTATTAAAAGTTTCAAGTTTTACCACAGTAATATATTATTTCATAACACAACGATGTGGATATAGCTTCCCACAAAAACCTCAAGATAATAAAGTATCGGTGCATAGGGAACTAAAAAACAAGCTAACCCTACGCCTACGACACCAGTGCTATCATACGCGCATTACCAATACTAAAAAAAATTCCAACTTCCCATTTGAAGATCCCCCATACTGTATTTCTCCGAGGAAACCGCAGCTTCCTCAATCCAACGATCTCTAGAAGAATCTAGAGACGTTGTTATTTGATGGTTTAATGAAAACATTTAATGGTATTTAAAAGTCATCAAAATATGTACTAAGCCAGAAGAAGTTAACACGAGAAACAGATACAAAATATCAGTTTCACACATAAGAGGAAGTTTACATTTATCTAGAATCGAATTTAATCCTCTTATCACTAAAAGTTACGAAGGCTTTAGTATTATAGAAACATATATATTAAAAAATTCGACTCCATAACTTTTTGTGTTCACACATATGAATGAATACACGTACATATTACACACAAACGAAATTCACCTGTGTGCATCACGTTCTTGAGAATAACATATTTTTATTTCTTTTATATATTTTTTTTTCTCTCTACCGATTTCGTTCAGTATTTTATATTTATACTTATATAGTTATAAAATTGTATATTTTTCTTTGAACTCTTTCATAATGTAAATAGCGGTCAGTCAATTTAGTTTAGTTTAGTTGTCCTACCAGTTTATATAAATAATCACCCATGCTTGAATATCTATATAAATACTAATAAATAAAATTGAAGTGTCTGTTTGTAATATCAATATAAAACTTTTCGCTATAAATATATTAATGCATATACGGAGCCTTTAAAAAAACATAATTGAAAAAAAAATGTCTGTCTGTTTTCTTCCGGCATTAGGAGATTACTCCGGAATGGTTGGACCGATTATGACGGAATTTTTATTCCAGATAGCTGGAGGCACTTCACATAACTCGGCTAGTTTTATTTTTCGAAAATAATTAAGGTGTCGTGTAAAAAATAATAAAACTCATGAAGTTGCGAACAGAATACGCTTCAAGGGATCGCGCACCATCGAAACATTATTTTAAAGTGATTATTTAAAAACTATATAACGCACTAAAGAATATATAAAAAGGCGGAGCCGAGAGCACACAGCTAGTCAATTTATATATTTTTTTTTTTAATATTTTCATGGCGATCAATATACGAGTATACTAGCTGATTTGCTACAGCGCCCTCTGGTGGTAAGTTTTAGTAAAGGGGTTATAATAAAAACCTTCATGAAAAAGTTATAATGCCATGATTGCTCAGTTGATAATGTGGTCGTATTCCGCGTCAATAGGACGTAGATTCGAACCCTTTTATCCAATTCTATGATGAAGCTTTTGGTTTAGGAAAAAGTCAAGCTTGAGAGTCAGAGCTTCTAGTCGTGAAGTAACTTAACAACAAGTGAGATCAAAAGGTTGAAATTACACAGTGTAAAAAAAAGTATTATAGAAAAGAAACATAGTTGCATATTTAACTATGTCTTAATTTCTTGTATGCACATGATTTAATCAAAGATTAGTCCAAATCGAATATTTGATTGAATCATGACAACCCTACTGTAAATAAGTTTTTGATAAAAAATATATTACACTTTTTTGTTCAGAAAAAAGTTGTGTTTTTGTTTTTACTTATTGTTTATATCCTGATAATTCTAATGAAATTATTTTTTAAATTAAATATAGACAAATCAAAATTTATTGATAGTGGTACTAAATCTGGATAAAATGGAAAATTTTGCCCTATATTTCATTGGCCTCGGTAGCGCAGTAGGCAGCGCGTAAGTCTCATAATCTTAAGGTCGTGAGTTCGATCCTCACCCGGGGCATTATTTTTTGCGTAAAATTTTTTTATTCTTTCCTAAATCTAAAAAGGAAATAATTTACATTTGTTATGCACAACTTGTTTTTCGTTTGTACTGCCCCAAAAATGACACACTCCAGAAAGATACGATGTTTATAAAAATCAAAACTCAATACTAATCAATAGCGCGTAAACTTCTTAATTTGTTACTTGTGCCAATAGTTCCAAGTATTACGGTGTTAACACACGAACCGACCGAATCACGGACATAGTACGGCTGACGGCTGATATTATCAGTCTCCTAAGTGGGGATGGGAATCCTTTCCGCTAAAGATCGATTTTTAATCGATTCGAATCTAAGTTTGATGAATCGATTCACAAAACATCGATGCCTAAATAATTGATCTTTCAAACTAATAAAGTATCGATTATTAGAGTGTAATTTTTGTTTTCTATGATATGATGATCATCTGTAAATATTAAGTTCAGTGTCATTTTCTTCTTAGTAGGTTAGGCATTGTTTTTTTTCTTTACTTGCTATTGATGACTTTTGATGCTGTAATTAAAAAAAAAATTGGAAACAGTTTTTGCAATAAGTGATGATTATAGTCTAATTTCAACCACTAAAAGAATACTATTTACGAAAGTCAAATAAAACAAATAGAAACAATATTAATCTATCGGACATCTATGTTTTGATAATCGAATCAAAAAATCGATTTTTTTCAAAAACCTTATTCTTCATCTCTACTTAGGCGACTGATGAGCTCGGCCGTTCGACATACCGTGTCCGCGGTCCGGCCCTTACTTGTATTAATAGCATTATACGCCGGGTTAAAATCGAGCCTTGAGATGAAATCAAACATTTATCGGGTTTTCTGACAGATCACTGACACTGGCCCGACATCGAAAAGAAGCAAAGTATTGACATTTTGGAATCCAGTATATAATGGTTTCAACACACAGCGGGCGGATCAGGACGCCACCGAGATGTTTCTTCTCTAGAAGACGTTGCGTCAACGCGAGAAGAGCCCGACCCCTTTCATAGAAAAATCACGCTGGAGTCCCGAACCCGCCAGCTGTGTGCTGATACCAGAAACCAGGTTCAGATCGCACGTTTAAACCGGTTTTAATCAATTAGCTTAGGCTAGAGCTTTCTTACAATAGCTATCTAGGGCGGGAGAGGGGTGGCACTTAAGCATTACTTGAACGAACCCTTGATAATATTTCGACAAGATTTCGTTTGCATAGAACAACGTTTAACAAATACAGTAGTTTAGTTATCGTTTAGTTGATGTATTGAAAATCATTTTTTAACTGTTCAATACGCTATTATTTCTCATATATAACGAAATATGACAAAATATGCCCTGAAAACTAACAACATCGAAAACATATGTAATTTTAATACCTATCTATCTATTCAACCGAAAGACGTCCACTGCTGGACATAGATCCAAAGATCTCCACGACGACCGGTCTTGCAGCCACCCGCATCCAGCGGATGATATAGATTTATGTAAATGGGTTCAGTGGATTTCGGTTAATAAACCATTTAACGGATCTACAGACAGATAGAAACATACAATTCACCTTTTATAATGTAGCATAATTGGCGTAAGACATAAGTCTCGAAACTTTGGAAACGTTTGTTGATTTATATAATTAATTGGTTTATACATCTATTAACGCTCTGCACTGTTGAATTTTTTTGTAAAATTACAATTATATTAGAAAATAAATAAGTAAAATTACAAATCAGTGTATATCAATGCGAAATAAAATACAATTCATGTAATTTTCCAACATCTGTCAGGAAATCTACTAAGATGCATTGTAATTTTACAATCTTCATGTATGAACCTAACACGTATTGTAATATTACAGAACTATTCGTCAATTTTTAAGAAAAAGCTTTTTAATTTTACAAACATATTTGTGATCTGATTCGGCATAATTGTATGTAAAATCACAAAAAAAAATATTATAATTTATATTATTACAATAACCTTTTGAAATTTGAAAAGTTTTTTTTTTTTTTATTTTTACAATTTTCATTGTCATATTACACAGTGCATTGTAATATTACCAGACAATTTTAATTATATTACACGAATTTTAATTCTACTACATTTTCTACCATTCTACTATTTTCCAATTGGAATAGCAATATACTTTTAAGTTTTACAAATATGGTCTCGAATTTGATTCGCTATAATTTTATTCCAAATCACAAGAGAGTATTATAATTTATAAAACAATGAATTTATTGAATTTTTAAAAAGCTTACTAATATTACACTAATAGAACCCAAAAAGTTTTGTAAAATTACAATGTTTTATTAAAAAAAACTTTTTACAAAATAAGCATTATTTGTTTCGTGAAATTCAAACAAAATATTATAATTTTACAAACTAAAGCGATCTGAAAATATTTGTAAAATTTCAGATCCGTTATGTTAAATTAGTAACTTCGTAGAGCCATATATGTTTTGTAATATTACTGGTGTGGAAATATCTTAAAGGATGATGTTGAAAGGAGCAAACGGAACTTACCTTTATTATTAGCCTTCGATTAAGCTGGTTCAGAGTTTCCACCTCACTTCACTTTATGAATGTTCTATATTCTCGTAAGTTATATAATTGGAAAATTAATGTGCAATTTTAAATATACGAGAGACAGCGGCGGCGGTTGCGTGTTGGCGTTCCGATTTTGAATAGGAAGAGGAAGGGATAATGAATACATAGACTAAATAGACCGGGGGCGTATAGATAATGTAGACACGAAATAACTTAGAATAAGAAGAGAATATATATGATAATAGATGGCGTTAACAATTACTATAATTACTTTTTTAATATTCCAAAACAAATAGAAAAATAAAAGTTCTGTAAAATTACTCTACCCGATTGTAATTTTATCTGTTTTGACTATAAGCTTCTTGTAAATTACAATAGAAATTTTTAACAGTGTGAGCAATAATTATGTACGTTTTCGTAATCCAAACATACGATAGGCTGCGTAAGTATAAATTATATTATTTCAGTGTCAGTACTTAAACGGTAAAACAAATAAAAAACTGCATTAATCCGGATTTTATTCACAATTACATGAGTTTAAATGTTTTTACGTGGACCATTTTCTAGTGAGAAAAATAAAAGTAACCTACAATTCACAATCTACCAAAAAATATCCCGTCGAAATCGGTCCAACCGTTCCGGAGATTAGCCGGAACAGGCAGACAAATAGAACTTTTAAACATTGTGTTTTTGGTAGATACATTCATATATATTTAGTAAAAAGTAGTTATTTTAAGATTACAAACAGACACTTCAATTTTACTTATTGGTGTAGATATGAATATATCACGTGTTTATATATATATAGAGTTGTTATATGCATCTTCTACTGTGCGTTAATAAAAAAAACAAACTTTAAAAAATAAATAAAAACCCATAAAAGCTGCCCGTCTTGCGATGCGTTATCATTTTTATATGTTCCCTCCACCCCTCAACCCTTACACAGCTCCCTCCCTTGCCTCCACATTCGATGCACACATAAAACATCCTCTATAAATGGGTTAAAGAAAAATGTGTCTACCTGAAAATGCACGATGCATGAGTTTCATTTCTTTTTTCTTTATTGTACTCTCCTTACATTTTCTTTGGTATCCGCGATTCTCATATCGCCGATATAAAACTGAAAAATAAATTTATCATGTGCAAACGAATAACACCTTTATCACTAATTAAATATAGTCGAAATTTCTTCGATGTCGGCGTTAAAAATAATACACTCATACGTCCGAGCCCGTGGTATACGTATGTATATGTGTGTATGAAAAAAAAATAAAGCGCACACATATAAATTGCATGCAGCTCGAAAGGGATGCACTCAGAGTCATAAAATACACACACGAATGCAAGTTTCTACGAACACGAGCGAACGAGTAGCTGATGTCTAGACGTACGAACACATACAGCCACGTCCGTACACGCTAACACAAGCGCAGACTCGAAGAAAACCTTCGATGTGTTGGAAAATGCTTTTCCTTGCATCAACCTCACGGGAAGAGTTTCATAGCGAATACCTCGCGGTAAAGACTGCTCGCTCTAAAATACATTTTCTCTTTAAAAAAAAAACTCAAACAATACTAAAAAAATCGAAATTATCCTAACTAAATCGAAAATTTGACGAAATAAAATATTTACTATTAAAAAAAAAAACAACAAACAAATCGATTATACGCGCGACTGGTCTTTTAAAACAAATTTAAACTACAAACACATTCACCCGTTTCGAAAAATGCGTTACTGATTCGAAAATAAAAAATTTAAAAGTGATTTAAAAAAGAAACATGTCCGCGCCATCTTTAAACGTTTAGTGAGGACGGATTATAGCATAATTGAAAGTTTCGATTACATTGCTCGTTGAGTTAATAGACTGACTAAACACGTGCCTCCGGCATTAGTGATGTAAATGTGTTTGTTAATGAGTGTCGCGTCTGTGTGCGTTTGTCAGTGTGTAGTCAGTTGTCGCCGAGATTCCACCATAATAAGAAATGCGTGTCCGATTTACAAACAAAAAAAAAAAAAAACAATATTTCGCGCATTGTGATTAACATCTTGTTATTGGCATTAAAGTTTTCATGAAATTCAATTATTGGAAAAATATTTTTTATCTTACTTTCTGTTTTGTCTTTATTATAATATGCCATTTTTTATTTAATGTCTTTTATATTTATTTTCTAAATTCTAATTTTACATTAATGTTATTTTTTTATGTATTATATTTTATTATACTAACTACATCAGTTATTAGTGGAAATTGAAACTGACAAATATTTAAATTATTTAATTATTGTTTTTTCTATTTTTACTTTTAAATTATTATATTATTAATTATTGCTGACAACGTGTTTTGGCTAATAACTCGAGAACCAATGAACCGATTCACAAGATTCTATTTTTCAATTGTAGATGTATTCTCTGGGCAGGTTTTAACCCCTTGAGCACTAACCTGGCGTTTACCCCAGCTTTCCATTATTTTTTTACTGTCTCATTTTTATGGATAATCGACATATATATATATATATATATATATATATATATATATATATATATATATAAATAAGCTAAGGGGATAATATTGAATGAAAACAACAACCAAAATGATAGAATGAAGTTAGGAGAAACACAAATTGGTTTACGTAAATAAAGTTAGCTAAATATATAATAAACTAGCTGAGTGCCCGCGGCTCCGCTCGCGTTTAATTATTCACTGCGTATTATAATGTTTAAATAATTTATACCTAACCAATAATCATCTACGAAAAATTCCGCGTCGAATGGTAGTAGTCCCACCCGGATATGTTTAGTAGTTTTGAGGTGATGTTGCGTCAAAAGAACCCTGTTTTTCTTATATATCGACAGATAGAAGATTTGGTTCAGTATTAGTGACCACTCACACTCTTTAAAGGTTTTAAATACAAAATAGTTTTAAGACTTTGATTAACCCCTTGAGCACTTACTTGGCGTTTACGCAAGCTTTCCATTGTTTTTCCATTGTCTTCCTATTGTCTTAATTTTATGGATACTCGACACATTAAGGAAAAATTCACAATAAAAAGTTGGAATTATGGTAGTAATTCTCAGCATACCATAATCAGGTTAAATTTTGTCTGTCGACAAACATTTATCAGTTTATTCCGATTGCATTTGAGAAGCAATCTCTTAGTTTTCATATTTTGTCGTTACGTATAGTTAGTTTCAATATCGAATATTAAAAAATTAAGATTGAGATCAAACCAAAAATATCTTGGTTTTTATGCATGATCATTACCGCTGTGTACTGACACTTTAGAAAAAAAAAAAAATATTAACATTTCGGAAAAACAGATTAACGTGGCTTATTGAAACCGGCCGATAATGTACATTGTCACTTAATATTACTTACAAGCAATAGGAAATAATGTTTTACATGAAATCACATTAGAACTCCAATAAATTCATATTGGAAATCGATCTTTCTAGATTATTCTACGAATCTCTTACAATATAACAATATTTGAAACGATCGATTCAGTTACGTTCATATTTAATTTATAATCTCATGAAATTTCTAATCTTCGTTTAACATTAGCTTACCTACCAGGATTCCTTCCTTAACTCGAAATTTCGATCTCTCATACGCCCTTAAAATACTACATTCGTCACTGCCTTTATAATAATATACCCCTTTAATTAAGAAGTAGTATTTCGTGGTCTATCAGTTTTTTAGACGGTAACATCGCATCGCTTTTAACTACAGCGTAAATTCCATTTAACGCCACTCTATTTAACGACAAACTCCCTAAAACGTCATTATTAAGTTTAAACAGAAAAATAATAATAATTTAGACCTTGTTGAAGGTCGTATTAATCTCGACTTTTAGCATCATACATACCGATGATTCTAAGAAATTCGTTGTCTTGTTTGTCGTGCAAGATAAACGCACGTGTTTACTTCGACTGCTTGACTGATATCAGCTTGTTACGCAGTGAATATTCGTTATTATAGTCTTAATTGCTCACCAATTTCAAATTATTAGTTAATACATATTAACAAGAACATATCAACAATAACAAGTATCAACAATAACAAGTATTAACAATCCATCCATCTGTCCACTTTCTGGGGGGCCTTTCACGCTGTGTCTTCCGGTACTCGGCAGTCATTCGAGAAGTCGCTGGTCGGTGACGTCATCGGGCATCGGTTCTGTGAGCAATTTACCCAGCCCACTGCCGTTTAAGTTCAGCAATTCTTCGGGCAATGTCGATTAATTTGCTTCTTTTGCGGATCTCTTCGTTCCTGATTCGATCACGCAGTGAAAACACCAAGCATAGTCCTCTCCATTGCCCTTTAAGCTTTCTTATTAGGCCCATTGTGAGTAACCACGTCTTAGTGCCTTATGTCATCACTGGCAACACACACACCCGATCGAAAACCTTGAGACACTAGCATAAATAAGAGATACTGCTGGCTTAGCTAATTTTGATGTAGTTTTTAATTTCCAATTGGTAAAAATATAATGTCTTATATGTTGAATGTGAAGCGACGATGGCGAATTGGATAGTGCGGCTGAATTCCGCCTCAATGGACGCGGGTTCAACCTCACCTTTCAAACTCTAAAATCAGCCCGAGCTTTCGATAAAGGAAAACATCGCGAGGAAACCATACCATGGTGGTAGGGAGTTTTCACCAAATACCAATATCTGTGTTCCGGGAGCATGACTTGGGAACCAGTATCTAGGTTTAGTGTGTTTGCTATCATGAACTACATCGTCACTTAACATCAAGTGAGATAGTGGTGAGCCTATACGGTATAAAAAAAAATGTTATAGAATATAAATCCCCACTCTCGAATGTTCTAGTACTATAAAAAGTGTAAAAAGGGCTTCTATAAAGCTCTTAGTGTATGAAACTAAGGGCTTTGTTATAAAAATAGGTTTTCAGGTCATGACTAGGGTTGCATCATGCTGGAAAAAGTTTTTTTTTATTAGTTTTTTTTTTTTGATACGAAATACAGAATATGTTTTTATTTGAAAAATTCGTGTGTACACGTAACAGAACAAAATAAAATGTATTATACATTTATTGAATATTATATATGAAGAGTTAAAATCGATTTTTTTTATTATGAACTCATGAAATACTTAATAGAATTTGAAAATTAAAACATCTATAGAAATTAATATTATCACCAAGTGATACAGGCTTTTTACATTAGATATTCTTATATATCCAAGCGAAGTCGGTTTCTAGTACTAAATATGTCAGAGGCTTCACACTCAAATAACATTTTTTATTTATCTCTGAAAATAAATACCGTCATAAATTTTCTTATATGTAGTATATAACCTAATGAAACCTGGCCTTATAATATACGCATGATTTAAAAAAATTAAATGAAGAATGAGACGGACAGAGACGTTGCCTTTTGTGAAATGTAAGGATCAGATCAAGCGCAGTTAGTCACTTCCATCCATCCATTTAACCGAGAAACGTCCACTGCTGGACATAAGTCTCCGCCAAAGATCTCCACGACGACCGGTCTTGCGCCACCTGCATCCAGCAGACTCCCGCGACCTTCACCAGGTCGTCGGTCAATCTTGTAGGGGGACCTTCCCACACTGCGTCTTCCAGTATATGGCAGCCATTAGAGAACCCGTTGGCTCCATCGGACATCGGTTCTACGAACAATGTGGCCATGCCATTGCCACTTCAGTTCGGCAATTCTCCGGGCAATGTTGGTTGTTGTTCAACGTTGGTTCTTATGCGATTCCCACTTAGCCAAGTTAAATAAAGAACAAAGTATTAGTAGCTAATTTGGTTCTCAAGTGACGACCCTGGCATATATTTTCAAGATACCTCGCACATTACATCCCAGACCAAACCAAATGTTTGAGTTTGCTATTATTTGATGCCAAAAATGCCTTCTATTATTAACGTACTATATTTTAGTCAAGTTGATCAAATCTAATGTCAAACTATAGACACCCCTTTTTTAGTTCAAATCAGAAAATATGAGTTCCCTCGAATATTTTTACTGAGACGACCTAGATTCGTAAATAGTCCGTCTCGGTCTATCGATTTCTTATTTGATTCGGTTCTATTTACATTTTATAACTGTGACGAATGTGTGTGTGTGTCATTTATTTTACAACGTTTATACATAGAGTAATAACTTCAATAATTAATCAACTTTCATCCATAAAAAAATCCTATTGGAATAGTAATTGGAGAGGAAAATATTAGTCCATTAAAAACATTACTCAGAATCGGAACATTTCTAATAAAAGCAGTTCAAAATAGCTAATAAATATATTGTAAATAATGAAAAAATATTATCTTTACAATGAGCCCATGAGAGTGGATTAAGGACTTTAATGATTCAATTGAAAAACAAAATAGCATTACAATAATACTTCGGATAACAATTTCAAATAAACATTATTTATAATAAAAAAAAAATAAAACAAAAAATACACATTCACAATAATTATATAGTGTAATATACATGTAAAAATATATTCTTTATAGAAATGCAATTAAGTTCTGATAAGTAAACGAAACGGGCGAAGTGTATCCAATTAGTCAATATTTTGATATGAAATTTTTGATCCAGGCACCTCCTATACCCAACGATAGTTCCTATTAATACCTACATAATAATTACGAAGATAAATTTATTTTTATTTCAATATTAAAATAGACAATATTATTAAATCTATATTTGTAATATATAAGTAAGTGCCAAAAATTATAATATGTCTGTGAAATTATCGAATACGATCTTCGCGAAGAATCCAATCGATTTACAAATGAAGAAAGAATTTGAAGATTTCAACACAGAAGATAAAATAATTGATAATAATAATAAGATGGATCATAACGATAGCAATAATTCGAGTGATGGTAATTCTGAAGTGAGCGATTTTGAAAACAACGTCACTAATGAAGATCGTGGAAACGCTGCCCTAGATTATACTGATAACACTCTATCACTGCACCCGGTAGCGGATTTTATCAAAAAGGAGTTCCTACCAGAATTCGACTTTAGGAATCCATTTCGAAATCAAAATTTAACATATAAAGATAACTTTCAAAATGCCAGATCACCGTTTTTACTGCCTACGCAGTTGTACAAAAGTTTTTTAGCGAATCTCGGTAAGAGACGAAGGAATGTAGCCGATTGCTACTCACTGTATCCAGGAAATATGTTCTTCTCAAATAGATTCGCTTCAGAGTTGTCTGATGATGAAAACAATGATAGAACTGAGTCGCCTGATGAGGTAATTTTAAATCACGATACAATACTCTTAATAGAAATTGGATTTGTACTATAGAATGCTTAAACATCGTATGAGGCTTCTTAAAAGAAGCGATGAATTTTCAGTTTCACAATGAATTTAAGTACAACGAAACACAGTAAAGAAAGGCGGTAAAGAAATATATACGGTTAGATTAACTTCTTTGCTGTAATTACACAAAGTAAATATATATTTAAAGAATAGACGTGAATAAAGGTATAGTATTAATAAATACAAAGTTTTGTACTAGCACAAACAAACAAGAAAATATATTCCAATCAGCAGATCTAAATTAATATCAATTTTATTAATCCTAGGTGCAAGATATCGTCTAGTAAAACTGATTTAAAGATTTGTATTTTCTTTTCTTTTTGCAAAATTGAATATAATTTTATTTGTAATTTATTCTTGATACTTGTATCATGTATTTTCATTTATAAGAGAGGCTTGGAAGACAGGAGAAAGAAGGTGTAATTAGTTGACATTGTATCTCATGAGTAGAGATAAAAAATACATAACTAACAAAGTATTATATATGAAGGTGAATAAATATAAGGGTAAAGGAAGGCCGAAGAAGGTATGCGTAAGGAATTGTGTGAAGGATGACATGTAGTGTATGAATATTGTTAGATGCGAACGGAGGAGAGCAGAACATGACAACATTTTGTAATGTCTTTCTACAATGTAGGAAAAGGGATGGAAGATGGTGATAACAGGTTTTATTTGGCTTTTCATGTACTGCGTTTGATGTTAATCTATCTAAAACATTTCCAGATAACCTATAAATTGTAATTTCACGGCGTTAAGATGTTTCGTAATGTGGGCGGGTTGCGTACGTGTCTATGGATGTGGGTTCGAACCCAACCATTTTATTATATAATGAGCCTATGTTCGGCGAATAAAAACATCGCTAGGAAAACAAATCATGCACTATAGGTAGGGTATTCACTAATAAAGATCGCCCAGGTAGCTATCACACTCAAATTTCCAAACTTGTTACTTATCACCAAATATCTCTAGGCTTAGTGTGTTTACCATACTGGACCTGATCGCCTTTCAACATTAGGTAAAATTGTAGTCAAAGGTCTACACTACCACTCCACTGCACTTGGTCTATCACTATCAAAAAGCGAAAAGGAGCAACGATAGCCGGAGTAATGTTTATTATATTACGATTATGATAGCAATGAATTTTTTTACGAGCAATACCAGTGTCTACATACTTGTTGGTATTGTTTCAGAAGGCGGGTGCATCATCAGCGTTTGTGTGGAGCGGAGGAGGGGTGAGCAGTGGGGGTGGACAGGAGCAGCAGGCCGCGCAGACCGCCGCCGTACCAACTGGTCAGTAGACCTTAATACCAATATGTTTTTCGCCCATAACTCTTATTTTATTTGTTCAAGAATTTATTAGGCTAGATTTCTTCTTTTTTTTTAGGTCTCCTTCAAGTATTACGTAGGGATTTAGACATTTTTGATCCTACCCATTGTCAGTAATGGTAATCCAAGCTCTTACTCCAAGGCTTCATCAGTACGTAAACATTGGTATAATTTGGGGGAGGGGGGACGAAGATTAATAAGAAAGTACTGTTTACATTCATCCATTCAATCGAAAAGTATCCACTGCTGGACACATCCCCCATATCTTCACAACGACCGGTCTTACGCCACCCACATCCAGCGGATTCCCACGACCTTCGCCAGGTCGTCTGTCCACTTTGTCTGTTGTCTGCTACTTCTTCTGGTACGTGGTAGCCATTCGAGAACCCATTGATCCCATCAGGCATCGGTTCTACGAGAAATTTGCCTAGCCCACTGCCACTTAAGTTTAGGAATTCTTCATGCAACGTCGGTTACTTTGGTTCTTCTACTGATCTTCTTATTTCTGACTCGATGTAAAACTCCGCATTTTCCATTACCCTTTGAACAACGTTGGGCTTTCTTATTACCTAAATTAACTTATGAGCGACATATAAACTCTTATTAGCGGATACTTAGAGAACATAATTGAATACAATTAGCCCAAAGAACCTGAATTACTTTAAATTAAATACTGAATAAATATTACAAAAAAAAAAAATAACATCCATAAAAAATGTAGTACTGGAGAGGGGCGACAATTGTAGAAATATTATTGACGTATCAAACTAAGAAAAATATGTGTGTATATTTGTGTGTTATTGTACGTCTGAGAAAGAAACAAGATAGGTAGTAAATGTGTCAAATAGTATTGTTCATTGTAATAGGCACATCGGGCGGCGGCGGGGCCCAGGGTTTGGTGCACTGGATGTCAGTGATGGCGGAGCACATGGGAGGGGGGCACCACGACCCCTCCCATTACGCGCTCCCACCATGGAACAACGGTGGTGTTGACGTAAGTGCATAATTATTATTATCTCAAAAAGACAAATCTATAAAACAGTTTTTGTCTGCCTGTCTGTTCGTTTCTGCTAATCTCCAGAACGACCGGGTCGATTTTGACGACACTTGTTCTGGCTGAAGTTACGCCGCGTTACACTTAAAATAATTAGGGTTCCAAGTAAAAAATTAAACCTGGAGAAATTGTAAAAAAAAACGATCCAATCGTTAGTTTTACTGGCAAGTGCTTAAATTTGTAAGGAATATCTTTGCTTTCTCTTAGTTTATGAAAAATGCACGAAGTTAATCTCATACAATTTTGAACAAAATACATTTTGTGCGGACATCACTACCGAAATATTATTTTGCAATATTTATTTATTGCTGTGAAGAATTTATGAAACGCAAAATGTTCCATAAATACGTTACAAATAGTATTATAAACACGCTCGCATCTCTATCTTACCGTAAATATGAATTGAACGTAAATAACGAAATATATCAACTTCCGAGAATTATTACTAATGAATTAATTCATTAAACGAGTTCTTGAAGTAATTAAAAATGTGTAAATAATAAGTTCATTTTGAAAACGATTAATTAAAACAATGTAAACGATCTTCGCGATGTTAAAACAGACATTTAACCGGCTATACGCCCTGCATATAATTGCTAGTAGGTACTGTGTTAAAACGCCTACACTTATTTGCATAATAATTATATTCGAGTCAACTTCAGTAGCGAATCGAGCAATTAACAACAGACTTGAAGTTTGCTTACGTTAATGGCATGCTTGTAACGTGTAAAATTTACAACTGGCCAGCGTCACGTTAAAACATAAAAAAAAATTGTAAAGGTCAAACATCTGACCTTTATATTCTTTTATTTGTTCGTTCTTTTTGTTCTAAACATTTATTTACAAGCCGTGTCACGCGGCTTTTCTTGCGTATAATAAATTCTTCACGATATGCATATTGACAGATTATAATTTTTTTATTGTCTAATCTTAAAAAGACTGGTCACAGAAAACGATATTAAAGTTTAATCAAAAGTTAGGAACTTGTTAGAAGCATTTTAATTTTTATACTAAAGTATAAAATATAAAGTATAAAAATGTATTCTACATGTTACTACAGAATATATACAACCATCATACTAAATTTCATCCAATTCCATATAGTAGTTTTTGTTTGATTGGCGAACAAATTAATAAACAGACACACAGACAAAACTTTTAAAAACCAACGAAATGTGGTCTGTTGTCGATTCTGAACCCTCTCATGATAGTTTTCGTGACGACGTCTTTGTGTTTTATCTTAATTAAATGAGTGAAGTCCTGATTTCGGTTTTTATTTCATAGCCTATCAGTTACCGAACGATACATGCTTCCCGTACACCAAATTGCATTCAAATCGTTCAAGCTCTTTTTGAGTCTTTTTTATTTTATTTTTAAAGCCCATCAATCGCTTATTAACATATCACTTAATACACGCAAAGTTTTATAAAAGTCGATCAATTTAAAGCCGAACAGATTTTATAATATGTATTTTTCTTACCACTTCTAAAAACCTTTATGGCCTATCAATTGACCCTTGACATAAACCTTCCGAGTAAGAAGTTTCTTCAAAATCAGTAAAGCCATTTTTGAGTTAAATCCGGTAAACACACAATCAGACAGGCAGACAAAAAAAAAAAAAACATGTCAGAATCGAGCTCATAACTGCTAAAATACAGTAAAAATACGTCTGAAATTTCATAAAAAATTGTAATAGAAAATAAATAAATGGACCTATGGACAAAAATTTCAGTTGACTGAATAATGGCTGTTAAGCAGAAAGATTGGCAGCTTCACCCAGTTTTTGTGATGAGCTATTTGAACACTTATCCGAAAAATGGCACTAAACCCTCGTCCGTAGCCTCAGATGAAGCTGTCAGATACTATAATATCTTTAGTAAATAACACAATTTTCTTCAGCGCCCCTTCAAGGGAGATCATCTTATTGAAAAAACGTCCCTATCAACCAGTCATAGGCAGATAATGTTATATATTCAGTTACCTATTTCCTTTCATAAAGTGGATAAATCCAGGGCTTTTTAGTGACCGTCTATCGGTTTTCTTTCGTCGGTCGGCTTTGTATTTCCTTTATGTGTATTGCCATCCAAACTGTTAAAAATTATTCGCATCTAATATAATATAACAAGTATCTATCATTAGGATCTATTAATAAGTGATTATAACGGAATAAAATATTACGGCAAGAGACTAACGTCTGAGATACAGGCACGGCCTTTTTTTTTTGAAGAGGGGAATGCATTTACGCACTACTCCTACCAAGTTCTTTAAGAAGACCGAAGTCTCCCCAATGAAGTTGTTGTGGGGGATGTGGAAGGGACGTCTCCACACCAGTGTGGGACTCACCTAGCGAGAAGCGCCGGAAATACCCACTAAACCCCCGAGGCCGCCCGCCGCATTCAGGGGACGATACGGGATGGGTGTCACAAGTACCACGTCGTCCCCTGTGGCAGGCCCAACAGAGTCACGTCTAGTAAATTAGCCCGTTGGTGATGTGGGGTAAATCGCTGCCTGACCCACGGGCTCTATACCCCACACCTCTTCGACCAATTTTCATAGAGAATTTTCGTCCGGAGGCAAGGGGTGATTAGCTCACAGGCTCTTCACCCCTACCCCCCATACAGGCTCGGCCTAACTCAGGTGCTAGAAAAACATTAATATAGTACATAAATTAAATTTATAGAATAAATATCATTGATTATACTTTACAGATTAATTTAATAACGTTTATTTACGTTTATTATCGTTGTTACTATTATTCAATGCTAATAAATTTCCAAAAATTCTTATTAAATTTGTTTTTTTTGGTTTAATTTATCTTAACCCTCATATATAGGATAAAAAGTGGCACGTAAAAAAGTATTAATAAAGTAGAGGGCACCTGTATTCTCATGTTAGGTGATAATTAAGAAGAAAAAAAATTGAACACTATTTTTTGTACAGGCCCAAAATTATTTTTAGTTAGTAAAAGAACACTACTAAAAGAGAAACAAAGATTTAAACCAATTAATAAAAAATACCCTTTAGACTAAAACTGACGATTGAATCAGATTTTGTATACGATTTTATTAGTTTTAATTATCTGAACGGAACCCTAATTATCATAATGTGTATTTAGTAAAAAAAATTTTGTTTTTTTACATACGTACATTTCAATTTTATTTATTTGTATAGAGCAACAGTTACAGATTTATGAAACTCAATTGTAATTTAACTTGTTTCTCATATTAATTTTATCTATGTTCAATGTTTAAAAATTCGTTCAAAAACCCAACCCTTAAGCTGAAGATCGGTTTCTCACGAAAGTTCAATAATTTACATATCGCAGCATCCTCGTTTCATTCGAACTAGATCATTTTTTATTAGACAAAGTATTATTTCGCGTATTGTATATTAAATAGACAAAACCTGTTTAGCGATTCAGGACGCATCATTAGGTACCCTGTCACATTTATAAATATTAGTGACAGTGTCTATTATTGCATCTAAATTTTAAGCCTTATTTGGTGCATATTAAAGTTGAAATCTGTATGCAACGCAGTAATGTGTTTGTCAAGGTTTTCTGCATTGCCAAAGTACTCGATTCAATGAAATTTTTGCCGCCCGCAGCGTTGCGAAAATATGTAAATTTCTCACCGTGCAACCCTATTCCGTGTTCCATTTTTAAATACATGCATACTCTTTGTCCTGTGAGTACACATGTGTCTTGAATATAAGAGTTTTCTATACGATTCTCAGTTATTTTTGTCTTGTGTATCGTAATTTTGAATTCTAGTGCACCGTGCTAAAGTCATATTTTGCATGTTTAGTTTCATTTTTTATTTTTCTAATGTTTTAAATATGATGGATTAGGCAAATATCGTAATTGTCCGCTGAACAAGAAGATGTTACGTGATTAATTATTTCCTATATTTCATAAGAACTTTTTAAAAGAAATCTGTAGTATATATTTTTGCATAAGCTTGGGAATATTTCGGTGGTTTATTCTTTTTATGTGGTTATAATTATTAAAATTAGTTTTACGAGTTCTTTGTATGAGAATGAATAAAAAAATGCATCGAGTTATAAAAATATTTTTTCCAATATAGTAGCTACGATTGTTTTAAATTAAATAATAAATAAAAATTTACACATAGTTTAAAACAAATGGCCACAACTATGAGTTGCAAATTTTTGATGGAAGCTTTTATCAAGTAATTAACTGTTAAGGTTGCCCCAATGATAATACATTTGAGATTACGTCAAATCTACTTTTTACATATAAATAAAGACCAATCTACAAACTATAGGAGCGTTGAGTCATCGTCTATTTTAATACTTAACTAAACAATAAAGCGTTGACGGCTTAGTTAGTTAGTCAGATTTCGCGTCAATGGACACGGATTCCAACACAGCTATCCAACTCTTAATATCAGTCTTAGCTTTCGGTGAAGGAAAATATCGTGAGGAAACCATATCACGGTGGTAGGGCATTTTAAATAATGCTCGCCTGGGTAGCTACCACCCTCAAGTTAGTTCCGGCAGAATCACTTGAGAACCTCTGTACCTCTAGGCTTAGTGTGTTTAACGTCCTGGACCACATCGTCACTTAACATCAGGTGAGATTGTGGTTAAAGCACTGAGCCTCTACCGTGTAAAAAAAAAGGATACACCGTGACGAAAATTATCGATGATAATGATAGATAATAATATTATCTTTTTAATTAAAAGTAAAACTTTCGTGCCGACACTCGCTCGAGTGTATCGAGGCGAAGATTCGCATGTTTCGTTTGGTTTAATTAAAGAAAAAATTATTAAAACAAAACATTGACATTTCTCAGCGAAACGATCTGATAAAAGTGATAGTTGTAACATTCTTTGCACCGCCGTTGCCGTGGTTTGTGCGTGTGTGAGAAATAAAAAGTGAAGAAATTATAAATCAATACTAGCGAGACTACTGGACTAGCCTTAGCGACCGTTTTCGTTTGCGTTTCACGCAAGTTTATTAGTAACTAGCTGATGCTCGCGATTCAATCCGCGTTGACTTTTTAATTCCATCCTGAATCGTTTTACTATGATCCAATCCGGAGCCCCGAAGCTCGAAGTTTCTCTGCATAATTGAATCAGAAATGAGGAGTTCCGCAAAAGAACCAATGTAACGGACATTACTCGAAGAATTGCCAGACTGAAGTGGCAATGGGCTGGGCTCATTGCTCGTAGAACCAATGCCTGATGGAGCTAACGGGTTCTCGAATGGCTCCCACGTACTGGAAGACGTAGCTTGGGTAGGCCCTCTACAAGATGGTCCAACGATCTTGTGAAGATCGCGGGAGAGCACTAGATGCGGGTGGCATAAGACCGGTCGCCGTGGAATTCTTTGAGGGAGTCCTATATCCAGTGGACGTTTTTCGGTTAAATAGATGGATGGAATATACATTTTTGACATTTTCCAGAAAACAGAATTTAAATATTTTCAATAAATCCAAAGATTTTCTATTGCTAATGGTCGCAGCATACTAGATGTTCCCGAGCAAACGTTCATATATAAATCGTTCTTCTGAAAAACCACAAATTTAGACTTACAACCCTTTGCGTGGGAAGTATCGAATTATTGATTATTTCTACCGATATAAAAGCTTAATTTGGATAAATTGCATATATACCTAAAGCTTCCTGAAATGAAAACCTCATCAAAATTTGCTACGTGGTTTAAGAGAAGTTAGCACATGATAAACAGATACGGAGAGAGATTTTGTTTTATACTATGGGGAGACTCTAGTCTTAGTGTGGTAAATATCCTGAACCATATCATCACTTAACATCAAACGAGATTGGGGTTAAAACGATGAGACTATGCAGTATTAAAAAAACGTTATCTTTTATACATACAGTTATTTTCATATCTTTTTCCTTCACGGAAATCTTATAGAATTATACCATACTTCATTCCATAGGATATTTGGAATTGGACTTACGCCCACAGGAGCGGAATCCGACAAGACTACCATAGAGCCGTCATCGCTTCGGTCTATATATGATTTATAAAAAACAAAATTTAATGCAAGATATTAAAATAAATTATAAATCCTTTGAAATCAAAGACGATATAAATAAAAAAGATCTTTTTAAATATGTGTTTCAATCGACATATTTTTAACCCCGTCCGCAAACATCGGTTCCCAGTGTTTCGCACCTCGGCGATGACGGTCAAAAAAAAAAACAACTAACAAACAATACATACCGCATCGACATATCATACACACAATGAAATCAATGGCGGCTGAAGTCAATTTTTGAAATACGATAAAAAAATTGGCAATATACGCATCGGAGAGAACCCAACTAACGATTTTTTGATGACTGCCGTGATCTGCCTTGCAATAATGAAATAATAAAAAGACAAAAAAAAAATACAAGGGAAAAAGTCATAAGACTACTACTGTTCGGGTCCCCACTGGGGCGAAGACAGCGTTTGTTGGACAAAAAAAACGTAGTTTGCGAAAGTAATATAGAGGAACCTAAAACTATCTGTTTTAACCTTTACATTTTTTGTTATATTAACTGGAATAATGAAAGTGGGATAAAATTTATTAACGAATGAACTGACTCATGTTAGTGGCTGTACCCATTAACAGTTAAGTCTGTCTAGCTTGTATTAATTTGGAATAAATTAATCCTTATTTTACATACATTGAAGTTTATTTCCTATAAAATTTTCACGATATTGATTTATTTGATTTCTTATAGTAACAACTCATCAAAACTTGCATGATAATATTAGTGGTTTGTCAATTAACGTTAAATAAACAGGTAGCATTTTAACCTATTGAGCACTAACCTGGCGTTTACGCCATCTTTCAATTGTCTTCCTATTGCCTCATTTTTATGGGTAATCAACATATTAAAAGTTTTAAAACACGTATGTTTTTTTTTCAAGTTAATAATACATCTACTCTTATGGTTGTCATTAAAATCGCGATCAAAAAAAATTAATACTGTTAAAGAAAAAATAATATAAAAGTACCTATACTTAAAGTCATAATTGTATTTTTTTTTAACTCGTAGAAACCTTTATTTCACTTGCTTTTAATCGGATTTTTAAAATTATGTTTCCTGTAATATTGATATATAATTTTTTATTATTATTTTATAAAAGTTACAAAAAAAATACGGAATAACTATGCTGTTCATAGTTGAAATTCAAAGTATATCTTCAAAAAATTGGAATAATATATTTTTGAATTTATTATTTAATACGCTTTGTTATGATAGTTTTTTTTTTACATAAATGTAACCTATATATTGTAATAAATGAAAAAATAGACTAGAAAGAAATTTTAATTTAATTTTGAAAAAAATTGAATAAAATCCGAATCAATACACAGTTTTACGGGCAAGTGTTTGAATGAAAATAATTAGGGTTCCATATAAAAAAATTAAAACGCATTGGAAGAACATATGAAAGGCGAGCGCAGCCGAGGGTATATAGCTAGTTTTAGTATATGACTATGGTATATATAGCAATATACAATATGGGACCTCGCGAATCTCTAAAGAACAAGTTTCAAGAAAATTATATCTTAACTTTGGCCTCCCAATACATCTTCGATAACCTAATGTATGTTCGTAAAAATCTGGGCAGGCTTGATCTGGTGAATGTTCGTCATAATTTTAATATTAGAAGTAAAGACAAGTTGTCCGGAACCACGCTTTAGGCTAAGTAAATCTAATAAAAGTTTTAGAGGTAATAGTATTCGGTTTTATAATAAGATCTCCAATTAAAATTACCGATTTACCTGACAATAAGTTCAAGCACCATGTCAAGCAAGTCTTAATTTCAAAAGATTAATACAGGGTGGATCATTACGTGAACGATAGTGATGTCTGGAATTCACACACCTCTCTGTGCTTCCGCTAACAACGGTTGTAATTTGTCTAGATTTTATTTAAAAATAATATTTACATTCTGAATTTATAAAAAAAAAGAACCAGATCGAGTTTCTTACCGGCTCCTCTCGACTGGGTTGTTTTCCGAACCGGTGGTAGTGTTTTGACTTTCATAAGCGCCTTATTAGGCCCTAAATTGAATAAAGATTTTTTTTATTCATAACTTATTACAGTAAACTTTGTTTAATATGAAAAAATAATGAATGAAGTCGCTAGAAAAACAAACACTATTTCGATTCTTGTAATATTAGAATTGAATAATTGAGCAAAACCGCAAGCATGCCTAGTATTAAATCTGATTAATAAAGTATATATATATTAATAGACAAGCAATCAAATTTCTCACAGGAACATAAAGCTGAATCATTAAAGCGTTTATAATGGATTTAAAAATGCACAACGGTAAATTAACCGTCAGTCAAACATCTATAACATCTTAATTATGATACGTCAAAATCAATTACGCACACATCACTGTGCATTTTTTGAATAAGATTAATACGTAATCATTTGTCAAAATCGCCTTAAGGGGTTGTAAGCTTTTTTCATTGTTTTCTTGTCCCCCTTAAAATTCGCATACGAACCAGTGCGTGTATATTATAAATTAAAAAGAAAAAATTGAGTACACATTAAAAGATTATATTGTGAATTAAAAATAAGTTTAAAGATAATTAGGTCATTAAACGTCTGTCTATATTATTATTTTCTTTGAAAAATGACAACAATCGTATAGACGGCAAATACAATCAAATACTCCGTTACACTCATAATTTTTTTAATAAAATTTTAGTATTTTAATTTTAAAACGACACGATGATAGTTTTCGTCCTGGAAACTGTCTCCATCAGTGGTTCAACATTTTTAGAATTTATTGTCATAATATGGAATGAAATAAGTCAACGAATTACTGACATGACAATGATGTTTTAAAAATCAAAGTCGATTCGCCAGCTGTGACATTTTTTTTTGTAATATCCGATATAGTCTCTCTCGTGTTAAAATGCCCGTAGATTGCACGCTTGACTGTAGACGAATTACGTTTCATTGTTTGTAATCCATAATATTTAATTGCGATTCGGCCAGGTGTCTCAATATTCCATTAATCACGCCCGAATAAATGATAACTGGAGGCCATTTTAAACGTTTCTCCAAAGATTTCTCTAGACTGATTATGTGAACTAACGTTTGTTCCAATATTCTTGACAAATTCAGTCGTCAATAAAATAGAATCGCTTATTTATAAGAATCTGACGGAACCCTTTCTTGATGTCCTTATGCAAGATTTCTCCACGTAACAAAAATATTTTTAAGGGTAATTATAGATGGGTTTTTCATAATTATACCCGCGCTTATTTTATCATGGGGGGCTGGGAAGAACTTTGCTGACAGGGGTGATAAAAATTTCCTTTTTTTTTAATTTTTATATAATTACTTTTAGGTGGAAAGAATATAATACGTTATTGAGTAACTTCTTCCATTTTCCCTCATTCATCAATACGGTATATTTTTATCTAAAATACTTTTTGACTTTTTTTGCCCTTTTATATATAAATATTACATTATTGCATGCACATAACACTTTGTTTTCAATGTTTTGGAAGATGTTAGATATTATTCAGTTTTCAGGTTTTTTTTTTCAATATGTACATTTATATAAGTGGTCAGATGTCGCGTCAATTTACGTAGATTCGGATCTACGTATCCTATCTTTTTATTTTTTTATACGGTATAAGCTCAGTGCTTTGATCACAATCTCACCTGATGTTAAGTGACGATATGGTCCAGGATGGTAAACACACTAACCCTAGAGGTACTGGTTCTCAAGCGATAGTGCCGCAACACACCTAATGGCATTTAGCGACTGGTTTTTAGCCTTGAGCTACCAGACGGACATTATTAGAAAATGCCTTAATCACCATGTTTACTCACGATGTGAGGAAATGTTTTCATGTTTTCTTTCACCGATAGCTCAGGTTAATTGTGGAGATGAATAGGTGGGCTCAGACCCGCGTCCATCGACGCGGAATCCGGCCACACTGCCCACTCCGCCATCATCGCTTACTTACATAAGGAAACTGACTATTCGGTGATGGATAACGTCGTGAGGAAACCATAGCATAGTGGTTAAGGCCTTCTCTATGGTGGTAGCTAAGGTTCGCCTGGCTAGTACGTTTATGAATTAAAAATTCACCATCAGTGACTAATTTTTGTATACATTTGTTAGACAAACAAGAATGAATCTCCTTTAAGCATGACTACCGTACACTTGCAAAAAAAAACCCTTCACATTGGCAGTTAAGGCGTCTCAGGTTTCTTGATCAGCAAGAGGATTGACTCGACTTACAGCCGTTATAGATATAGGGATGATGATAATTGTAGATAAATTCTCGTCACAACAATCTCAACTGATGTTAAGTGACGATGACTCTCAAGTGATGTTGCCGGAACACACCTATTGGTGTTTGTCGACAGGTGGTAGCTAGTCAAACGAGAATTATCAGAAAATGCCGTATAGGTAAGTTTGAACTCGCGTCCATTGACGTGAAATCTGACCGCAATACCAACTGTGCCATCATCGCCTTTTTATTTAAAATCAGAAGAAAAATATTTAGTCGTGTTCAAATTAAAAAAAAAAACATCTTTCAATCCTAGTATAGATGCCTCCGTACATTTGTTGGCAATATAAATCTGTTTCCGCATAACAGTATTTCAAAATACTAAGTGCCATATATTATAAAATAAATAATACCTCTCAATTCACACTATTCAGAACAAAGACGAAAACGCTTTGTACTAAGGGCACATATCTATGGACCGAGTGTGGCCACAATTTTGACAGCGCGGAGACCGGTCCGGGAAGATTAATGGTGGCTCTACTCATCGCAGTAATGACGCCCCCTCCGCTCGCTCTAATGACATACAGTGTGGGGTGACCAGGCATTTTTTTTTTTTTGTTTTTTTTTTTATTATGACCACAATCTATAAGTTTCTTATTAATTTTAATAACAAATAATTATGATATACACTTGATATAATTTTATTGTTTCCGACGACTGTGTTAATTCATTTAAAATCTATAGCATGGAATCTAAACTTAAATAGTTACGGGTATGAACACGACGAAGAATCGCACGGATGCTAGCGCGATCCAGTGTGAAGTGTGTAGTCAGTAAGAGTTTGACGTAAGCCTTTTGTTCCCCGGGGTAGGAAGCGATTTATCCACGTTCAAAAAAAGGGTAGATATAATGCGTGTACAACTACAAGGGCTATGCAGGTGTGTTCGAGAGTCTTTTGTTTTGTAGTTGGATTGCGTAAACCACTTTGTACTACTGCAATTTCATCGGTATATTGCGCAGCAGGTTTATTGCGGTGCGGTTTTATCTTGAGTAACCAGGTATTTTTTAACTGGTCAATATTGTTGAACGGAAGAGATAATTTCACTAAATTTTAGGGAAAAGGCCTAAAGCGCTCAGCTTACTCCTGATTGTATATAAATGAGATAAAATCTATGAACACCGTTATATTTCTACATTTTAGGTTATGTTTTATAAATGTAAAACATATTAAATGTATATCGAATTTGTAACCGTAAATAATTATGGCTACTGATAATACACCAATATATAAATTTACCTGACCATCTAAAAGTAACATTAAAAACAGTTCAGTGGTTCTTAAGCTATAATTCAAATGACAGACCGAGACCTTTTATATAACGTAAGGCAAATATTGGTCAAAATCATTTTGAAATTTTGTAATTAATAAATTAAGAGTAAAATTTCAAGGACGCATCACGGTTAGGCATATTTTATCTCCTTATATTAAAAAAGGTATAACTAGAAAAAGAGGTTATGCTATCCACGACGTATTGAAAAACAAAATATTTTATGGACATTTTATATTACTTTTGATATCCTCTTTCATACGCTCGTATTTTTTTTATTTAAAGCATCGTTTTCGTCAAGGATTTACACGTATAATTTTTTCCAATGTCCAGTAATTTTGGCAAAACGTGTGGTGCCAGTAAAAACATCCTTGCTTAATGTCTTTGGCGTAACGAAAAAAGTCTGGCATGTTTATCTTGGCTTGGACGGAGCGTCGTAGCGAATTGCTCCTGTGAATTTCGTACCGGGGAGGGAACGGATTTAGATTTTCTTCGGAGGCGATTATTCAATAGTTACGTTTAGTTTCAGACTTCCTAACCTACTCTTATTTATATATGTTTTATTTTCATATTACGTTCTTTATTAAATTTTCGAATTCCATCCTATTTAACTACCAGAAGACTTTGGTGAGGGTAAAACGTTATGATGTAACCATAGCATGGTAGTAGGGCATTATCCAAGAATGGTAGCTAGCCTACACCTCTCAAATAACTATGTATACACGTACTGGCGTTTATGCATCACTTCAGATCTAGTATCTCTAAACTTCGTAGTTACCATCTTTGTCCTGTCGACATTTACCATCAGGCAGATTATGGTCAAAAGTTAAACCTAAAAAATATACATATAAAAGAAAATATTACTATCTGTTTATATTTTTAAGTTTACCTTTTTTATTTTATTTTTTGCTATATAAATTAAATTATCTTGCTGTTTAATGTAAAATAAGTCGAATGAAACAGACAATAAGTTGTTTAATCTTTCTTCCTTTAATAATATAAACGGGTTTATTAATGAATTATTTTTTTCAAGAATATTTGGCCTTTTATTATTTCGGACTAATTAATCGTAGTATCCATTGAATTTATGTTTGTTGAAATGAAAAATTATTTTGCGACATTGAATGATTTTCGCTAGGTGAAGATTTTATAGATTCGCGTTACCAATGCAACACGTCAGCCGTCAACATGTTTAAGTTTAAGTGCTAGCGCTCAGACAGAAATAATACAATTTGTACTTACGCAGCCTAACGTATGTTTTTGATTATAAATATGAATATGAATACATACATTATTGTAGCTCGGAGTGCTAGTATATATAAAAAAAAACCAAGCAAATGTTAGGTTATATTATTAGTTTCAATTGTACATTATTTTACGTTTAAAATGTCTGATTGTCGTCTATAACTGGGGGTCAACGAGTCCCGCGCGATCACTTCGCTTCAGACTGCCCTTAATCGATTTTACTTGGGATGCGTCTAATTTGGTGGATTAATTGTGGACACCCCTGTACGGCTAATTTCCTTGTTTATGGAAACGATAATCGAGTATTGTTTACGTGTATACTTCTATTGTATTTTTATACGTTTGTATTTGACTAATATATTTATGTTTTTTTTATTAATAGCCGAATTTACGTTGTAAGTTAGTACTACAGACAAACCCTTAAGGTTTAAGTGGCATTTACATGTTTTTATTGCTTATATAAAAAAAAATTAGTAATTAACTAGACAGGTTATTGCATTGTGACTAGCTGAACCCGTGGCATCGTCCGCGTATATATTTTTTTTCTTTGTATTTATTACTCATTGCATTATATCCCTTAAATAGTATAACCTTATTATTATTACATAACATAAAAGGCAACTTCTATATACCCGTTAGTTGGCTTATAATTTCGATAACCACAGAAACGATTTGCATGTTTTTTTTTTTAAATCGTAGATATATTATTTGCGCAGGTTTTAGTATATACTTTGTTACGTTAAATAAAATAAATGAGTGCATAGGAAAAGTGATCAGAATTAGAAAAAATGATCATCACAATACACGCGAACGAAGCCGCAGGGGCTTTGATATAAAAAAGAAGTTCATTGTGGGACAGACGGATAGACAAAGAGAATAATCATTTATATTATATAGTAACATTGCAAAGCTTTGTTCTTCAATTCCTGATAGTTAGCTGAGCATAGGCTTGTCCTAAGTCATGCCATTTCGTATTCGTTAAAAAACCCTAGACTAGTCAGGATGTTCACTCTCAGACCTTACTCTATGCATGCATCATTCACCTGAAAGACGTCCACTGCTAGACTTAGGTCCCTCCTCCACAACGACCAGCCGTGCGCCGTCCGCATTCAGCTGATTCCCGCGATCTTCACCAGGTCGTCGTTCCACCTTGTGAATACCCATGCTGCCTTTTTCCGGTACGTAGCAAACATTCGAGAATACGTTGACTTCATCAGGCATCGGTTCCACGATTAATTTACCCAGCCCATTGCTACTTAAGTTGGGCATTTTTTCGTGCAATGTCGGTTACTTCGGTTCTTCTAGGAATCTCCTCATTTCTGATTTCATCACGCAATGAAACTCCGAGCATAGTCTGTTTAAAAAGATTGCTATAGATCATCCGTTTATTAAAAAAGGTTCTAGCTTATAAAAAGTCCAGTGAAGCTGTCAAGACCCCTCATGTCTATAGTCTATAGCTTTTAGTCAGTATGAAAAAATATATTCTAGGCTAGGTTTTAATTTCACGCTACGTTTGTAAGCAGTGATATAGTAAGCATAAGCATCAAACAATATCTCAAGTATGGAGGCGTAAACAAAGACAGATAGATGCACGAGCATGCTATGAGAATGCAACAGGCGAAAAATTGGTAAATATAAAACAAAACAGATGAAAAAATATCAATGAACAAGACAGTGTAAGGAATGACTCTCGGGTCCTGTTCGTTTCTAGAAAGTTTCAGAACGAAATGACGATGCGATTGCGTCCCGGGAATCGATATATAGACGTGCAGTAAACGGACGGACAAAGTTTTTTTATTGTTATTAGTAGTTTACGTTGTTGTTACGGACTCGGTCTGGGAAATGATTTCTACCTCGTTTGATAGTGTGGTTTTATATATTCAGTCATTTAAGTTAGAATTGTCAAATTTTCTTATTCTTCCTACCGTTTATAATAGTATTTGACAAAAACGAATATTACCTATTTCATGGGAAATATTAGTGTTTCCAAATTTTATTATTGTTATAAAAAGGTTATTAATAGCCACTGAATAAAAAAAAAGAAGAAAATCGGTCAACAAACACAGGAGAAAAGTGCAATGAACTGTTTTATTTGACGTAACAAAATGTATACAAAAAGTAGCCATGTTAAATTTTTTTTATGATATAAAAAAATACAATGTAAGTCGGTTCAGTAACTCTCGAGTTATAATCCAACTAATAAAGAGCCTTTTCTAATAATGCCCGCCTTGGTAACTACTACTATTAAGTTTGAAAATCTGTCGCCAAATACCGATTGGAATGTTCCGATAGCATCACTTAAGAACCAGTACTTCTAGACTTAGTGTGTTTACTAACCTTGACCACATCGTCACTTAACCTCAAAACAGATTTAGTCAAAGTACTGAACCTGTACGGTGTAACAAAAAGAAGACAGGAAGAAAGAGAGTTACTAATATTAATGTCAGAATTACTACAGCTAGGTTATTTTTTTCAATTTAACATTTATTATTAAATTTACGTTCACACATATGTATGTACTTTTAACAATATATAATTATTATTTTTCTTTAAATAATCCCCTTATGAAGTACCTTTAAATAGCTATAAAGAAGTAACAAGGCAGCCAATAAATAATCTGTCAATACAATATTATGATGTTCGATACAATGGCGCAGTTGATAACGTTGTCTATTATTGGCGAAATAAATTCCTAGGACGGCGTCTCTTTGGATGCTATTTGTTAAGGGGTGACATATTCTTTTTAGATTGTAATGTAACGCTGAATTTAAAATATTACACAGATTAAAAGTATTTGATACTTTACAATAAATAATAATTCATTATAATTCCTTTCGATACGATTATCTAAAATGTGTAGATTTAAAAGCTGTTTTTTTGTTGTAAAATCAATAGTGACATTTACAATTTTTTTCCCTAATAATTCATTACTGTATTTTTCGAAATATTTATTAATAACATTAGTAATGTTAAATATTCAAAGTTATATTTATTTATCGTTATATTGGTAAGTAATTAAGTGGCCAATGAATTTCGCTTCAATATTCTACAACAGGGAATATTTATTTTTCTTACCATATTTGGATGGCCGGTGTTATTGAATGTGTAGTTAATTAAAATTAAATTAATTAAATTAAATTAAAAGTGGTTGAATTGGAATACACATATATTATATAAGTGTTTTCATGTTCAAATCATGTTAAATGTCATTTGAATTTAGATTTTTAACCTATATATATACGTTTTTTAAAATATAGTTTCTTATGAAAAAAATATCATCTTATATTATCTATCTGTATAAAATCATTAAATACAATGCCATTTATTAACTTTAATACTTTATTCACGCTTTATATATAAGTGAAAATAACTTAATAAATGGTATATCATGAACGATCGAAGATATTATATATAAATATTTATTATATTATATATGACAAAAGCATCAAGATTTTAAAAAGCGGCAATATACGGGTAATGAATCACACGTCCCCGTCATTTGATGCTAGTTTGGCGACGACATAATTTTCAACTCGGAAGGGTTGCCTAACCGCTACATGATTTTTTGTATTGACAATTTTTTTTCGCGGTGACTTATTTTCTCGTCGACTTTTTTTTAACACCCATTTCTATTGACACACGGAATGGGAACTTAGAAAAGACAGTAGGATTTCGTTTCCTCGATGGTTTTTTTTTCTCTCTAAGATTCACAGATAATGATGATGTTGTAACAGTCAAGACTTTATGAATAGGGATTATAGTTCTTAGTTTTGTCGTCAGGGAGCTTAAAAAAAATGTACGTACGCGCTTATCTCTTGTTGAGAGTAAGCAGAATACATACATATCTAATCTTTAATATTTAGGCGTTAATTTAAGTGTGTGTTTGTAATGTCAAAATATTATTATATACTAAACAGATATGTAGAGGGCAATGCTTGGAGTTTTACTGGGTGATCGAGCCAGGAATGAGGGGGTCCGCAGAAGAACTTTTACTTGAACGATTACTTTAACCGACATTGCACGAAGTATTGGCAAAATTAAGTGGCAGTGGGCTAGGCACATTGCTCGCAGAACCGATGCCCGATGGGGCCAACGGGTTCTCGAATGTGTACCACGCACCGAAAGAAGTAGCGTGGGTAGGCCCCCCACAAGATGGACCGACGACCTTGTAAAGGTCGCGGGAATCTGCTGGATGCGAGTGGCGCTAGACCGGTCGTCGTGGAGATCTTTGGGGGAGACCTATGTCCAGCAGTAGACGTCTTTCGGTTGAATGGATTAATAAAAAAATTACAACACAGTGAATATAGAAAACACGGTCGCAGCCGCGGGCACACAGCTAGTATATAATATGTATAAAGACGTATCTGTTTTTTTGTAAAATCACGTGATCGATATCCACCGGATTTTTTTGTTGTTTTGTCTATGAATATTGAGCTACTTTACATTATTATAAAAAAAATAACACAACATGGGTCGTAGTGGAGTTACAGTTTATAGACAAAAATTTGGAAAAATATTTTTTTTTTTGCCAATTTTATTTACATATATGTAACCCGGACACAATTCGGTACAGAAAAGTTAGAGAAATGTGAATTTTCGTTTATTAGCGAAGGGTCCCTACATACAAACATAACACTAAGGATCATTAGCCCATCTCGTATACGAACGACAAGCGAGAATATAGACAATGAGTAATCAATTGCACAGAAAATGCTACCCAATAATTACCTTAGAGCAGTTAGAAGTGACGTGCGGATCTATTACGATGAATTTCGTTTTGTACTTTTTTTTTTATTATACCGCCTACGCGTAAAATTGCTATATATAAAATCTAACTCACATACGTTTACATTTAATTCTTTAGTCATAACAAAAATAACCATAAGTTATTTTTTCAAAAATTCATAATTAAGTTCATATACATACATTTTCCTTAAGTTTAGTTTTAACAAAAAGTTTAGAAAATCAACAACAACAGTATTTAAATTACTTACACATGTACTTTCCTTTGGGTTTTTTTATTAGACAATTAATCATATTTGTTGGTAAGTGATAACGACACATTAAGTTTGGAAGCGGAAGTTGATTTGTAGTACATATTTCAGAGCAGACTGCTAGATGCTTAGTAGCAGGTTTTTTATACCACTAAAGTGGCAAACAGGCGTACGATCCGCCTGATGGTAAGCGATCTCCATAGCCTATGGATGCCTACAACAACAGAGGTATCACGTGCGCGTTGCTTACTCTATAAAAACTTGTTCACGTTCCTTGTGTAGAAACCCATACTGTATTCCCTAGGAAATACGGCCGCTGGGAGCTCATTCCACATCCGGCTCGTTCGCAGGCAGAATAACAATAAGCTAGCAAAATTAACTCGATCATCTTAGAGACAATTAAATCGTTTAGTTGGCACTGTTAGCACAGTTTGAATGAAGTCATTTTTAACAGAAATGACTGTAACACGTTTTATTGATGCGAACATAGGCGTTACTTCATCGAACTTTTAAAATTCGACGCTGCGAACCGTCACGTAATCACCCCCCGCCATCCATCTTAGGGCGTCGACAGACCGACTAACGCCGGCGACTCATCTACTTAATTTGTTTCTGTGTGACCACGACCTTAACTATATATCTAATATATATCTATATCAATGAGTAAAATAGGCGGTATGCTATGTCTTTTTGTAACGTATTACGCTATCACAAACGGATCGTTTTATCGTCGTATATGCAACTTCGTTCAAATGTTACTGTTTAAAGCACATATAAAGGCGTAGTCTATATAATTTCTTAGACTGGTCCTGTATTAATATGAAATTTACATTAAGATCAGCTTAATAGTTTTCGTATCAGCCGATGCTGTGATATCGTCAACATAAAGTACAATAAAGACTTTTCATGTTCCATGAAAATTAAATGTCTTACTAATTATGTCCCCACGGCTGCGCCCGCGTTTCGTATATTCTTCACTGCATTTAATTTTTTATACGGAACACAATTTTTTTTTTGCTACTAATGAAAAGGTAAAATGTTTCTTGAATCGTATTTTTTTTCTATGCGGATCCCCTAATTATTTTCGAAAAATAAATGTACCCTAAGTTATGCGGAGTAGCTTGAGCTATCTACTGAAAAAAGGTCCGTCAAAATTGGTCCAGCCGTTCCGGAGATTACCCGAAACAAACATACAAACAAAAAGTTTTCAAATTATGTTTTTGGTATAGTAATCGGAAATATATTATATTTATTTATATGTATTTAGTAAAAAAAAATATTTTGATATTACAAAAAACACTTTATTTTTAAAACATTTATGTTTTATAATAGACCTATATTCTTCCTTGCCAGTCCTGTGCCGTTCGAAAGTCCAAAACCAGGTCAGTAGTTTTTGCGTGATTTTGAACAAACAGACAAAATGTGTCCTGTAGTAGATTCTGAAGCCCTACATAGTTTTTTTCTCAAACATCTTCAATATCCAATCTGTAGATTTTATCCCGTTAGTCTTTTGTTATCAGTATAGGTTATCTATGTCCTTTTAACATTCCAGAACAGTCCAAATTATTAAAAAATAAGTATTTCGCCATCTATGAATAATCTTCAGAAATACATATATAATTTGCTAACGTAATCCTAACTCTTCGTCCTCCCCATGACATCAAAAATAAACAAAACATGAACCGTCCAGTTATAGTTAGAATTAAATAATATTATGTTCCGCGCCATATTTATACCTATTGATATTATAATTGTAATTCAGTTAACTAATTCCATAAAATGACCCCTTAATACAACGCCTAAAATACCTAGATTTTATATACTAATATCAAAATATTGTTTTCTCATTTGTTATATGAAAGATCTTTATTATTTATACACTATAAAAATATTTTATATCATGCCATTTTGTTCAATTTAAATCAATCTGTAATTTTTTTATTCTCGAATAAGACTAAAACGCATTTAACTACCAACTCTTCTTTCATACTAAAGTCGCCGCGTATCATTCAAATTGCTATAAGTTTTAATAGAGTGGACCGATTTTAATGAATTAAATGTTTGATGTGACCCCGGAATACGCTTGTATAATTGCGGAATATGTTAATTGTGATTTTTAAATACACTTCTAATTGATGCTTGCACAACCAAACAGACAGACAAACATTTATAAAAATGATAGAAATCTATTTAATTATCAATTTTTAGTCACTTGCAATAATTCTATTCACAAAAGTCGGTAATGTACAGACACGTGAAATTTACAATTTTATTATTTGTCTAGATTTTTATTAAATGGGATATCTTTTCACTTACTTGGTAAGTGGTTGATGGTAACCGATGGTAACCTATTGGTATTTGCCGACAAGTTTTCGAACTTGAAAGTGGTATACCATGCTATGGCTTTTCCCCACGATGTTTTTTTCGTCAAAAGCGCTTATTTTTAGAGCTGTCCAGTTGGGTTTGAACCTTCGTTCAATGACGGAAATCCAACCGTACCACCAATTACGCTATCATCGCTTCAAAATAACGTTGAGATTTTAATTATACCGGTATAGATGATTGACAAAGTCAGGAATAGTATGATAAGAGATCGCTGTAGTGCGATAGAGAATGTAGTAATCAAAATAGAAAAAAAAGGAATGCTTAGTAAATTCAGGCACGTAGAATGGATGGACAACAGAAGATTGAAAAAACAAATTTACAAGGCGAGAGGGACTGGGCACGTCAGGATTGTCGTTACAAGACGAGTAAGAGAAGAGGGACCTTACTACACTTTCGGGCGTATTTCTTCCAAGAGAGGGGGAGGAGTGGAGAGCCTGCGTGTCAAGCTATAACCGCTCCTCTCCACGGGCGAACATTCTCAAGCGAGAATTGGGCGTTAGGTGAGGGGAGAAAGCCTGTAGGTCAGGCAGCATTTCCTTTCAACCCAACTGGGCGAGTTAAGTGGACGAGGCCCAGTTGGGCCTGCCGCAGGGGGCGACGCGGTGCTTGCGTATCGACCACTTTAATGCGGCGGGTGGCCCCGGAGGTTTAGTGGGTATTCCCGGCGTCCTCAACACCGGGCGAGTCCCACACACTCCTCTATCGACCCCATCGAGGAGACTTCATTCTCCGGTGGGGTCGATAGAGGAAGTGCGTAAATGTATTCCCCTCGAAAAAAAAAGAAAAAAAAAGCGAAAAAATTTCGACCAAATCGAACACGTCTTAAATAAAGGCTAGGTGAAAAACTCATTAGCGTCAAGTATGTATGACAGCTCATGAAAGTAGAGGAAGCGAAAAAGGTGTGTCGAGATCGTTGCAAGGGGAAATATGTAATCTCTGCCTACCCCCACGGGAAAAAAGCGTAATACTATGTTTGTAAATATTGAGGAATCATGGTAAAATAGTGTAAATATATTTCGAAACGCAAGCAAAGTCATCATAAAGCGTGTCATAAAAAAATATGGACGTCTTAAAAAAACACATCAACGTCTCATTCCGTCGTATAGCGCACGCCGGCGATAGAGATCGCTAACGTTCACTTGCCGGTGACATTGACGGATATACGCCCGGGCAGAGATTATACCCGGCTTTTGTTAGAACTCCCAACCGGATTACCCGGATCTAACACCCACTTAATAGTAATATGTAATTTTAAGTTGAAACTAATAGTAATCAGCATGTCCCGATGAATACACATGCAGAAATCACTTTTAGAGAAACGAAGTGACAATAGGGAAATTCGGCAATCTCATTAATACATGCAGTAATTAATGTCTACCTAATGATTTATCACTTAATGCTCAGTAATTTATTCATTTATAACTAGCGACTCAGCCCGGGTACACGCACGTATAGAAATAAAAATTATATTTTTCTTTACAAAGTATTTCTTACCTATATATATATTCCAATAAATAAAACTCAAGTGTCTGTTTGTAATGACAAAATACTTTTTCTTTACTAAATAGATATGAATGTATATACGATACCTATACCAACAATACAAATTTTAATTTTTTTTCTCTGTCTGTCTGTTTCTTTCGGGTAATCTCCGGAACGGCTACACGGTTTCTGACAGGATTTTATTTGGTAGATAGCTGAAGTTGCTCCGGTTAACTTAGGATACTCTTAATATACGAAAATAATTAGGGTTCCGCGTAAAAAAATTAAAACAAAGTAATTAATAAATATTTAATGAGGACACATACGCGCGCATAGCTAGTGTTAAAATATTATTGAGTTTGTTATTATGATTACTACACATATTCATTTAATTTTGTTTAACACATTTTTTTAACAGTTATATTTAGTTATATGAAAATAATTTTATTAAATAATACCAAATGATCTGAACTGTAGAGCTGCTCCCAAAAATAAAACTTTTAATAGTATATTACAATATTCCATATTACCATTTCTAAACTATTTATTTGTACGTCATTTAAACGTCATAGAAGTGTATGCAATATCTGATACTTAATTTTTGTTAAAGCCGACTCGTCCCCGTCTGTTGGTCCATCATTTGACTTATTATCTAAGAATCACTGTACCGATTAATATAATTATTTTTTTAAATTAAATATATATCCTCTGGCAAGGATTTACTACTACGTTTTGCTTGCGGTTTCACTCATGTTTACGTTAATTTTGTGTATATACAGAAATATGAATATCCTATGCTCTTTCCTGTATTCCTGGTAACGTGTGTGCAGAATTTGATCAAGATCGGTTGTGTGGTTGAAGCGTGAAAGCTTAACAAACAAACAAACTCAGATTCGAATTTATGATTTTTTTTTTAAAGAAATTAATGATTACTGTGAACCTATCGTGGGAGATAGAGATATGCCATTGAAAAATCACGACCAGAAGTTTTGAAAAAAATTCTCTAGTGTATCATTATGATGTTTGTCAATTTTAAGGTTTAGCTTGTGTAAGCCATATTAATTTATTTTTCGGGGATATGAAGATTTCTTATGTATGAGATGCTAAATTGACACGAAGCGATAATGGCTGAGTTGGTAGTGCGGTCGTATTCTGCGTCGAACAACGTAGGTACGAACCCATTTATTCAACCCTATAGTCAGCTAGAGTTTTCGATGAAGGAAATCATCGTGAGGAAAGCATGCCATGGTGTTCGGGCATTTCCTAACTATACCAATCTAGACAGTTACTACGCTTAACTTCGAAAAACTGTCGCCATGTGCCAATAGGTGTGTTTCAATAACATAACTTGAAAGCCAGTACTTCTAGGTTTAGTAGTTTACCATCCTGGACCACATAGTTACCTAATATAAGGTGAGAGTGCTTTCAAAGCGTTGAGTCTACATATTATCCAAAAAAACATAGATTCAAAATAATGTTTTTTTTTTCTTCTTCTTACACAAAGGCTTTATTAAGACATATCGTATACCGTTAACCTTTAACCCCGTAGTGAAGCCAAAGAATATTTTATTTATCTATGGTGAAGCTAGGATTTTATCGAATAAAAAAACATAGCTATAAATCCGTAAGCACTGTAGTAGTTTTTGCTACAGTTAAAATTTTCTCATTCCTTACGAAAAATCTAAAGCCTGAATCTGGGCTAGTACGCTCAACCTGAAAGCCAGTGAAATATAAAACCCAGCATGAAATAGTTCAAGTTATTGATTATCTATACAATGTTATTTCTACGCCCGACAGCATAATATTTTACTACCCAAGACATACAGTGCACACATTTGTAACAAATACACACACACACACTTATATATACATACGTAATAACGCGAATTCATGTGTACATCACACACACACTTACACGCAGCAACGTAAGAAAAATACTCGTGTCGCTAGGTTTTCTTGGGAACAGAAAATTACGCGGAGTCGACTTTCTTTGTCATTCTATTTTTTTTTTTTTTTGTTATCTTAATATGTCATATCGGTAAATTGTATCTATCGTATTAAATCAGAATGATTATTCACTAGTGCTTACCTGTGATCGAATTTCGACTATTATTAATTGTTATAGTATTTAGTTTCTCTTATAACAGACTTTTGTTGTCAATTACTCAAAGTAAAACCTTCTTAAAACCAAAAAAAACATTCTGTCAACGTGGTAAACAAATGTCAATTCATATGATTGATAATGCATTTTTATGTCGCATGATAGTGTTTGTATTTTTTAAATATTAATTAAACATGTTTGTAACGAATATTTTACAAAAATATGAACTTTCTGCACTCCTTCTGCATATTTTTTTTTACACGGAATAGGCTCAGTGCTTTGACCACAATCTAACCTTTTTTTTGACGGGGGAAATGCATTTACGCACAACCCTTACCCATTGCAACCACAATCTAACCTGATTTTAAGTGATTATGTGGTCTAGGGTGGTAAGCACCAGTGGTGAAGTGCTTATATACCCGGTTCCTTATAACCTTCCTAAAAAACAAAACACAAAACAGTCACTGCATACATCATAATCATGCATCAAATAACAACCACACAGTCGTAAAAGCGAAACACGCACACTAAAAACTTGCTCATACAAGTCGGTAGCAAAATGTCGTAATTGACTTCACACATCCATTGACATTGCACTTTAATTATCACCCACACAATGAAACCATTAGTGTACCTATTATTTCAATGTATCGTAAATTTAGGTTGAAAATAAGCCTCTTGGTTCCGGGTAAATCACTTAATTTTGATCATTATTCTGATTCAATTACGGTTAATCAAAACATATATTTGAAGAAAGCGCCATCTACTGATATAATAGAAAAAATCTCTTCTAAGCTACTTCATCTGAAGACGACCTAAGAGTAGATAACCTCGATGAGTTTATTAGCAGCTTAGCCACAAACATGTTTAGTAGGGCGGATAAGTCGGCGCATGTTCACCTGCAAAATATAGCTCCTTTGCACGCAAGACCACCGGACGGACATGGCGCTGCCGGAGGCGGTCGCCGACCTAAACGGAAACCTCAAGCGCATGAACTTATTCGTGCACCCTCACCAACCTGAGTAGTGAGGTGACGAAGGAGTAAGCATAAAAAGAGATCAGGAAAACAGAAGCTTACAACTAAAACTCAGGAAAAGCAGACCACAGAGGCAGCATATAATGCACCTCATCTAAGAGACCTGTTCGTCGTAACGAGCAGAGCAGCAGCCACCGCCATAGGGCTATGCCCTGAAGCGGTTACCCCGTTTAGCTCCCACTCTTAGGTTAGCTTAACATTAACTGACAAAAGAGCGCATCAGAGCAAAGCGAGAAAAATAGTTAGTAGTAGTAGTTCATCTGAAGACGATAATATGCTAATTAATCTCAATAGATGTCACTATTTCGCTACACGAAAGTGGTGGATTTACTTCATATTTTAGCTTAGTCAATTATAATCATGTATCAATTCCGTAGCCGAAGAAGTAAGGACTTTGTATTCATTGTATCTAAAATGAAGGGAAAAATATCAATTAGTTTTATTGTATGTATCACATGACTAATCGTTATTTTCGTTTCGCGTAAGTCCATCTCGCGGCGTCCGGTTAAAATTAAATAGTTAAAATCCACGATCACGAAAGTTAACCAATTTTACAATTTATTAGATTGTCATAATTATAGTAATATTTATCACAAGCGAAATGAATTTGACATTTCATATTTAGCGTGGTAAATAATTTTCATCTTTAATCTCAAAACAACTTACAATACTCGAGACATGCACTGTTTATGTCACTCCAGTGAGTCAAGTATGGCGATGGTGGTTAACACTAACTGCGACTGTATATCTACGCTAAAAATATTCGATAAAATCATATCAATTATAGTGTTTTTAATAATGTATAGTTAAAGAGTAATCTTCCACTCATTAGAAAATGTATTTCCAAATACTTAGCTGAATAAGACCAAGTGCAGAATTGATTAGTCTATCGTAAACAACATTCTGAAATTGTCACCCTTATTGGTTTACATGCAAATATAACACACACACACACATTAATCTAATATAATTGGTAACAAATATAATAAAAAATAAACTCGAAATTGCACAGCTAAAGTTACAAATAATTTTAACATGTAATCAGTTCGTTTAATTAGTTAATGGTAGAAAAATCTTTGGTAAATATTGATGAATTCACATTCGTAACTCGATTACGTTTTAACATTAATAGTATATTTTCATTTCCTGCCTGTATTTACTTTACTATTACAATAATTATTCTAAGCAATAATAGCTCCGTGGGAAAGTGGGCAAACTCTTAACTGTAAAAAATGGCGCGACAAATTATGTAATATTTTTATCTTGTTTATTATTTTACTTTTGATGGTTTAAAAAAAACCCACTTTATCATAAAATTAATAACATTGTAAAATAAATTTATTACAATAAAAAATAAACGAACATTTCGACTCCATGAGTAACATAACTTATTCCTATATTTCCCACACACGAACTCACCTATAACGTCACATACAACTATCCCTTTCACACTTTAGGCGTTAGAGTAGGAGATATGGCGAGTTTAGGACCAAACATTTTATATGTTAGCCAGGTCATGGATATAAAAATCGTTTCCCAACCTACATAAATATATGAAGGCGCTATAGTTCTATAGAATAAGGAAGCATTAGGAAGCTTCAATAATGGAGATATATGGCTATTATGTGTTAGTATTTTATAGGTTTTATTTTAATATATGTTTAAATCTAAGAGAATTAGAGTGTGTTTTATTTTTCTATATTTTTGAAGGGAAACTTCTTAGGAAGCGTTAAGCGATTCCTGGTATGGGAAAACTTATAGATTGGAGTCACCAATGATATGACGTCAGACCTTAACATGCTACAGTATGTCAAGTATAAGACGGTGATTAAGTGCTGGCGCTCAGAGATAAAAAATAAAATCTATACATATGCAACCTATGTTTTGATATGGTTGCTCGGAGCGACAACAGACGTAAAACCACACTAATGTTATATGTTAGACTACTATTATAATTTCAATTAAGAAAACAAAATAATTTAACATCAAAAAACCGTTTTTCCAAAAACTTTGACTTATGTCGGCAGTATCCAAGGCTGCTTAGGTTATTTTAATAGCGTTACATCAAGAAATATTACTTAAGTTTCGTTTTTAAATGATTTTTAAGTATGTTAACGTATCGACTACAATCTCGCCTAATGTTAAGTGACTATTTAAGTGACAATTGACTCTTCAATGAAGCTTCCAGAATATATCTTAGGTACTTATTAAAGATTTGCAACTTGAAGTTCTAGCTAGTAATGTAGCATTAGAAAACGCCGTGTCATTATACTGTGTTTTTATTTGTTTGATATTATTAATTTATTCGGAACTTAGTGGTAACGTTGGGCTTTCTACCTTCACTTAGATGCTTAGGTGAAAGAAATGTTAGCCGCCATCTTGGTCTGTTATGTAATTATATTTATTTATTAATAGCTGTGTCCGCGGCTGTGCCCGCGTTTTATATACTTCGTAATATACGGAACACTAATTATTTACCAAAAAAGAATTTACTACTAGAGTTAGGCAAAGACATTTCGCACAAATTCATATATCGGCTATGAAAACTATGCATTAAATCGGATTTTATACCCAATTTCATGAGTTTTATTTTTTTACGCGGAACCCTAATTATTTTCGAAAACCAAAGTACGCGGAGAAACTTCAGCTGTTTACCAAAAAAGTCCCGTCAAAATAGGCCCAGCCGTTGCGGAGATTACCCGGAATAAACAGACAAACAAAAATTTAAACTATAGAATTTTTGATATAAGTATAGTATGGTATATACATTCATATATTTAGTAAAAAAAGATTTTGAAATTACAAACTGACACTTAAATTATTTTTATCAATATAGATTCCTAAGACTGCAGTATCATCTCTTATATTACTGGTAGCATTTTTACGTGATATACAGGCGATAAATATACAGACAAAGCCCACAGATCGATTGTTTTTTAGTGAAAATAAAACTCGCATAATTATCCAAGAAGAAAAACGTGAAGTTGTTTTTCAAAATATTTCATCATATTCTTAAGTACTTACCTACTATATGTATAATCTAAATGTATCAAATAATTGGTATATTACTCCAAAACCAAAAAAGTATAATGCCTGTACAAACAAGCTAGTTTGACCAACTATGTAATGGTCGCATATTTCCTATTTGTAAAATTAATTATGTTAAGATAGTTGATGACTGCGATGAATTTTATTGTAAATGATTATTAAGTTGTGGCCTGTTTGTCCCGACAGCACTGCCAACAGAAGGATGGCCTGGAATACGCTGCGTGGTCTAGGCCACGGGGCGCCATGGCCATCAAACAAGGTTACGAGGTGAGAGAGTTGTAGACAACAAAAAAAATATGTTTGTAAGCTTTGTTCAAGCTTTTAGCAAGTTTACTTTGCTATTTTTTTTATACGTGCTTTCGAATTACATCTGTATTTTTTTTATAAATTTTTATTTCGTAATAATCAATGTTAATATTAGATTATTTGTTTTATTTATTACCAGCGATTTTTACTAGCTTCACACTAATATATAGAGATCTCTAATTTATCAAATATATAATGTCTTATGTTACTGACAATGTAGCTTTTAGGAGATGAACGAATCGTAAAAAGTTATCGAGTTTGTCTATAACAGACAAAAAACCATAGTGTATAATAGTAAGTATAGATTATAAGTTATATTATATGTTATTTTCAAGTTACATCGTTTGATACTTAAATATTTACTTGAGGTTTTTGAAGACTTTACCTAACATTCATGAAAATCTGTGATCAGTCACCAATCAATAACTTTTAACAGCGGAACTCACCCTTTACCTTGAGTTAGAATGGTATGTTAAAAGAGTAATTACACAATGACCTATCAATGGTTATGTTATAAAAGCCGAACTTTTATGTACAATTTAGCATAGTAGCTTCGTGGTGCTGCCACTTAACATCATGTGAAATCGTTACTTCACGATTCGTTAACCGTACAATTCCGCGAGCAGCAGCAACAAACTTCATTATTGACTTCAAAGTATATTTTAAATTATTTAGATATAATATTGCAGTGGAAAATGTTGATAGTGTTTTTTTATGCTAACTGAACTGACTACTGTCATTCCCAAACTTTTTACATTATATTACCCAACATTACAAAATAGATTCATAAACCTACTTAAAGAATCACACATCTGCTTCTCTATCTATACTATGCATATAAGGGTTCGTTCAAGAATTACGTAGGGAACATGTTAAATATTTTTATCCTCTTGTGGGTAAGTCCTCACGACTACGTACACATTGGAGTGTTGAAAAGTAAAAAGGACTTTTTGATTAAAAAAAGTTGAAAAAAAACGTTAAAGTAAATATATAAAATTACTTACGGAATCACCATTCAGTGCGTTTATTTTCATAAAATAGACCCTAACAATGAGGGTCGTAGTGAGAATTCAATCTGTAACTTACAAAATAATTTACATTTATTTATTACATTGTAAAAATTATTATTTGCTATAATTTTTTTAAATACATATATGTAATCCCGGCAACATCGGGAAGGACGTCTAGTATAAATGATAATTATATAAATCTACTAGCTGTGTGCTCGCAGCTTCGCCCGCTTCAGACGGAACCCTAATTGTATTACGAATTTTTTTCCAGTAGTAAGACAAAGAAAAAAATTGTCTCACAAATTCCAGCACTTGCCAGTAAAACGGACCCTTGAATAATTTTCCTTTTACAATTTCTTGGATTTTAGTTTTTTTTAAGGAATCCTATTAAGTTTATTAGCTTTTTTTTGGTATAGACATAAAGCACTAACATATCAAATAAAATCAAAAAACATGCCAGTAAAACTGTGCAGTGATTCGGATTTTAAACAAATGTTTATGAGTTCTAATTTTTTTTTTACGCGGAACACTTATTATTTGCGAAAAATAAAAGTATCCTAAGTTATGCAAAGCAACTTCAGCTACCTACCAAAAATAGTCCCGCCCAAATCGATCCAGCCATTCCGGAGATTAGCCGTAGTAAACAGACAAACACAGAGACAAAAATTTGAAAAATTGAGAATTGAATAGGTATCGTATATACATTAAAATGTATTGAGTAAAAAGTTGTTATTTTGATATTACAAACAGACACTTCAATTTTATTTATTAACTAGATGTGTGACCGCGGCTGCGCCCGCGTTTCGTATATTTTTCACTGTGTTTTTTATTTTTTACACGGAACTTGCACGTAAAACTGTTAATTGAATCGGTTTTTAATCAATTTTTTATGAGTTTTATTTTTTTTACGCAGAACCCTAATTATGTTAGAAATAAAAGTACCCTAAGTTACCCGGAGTAACTTCACCTATCTACCAAAAAAGTCCCGTCAAAATTTTATTGATTAGTATAGATAGATATAGATTGAGTGATTCTAGGAGCCCAGTCTATTCTTATAAATAACATTGAAACGTCTGTGTGTAAAGTCATTTTTTTTTACTAAATAGATATGAATGTACACCAAAAATCCGATTTTAATTTTTTTTGTCTATCTGTCTGTCCGTCTGTTTGTAATGGGTAATCTCCGGAACGGCTGGACCTATTCAGACGGAACTTTTTTTGGTAGATAGCTGAATTTACTCAGGGTAACTTAGGGTACTTTTAATTTTCAAAAATAACGAGGGTACCGTGTAAAAAAATAAAATTCATAAAAAAATGAACAAACTCCGATTCAATGCACAGTTCGGGCAGTTCAGTGTACGGGCAAGTGCTTGAATTTATGAGAAATATTTTTAATTTATCTTAATACTAAAAAAAATATTAGGCTTCCGTTTAAAAAAAAAAAAAATAAAACGAAGCGAAGAATACGTGAAACTCAGACGCAGCCGCGGGCGCTAGTGGAATAACAAAATACTTTCGTTTTTTATTGCTATTTTGGGTTTGAAAAATTTTGTACATTTATTTTTTGAACTCCTTTTTGAAAGTGAAATTCGCGGAGTTGAAAAAGACGATAAAATCAAAACGCAGTTCGCTCTATCTGTTCCCAAGTGTGCATTCCCACCTACAGCGGAGAGCGGCGGCTGTGACAAAAGACGCTCATTTGCAACTGTCTCGTACACGCGCCACACCCCATATTCTATGTTTTGATGGCACTCTTGACCCCTTGGTAGATGTTTTGTTATCGCTAGGTACACTCAAACAAATTTAATCAAAATCAAAATGTATTTATTCAATTTAGGCCCTAAGAAGGCGCTTATGAACGTCTAAAACACTACCACCGGTTCAGAAAACAACCCAGTCGAGAAGAGCGCAGGCAAGAAACTCGATCTGGTTCTTTTTTTTTATAAATATCATTTTTTTTGTCATATTTAAAACTATACAAATCGTAGTCTTAATAATGTTAGCGGGTGCGCACAGAGATGTGGGTTAATTCCAGACATCACTATCGTTCACGTAATGATCCACCCTGTAATAACCTTTTGAGATTAAAACTTGCTCGACATAATACTTGAACTTATTGTCAGGTAAATCGGTAATGTTACTTGGGATCTTATTGTAAAACCGAATACTATTACCTATAAAGCTTTTATTACACTTACTTAACCTAAAGCGTGGGACGGACAACTTGTCTTTACTTCTAATATTAAAATTATGACGATCATTCACTAGATCTAGCTTGTCTAAATTTTTACGAAATTTTTAATATATTTTATAATGATAAGGTTTCATTAACTTTTCAATCTATCACTTTATAAGTTAAATATAATTAATCCAACACTACACATAATTTTTTTTATACCATTACCATAATTATTCTATCTGGTTATGTTTTGCTATGCATTTTTTTATGTTATTTTAGTCAATAAAAAAAAGAACCAACAGCAAGTTATCTTGCCATACTTTAACCAAATTATTATTTTTTTATTTATTTTTAGGGAAACAAACAGAAAAGACAGGTATTTAGTAATCTCCTGAATGCATTTTGCTGCATGCATTCAAAATGCAACATGCAGTGCGTCTAATCCAATCGAGCGTTTTTTTTCAATTTAACATTTATTACGTTCTTTTTGTACATATATTTCTTTCTATATAATATTTTTCCGACGTTAAAATTGTTTTTTATTATTGTTAGTTTAAATTTTTATACCTACCAATTTTTAACATTCATTTTTAGATAAATAGAATTTCACATAGCACTTGCGGAGTTTGTCTCAATGCTAAAAATTTAAAATAAGTTTATGTGCCTTCTTAATATTTTTTTGGCAATAAATCCCTTTCGGATTATAATTATTATTATATATTTAAATCAAGACACTGGAACATTCATTTTAAGACTAGCTGTGTGCCCGCGGCTGCGTCGGCGTTTCATATATTCTTCACTGCATTTCATTTTTTTTATACGAAACCCTAATATTTTTTTTGTACTAAGATATAGTAAAAATATTCCTCACATATTCAAGCACTTGGTCGTAAAACTGTGCATTGAATCGGATTTAACTGCCTCGGTAGCGCAGTTGTATTACATACGACTGCCGTTCTGAGGTCTCGGGTTCGATCCCCAGGTCGGGTAAAGTGATATTGGGTTTTTAAACTCAGTATCATCCCGGAGTTTGGAATTTGTGCCCGATATGGCGACAGGCTCGCCCCTGTCACATCTGGGACGGAACTAAGCTCGACGGAATGCGAGTGGTGTAGTTTCGCTACTTCACCTCTGCCTAACCCTTCGGGGATAACAGGCGTGAGCATATGTATGTATGTATGTATGAATCGGATTTCAATAAATTTTTATGAGTTTTATTTTTTTTTACGCGGAACCCTAATTATTTTCGAAAATTAAAGTACCTTAAATTACCCGGAGTATCTTCCACTATCTATTAAAAATAGTCCCGTCCAAATCCGTCCAGCCGTTTCGGAGATTACCCTGAAACAAACAGACAGACAGACAAAAATTTTCAAAATTGTATTTTTGGTATGAACATAGTATGTATACGTATTTAGTAAAAAAAAACTATTTTGATATTATAAACAGACACTTAAATTTCTATATAATCAACTGTTAATTATTGGGCCTTTCGGGGGTATCTCAGTCTGTCTTGCTGTAATCTGCTATGACGGGCATGAAACGTTTATTGTAACGAATATTCTAGACGGATTGACATCGTCTCGTTAGAGTGTTGATACAAGTCTGAACTTAGTCAGTATGGACAAAATCATCTCTTAACGTATCCCGTCGGACGAGATCGGAGATTTCTACTACATATACTAATAATTATTGTGAATGTTTGTTCTATATTTAAAAACGTATTGGGTTCGTTTTTATAACTCGCATTACAATATTCAAGTTAGTATTTCTTTTAGAAATCAAGTTTACCAGAATTCACGAAAGTTTAAGGTTCCTTAACCTCGCATCCAGATATGTAGGTAATCTAGGTTACAAAATATCCACGGTTCTTTGTTCGACGAAGTAGTTGCCAAAAGTTACCACTAGACGTCAATAGATGGCGGTTTACTAAATTATTTCTCCATCGTAGCTTGACGCAGTTTATTGTATTTTTACGACGCAAGGCGACGACGGACGTCACCTTAAAAACCCTTCTCCGGTGTAAAAACACCCCCGTTTTACTTTGTACAATTTATGCAACGGCTATCGAGGAATTATTTATGAACTTTGAAACATTTGCCATTGTTCTTTTAGTCGAAAGTTAATATTATTTTTTATACTTTTATTTTTTGTTATGTGTTGTAAAGTTGGAATGTCTTGAATTAATAATTGGGCGGTAATACTGTTAAAGTCATTAATTTAGTGTTTGTTGCTAACCAGAAGTGGAATCTGCCTTGAGTGAATGTTAAGAAATGTGTAAAAATAAGTGTAATAATGCCGCCTGAGATATAGTTAGTCCTAGTTCAGGTGTGGTAACGGTCTTTAGTCTTTAAGATTTTGTATTTGTATTTGGTGTAGTAATTAAATAAATAAATAGAAATAAACAATCTGATTAGAAACTAACCTCGTCTGTTTATGATCATATTAACCTAGGCCCGAAGATATTAAAACGTTTTTAATTAAAAACAAAACCGTCTTCCAAAGAATATAATATAAAAATGTATTAGAAAGTAACAAACTCTTAACTTAATAATCTACTTCTGCTAACTTCGATATAACTTTTGTTTCATTACCATTACTAACTTTTGAAATCAGTGCCAGCTTACGGATAACAAAGTGGTGTAAATGTACCTCGATAATTATTTTTAAGCTTATATGTAATTCTGATGAAGTTTAGGCAGTTGTTTTCTTCTATAAATTAGTACATTGGTTAACTCTAGCTGGCACCGAGTCCAATATTATTAATGTGTCCGAGTACCCATAAAAATAAGACAATAGGAAGACAATAAGAAAACAATGGAAAGCTGGCGTAAACGCCAGGTAAGTGCTTAAGGGGTTAATGGTATTAAAATAAAGGATATATCGAAGTTAGCAGAAGTAGATTAATAAAGTAATTATTTATTTACTTTTTAGTGCATTTTTATAGTATACTCTTTTGAAGTCGGTTTTGTTTTTAATTTAAAAAGTTTTGTTTTCTACTTTTTAATATGTACATTTGGGTATAGTTTTCCGCAGTAGTTTGTTCTATTTTTTTCACTTTCTACTCGTTTAAATATTGCACCTTCCATCATCAGATCAGCAAAATAAAACACAAACACTTGAATAGAATTAACGCAGCATGGATGAAATGGCGGTACAAAACGCGAAAGCTTGAGAAGTGTTACAGAGATGATGTCTAAAACTTTAACGCTTTGAATTATAGCATCGATCTATAGAAACAGTACCATTCGATTTTTTAATTCACGTATTAACTATATTTGAACTACAAGACAAGTTAAATTAAATTAGTTGTATTTGAATGGAAAAGGTAAGCGGGTAAGGGAGCATAAACTAGTTCCAATACAAATTAAAACGATAGAACTGATATACTAATGAAGTTATAACCGATTTGGGTCCGTTTCTCGGACAATCCGAATATTAATAACGAAGCAATGCTCGTACCGTAGTGGCCCGGATTAATAACGCACGATTTGTCTCGGCCGAATGTTTGCTCGCTCGCACTAAGTTATAACTGCACGTAAACCCTTTAGGTACACAGATAAAATATTAGCTTAGCTCTGCCCTACGACTGCGTAGTAATTAACTTTGATGATATACAAATAGAGATGTTACAACCAACTTTTAGGTTAATTTTTCCAAGATAAACCTAAATAAAATAACGTGTCGCTAGAGGTCAATGAACTCTTAAACAATCATTTTTTTTTAATTATTTATTATCGAATAAAACTTAACTACCTATCGGTTTCCAACTTCATTTCTCTTTCAGCTCTCATTGTAACAAAGAAGTAACGAGTTCGAATCCAAATGCAAATCCAAACAAATTTTGGTTTTTTATCTTTTAGTAAAACTATCCTTTGCATTCGTCAGGTAAAATCTTACACCCATATTACAAGAAGTCGTGAAAAATAATTTTGCTTATCAGATATAAGTAGATTTACTAATACGAATAATGACGTATAACTTTTTTGATAGATAGTATATAACAACTCTATAAATATCCTTAATTTCAAACAAATATCGACTGGCCGACAGTTAGTTTTTGCGAGCGAGCGCCGGGCAAGTAACAAGTCAAGTGGCAGAGCAAGTGTTAAATAAGTCGGTTAGGGATTGAATTTTTATACACACGGATGATAACTTCGTCATTCTTGTCATATAACAAGTTGCAATCGACACTTAATTCAGTTAATACAGGCAAATTAATTGGAAATAGGGATGTTTCCAAATAAATCTCGAATAACATTTTCTATATTGCCTGTAGTTTGACCACAGTAGATTTTAAGTGACAATATGAAGTACACAGGACAATAGAGTCTGAACTTTCTGCTGTGTTATGAGAATTTTGTTTCAATATATCGAGAAATTTATGATGCTTAGCTTAGTTCAATCTTTATATGGTCGAATCCCGCGTTGAATGACAGCATCTAGAGTCCTATTCCGCAACAAATCTGAGCTTTCGTCGAAGGAAAGCATAGTATGTCGGTAGAGTCTAATGCCTTTCTGAGTTTTTAATTATCTTTAAATTGCAAACCTGTCGCCAAGCAACCCATTACGGCAGCATATTTTGAGAGTCAGTTCCACTAGATCTCACTACTTTGAGTCACTTCACAGCTAATAAGACTATGGTTAAAAGCAATCAATCAACGAAATATTTAAAAAAAAAAAAGTTGTAGAATTTTTACATGTCACATCCAAACCGTTTCTTTAACACTTGGATAATTTCTTAACTTTATTGTTTTTATGGAAATTGAATGTAGAGATTGTAGAGTACGCTTTGGTCACAATATCACGTGACGTTAAGTGACGCTATGCTTCGAAATGGTAAACATCTATGTTATTTACAAACCGCGTTTTATTTTTATGTTTCTTTCTACATCACACACCATACATCATGTTCCACAAAATGGTTGCAAAGCACATTACCAATTTACCTGATGATAAGTTTAAGCACTATGTCAAACAGGTTGTAATGTTCAAAGGTTATTACAGGGTGGATCATTACGTGAACGATATTGATAACTATGCTTCCGCTAAAACCGTTTATTGTTATACATATACGAAATGTATAATTTACATTATAATTTAAAAAAACATTTGAAAAAAAAAAAACCGATCGAGTTTCTTGTTTGCATTCTTATCCACTGGGTTGTTTTTTTTCGAACCGGTGGTAATTTTTTGAGGTTCATAAGCGGCTTCTCAAGGCCCAAATTGAACAAAGATTTTTTTTTGGTTTGATTTGAAAAAATTGAACAAACGCAGCGACCGTGTGTCGCAGATTAAAATGATCTATCTTACTGCGCTATCACGCGTCTAGTCTAGCGGTAAGTGACCACTATTGTCACCGTCCCTTTGTCTAAACCGTTATTTATTATCCGCAACTTTGAAGTCCTGACCGCTGATGATTTATTTACGGAGGGGGGTCGGGGGGAGGCAGTCGTAAATAATTTAAATTTATAGTCAATTTGGCGCGTTTAGTTTTTTGATCTGTTGTTCTATAGTTTGTGCTTTTTGTTATAATATATTATATAAAGTAAGAAAAGATGTCTTGAAATATATACGTGTCTAAATAAATATTCGCCCAGTGATCAATCAGTCGACTATACAACATGTTTTTTTTAATAAAAAAACGAAATAATTTTCGAAATGTTTTGTATCCCTACTACTAGCTACTGAACAAACAAAAAAAAAATCGTTTTAGAAGATGATAAAAATGCACTGAACTGTTATTGTTTACAATTATTCACTAATTATATATAATAAGAGTATAGATCATAAATATACAAGGAATTTCTGAACAACAACATGGTTCTGTTAAGGGTCGTTCAACTACTACTAATCTCGCTGTCTTTGTTGGTGATATCCTCGACGGTATGGAGTTATATTCACAAGTTGACGTGATCTACACTGACTTTGATAAAGCCTTCGATCACGTGGATCATATTATTCTGTTAAGAAAGCTGCAAGAACTCGGTATAAGAGGCGACCTTCTAGGATGGGTTCGGTCTTACATCTCTAACAGAAGACAAGGCGTCATACTTGGAGGTGAACGTTCCGATTTCATAAGTGTTGCCTATGGAATTCCTCAGGGATCTCTGCTTGGACCACTATTTTATACATCATACCTCTGTGATATCTCTTCTTGTTTCCAATACGCCAATACGCTAAATTCTTAACGTATGCAGACGATAACAAAATTTACTACAATTTTAAATCTCATCAAGACTGTGTAAATTTACAGTCAGATTTGGACAGATTAAATTGTTACTACAGAACTAATCGCATCGGAGTTAACATGTCAAAATGTATTCATATTAGTTTTACACGTTGTACAAATCCTAATTTTTTTTAGTACATCATTCGTAATATGATATCATAAGAAAAGCACAAGTTGTCCGTGACCTAGGCGTTATGTTGAACGCAAAGCTTACCTTCTGCACACATATTGATTATATTGTTGATAAGGCCTACAAAAATCTAGGATTAATTGTCCGTCTAACTCAGGGATTGAAAATGATACACTTTCCTTTTTTTTTATTTAATTACCAATAAAACATATTACAAAAAATATACATCTATAAAGTGCCACTTAAACCTTTAAGGTTTGCCTGTAGCACTTAAAATTTTAAAAATTCGGTGTCAAATATATAAGGTAGTTAGGCTTTTTACAAACAGGATAAGTAAAATTTTTTTAAACAAAATTTGCAATTTTTTTGCAATAATCTTATTACGTAAGGATGTAGGTAAAGAATGTAAGAGTCTAGGAATGAAGTAAGTAGTTGTCCGTTCGCCGTAACAATTATTGACTGAGTGGGTAGTTAACATATTTTTTTGCGATCTGACGTGTGTATATAGGTGGTCTATTTTCTTCTTCTAGGTTTGTGTTAAAAAAATGTTCCTTTAAAAGACTAAATTTAACTTTGTCGTAAATAGGAAGCGTTTGACAATATTTAAAAAGTGTGTTTTCATCCGTGAGTTGAGATTTGACGCTTGGTGGAATTATTAATTTTAAAATTGTCACATGCAGTCTGTAGATAGAATCCAGGTAGGTTTTATATGTGCGACCGTAACTAGATAGACCGTAGGATACAATTGAGTCAAAAAATGCATTTCAATTCATTTCATTTCAATCAAAAGGAAGACGATTTCTGATAATATAAAATTTAGCTAGGATAGCAGGTACTTTTTCACATATTTGTTCAATATGTGGATGCCAATTGAACTTATCGTCTAAAGTCAATCCCAAGTATTTGTGAGTAGCGACTAGATTGATTATTATGCATTCAGAGTCGCATTGTGTTATTCTATTGTGGAGACATTTATGAGAGTGGGCTATTATTTCAGGGTGGGTAATTTCACATTTTAGTTAGGGTGATTTAATATGCATCAATTTCGTTTTTCTGTCCTGCATCTTGGCGCCACATACTTAGCCTATCAAAGTCTTTTTCTAGATGAAGTGTATTACTTTTTTGATCTTTCCCTGAAAGAACAATACACGTATCATCAGCAAATTGATATGATACGGAGTTAATTAATATATTGGGCATATCATTTACATAGGCCAAGAAATGTAATAGTCCGCACACCGATCCTTGGGCTATGTTCGCAGCCTATTAGAATACTGCAGCGCAGTATGGAATCCTCAATATGTCACATATGAACATGCTATTGACCGCGTGCAGATAAAGTTTTTAAAATTCTTAAGTTTCCTTTGTAAAATATCATTCGACAATTTTTTCTACAAGCTACTATCATTGCTTAATGGGCAAATTCTTCAAGACATGTTACTATTATATGATGTGTGCTCAAGCGAAATCGATTGTTCCACATTCATCAACAAAATGTTGCGACTACATGCGCCAAGCAGACGAACTCAACACACAAAATTATTTTATATTCCCTAGCATCGAACAAACTATGGATTCAATAACTTGACGAGCATAATTTTGCGTACTTTTAATATGCAATTCAGTGACATAGATCTACATATTTAACTTGAAACTTCACGACAAAAATGTATCTGAAAATAGTTTTAGAAACCAAATGAAAATCACTCTAGTAAACAAATAACATAAAATTTACATAGGCATATATCCTTACATAAACATATCGACAAACGACATATACATATTACATACACACGCACACACACACACACACATTCATTCACAAATGTAAACATAGTCTTATAGGTAGTTTTTAAATGATAATGAATTCAATTTTGGCTCTTTATTTAATTTATCGGTTTAGTTTATATGTCTATTTTATACGGGCTGTGAATTTTCATTGTAAATAAATAAATAAATGCTTTAATATTGTAAAAGAAAATCGTAGTAATTTCTGTATCGACTTCTTTCACTATTAGCATTATAACTTTTATTATAAAGTAACTTATGTAAATACGTATATAGTAAGACCTGAGCAAAGATTGTATCTATAGTTCAAACAAAGAAAAGTGACAATCAATTCAGTGATTCTCGAGTTATGTGCCAATTAACGGACACACTGATACAAATCGTTACTTATCATTTAATTACAAAGAATCTGAGCGTTTTTATGTAACTTATGGTTTTTCTCAGGCTGTTTTCCTTCACTGGTGAGCGGTGAGCAAGGCCAAGTCCAACAAATGTTATGCACAAACAAAAGGACTAACTTATTTATATTAAACATTGTCGATAAAACAATTGAGAAATCAAAAATAATGTTAGTGAGAAACGAGGCACTATGACTAGTATTTATCTCTTTGAAGCGATATAGTGTGATTTTTTATTGTAAAACTCAATAAGAACTATTCCGTTTCCAGGCGAAGATGAGCACGGGAGATAACACCATGGGCGTTCATCAGAAGGTAGACGAGCGGTTAACCCACCATCAGTCCATGAGTCAGATGCTGTACGGAGCCGGTCTCGGACCTGGCCGATCAGGTTCGTCCTTTACCCAATCCTTTAACAAACTTTTTTATTATCTGATCTCAGTGAAATGGCTGAAGCTTATCTGAGGTTAAATAAAATACAGAATTTAAGAATAAGGACGTCATCCGATTGATGGTTAATCTATTGACAGTCACCATACTATATCTACCACGAGGTACAGCCTCTAGGTACAACTGGATATACCCTTGTTGATTCCCGAAAGTAACCAGCCTTAACGAGTCACTATGAAGGTATTTCCATCATATGAATTGTTGCCACTACCAAGTAGGTACGACAGGTCTACCATTAAGGAAACAATGTTTTTTGAAATGTAAACTTCTTTAGCTGCGTTGAGCGATACTCGTTAAGGGAAAAACTTATGGATTCGCGTTACCAATACACCCGTTAACATGCTACAGTTTGTCAAGTATTAGATGGCGTTTAAGTGCTGGCCCTCAGAAATAAATAATAAAATTTGTACTTACTCAGCTTATCGTATAATTTTATTATGAAAATGTACATACTGTTGCTCGGAACGCCAACACATGTAAAAACCATACAAATATGTTAAATGTTAGGTTTGATTAATAACATAAATTAACAAATTACGGAATAAAACATTGAAAAAACAGTTTTTTAAAAGTTTCGATTTTTCATTCCTGTCGACAGTTCCCATGGCTGCCTAGTTTTTTTTTACACTGTAAAGGCTCATATATTTATACAGAAGATATTGTCTGTTAAGTGATGATGCCGGAAGACACCTATTGGTCTTTAGCGACAGGCTTTTGAACTCGGAGGTGGTAGCTACCCAGGCGGGTACTATTAAAAAGCGCCCTGCCACCATTCATAGTTTTCTCACTACGTTTTCCTTCACCGAAAGCTCAGGCCCATTATATAATTGGATAGATGGGTATAAACGTACTTCCATCGACATGAAATCCGCCATTCGCGAAACTGATCCATCATCGGTACATTATATTTCCAAAAGCTGCATCTAACTATTAAAATATCAATATCTTTCCAGGGTCGTCTTCGTCATCGCCTGTGGGGGGGTAATAACACAGGAAGTGGGTTGCTGGTGGTACCCCAGCCGCTGGGCAAAGGTCCTACTAAACTGCAACCCCTGCACGCTCACGCGCGGAAGTACCACTGCAAAATGTGCCCTCAGGTAAGTTTGATTTATGAAAGCTATTAACACTAATAATAATGTGCAAATCGGATATACAAAAAATGAGAGTGAGAAGAGAATATATCTCAAATGTTCTGTCTCTTTCGACTCAGAAGTTACGAGGTTGATTTAGTTTCTCATCAATATGGGTGCGCCTTGTTTTTTTCATTATATTTGACTGTAATTTCATTACCTGTGTTATCTACTTTTCGACATATTTTTACTTATTTGACAAAATAATTTTGCAATAGTCAAGTACGAGTGGTCAAACGAGTGGTTATCTTACTTGGGATAATAATCCAATTCAATTTTTTATATTTGCACTTTTTTTCTAACCCATCTAATGCTATTGACCGGAGAGGCCTTTACAGCTTCACCGAACTTTGTGGGCGAGTGCTCTGGGCACACAGCCGCTAAAAGTAACTAGCTCAAGGGTTAAAACCCCGGCTTGGCCGTTACCTGAGTGTGGAAACTCTCTCGCGGAATTTTTATCTTAGCTAAACCTTACATTTTTTTTATTTAACTTAAAAAAAAGGTTCCTTACAGGACCTATTTTTTTTTGACGAGGGGAATGCTTTTACGCCCTTTTTTTTTTTTTTTTTTTTTTTTTTTTGACGGGGGAAATGCATTTACGCACTACCCTTATCTATTGTACTTAGGGGATCGGAGTCCCCCAGTACACTAGATAAGGGGCACGGAGTGACGAGCTCCGTGCAGTGTGGGACTCACCCGGGCGAGAGTCGCCCGGAAATACCCACTAAAACCCCCCGGGGCCGTCCGCTGCATTTGGGATGGGGGCGACACGGGGTGGCTTTCGCAAGCACCGCGTCGCCCCCTGCAGCGAACCCGCCGGGCCTCGTCGTGCAATGGCCCAGTGGGGATGGGGGAGTGTACACACTACTCAACCCCACCTCTTCGCCCGCCTCCCGTAGGAGGCAATGCTTTTACGCCCTACCCTTACCAATTGCATTAGTAGGATCAAGTCCCCCAATGCAATTGGTAAGGAGGTGCGGAGGGACGTCTACGCACCAGTGTGGGACTCACCCGAAGACCTGCGTGTTGCGTGCACGAGCGTGTATGCGGTGTTGTACGTGTACGCTCAATACATGGTCAGGCTAACTGTATCGCGCTGGTATCGATGTAAGGGCCTCCCTATTTGGGGAACGAGGCACTTCTTGGGTCGCCGCCTGAGGGGGGTTTATCTTTGCACTGAACTCATTGCAATGTCACCTAAAACGGTTACAAACGCAAGCGTGAGTTAACTTGCAGGTAGTGCCATCTCTTGGCAAACTATCTACATGGTCAACAACCAATAATTTTATTTTGTACTAGCTGCGCGTCCGCGGCTGCGCCCGGGTTTTATATATTCTTCACGGCGTTTTAAATTTTTTATACGGAACCCTAATAATTTTCGAAAATTAAAAGTACCCGAAATAATTATATGTTGGTATAGGTATCGTATCGTATACATTCATATCTATCTAGTAAAAAAAATGTTTGACATTACAAATAGACACTTCAATTTTATTTATTTAGTATAGATTTGAAGAAAATTACAAACTACAAATTCCTGTAATACATTGGTATAAAAATATTTATACGTAATATTTCTGTACTTTTAGATAACTAATTGTACCCCGGCGTAGTCCGGATCATATTTGTGGAATTTAAAATCTTATGATTTATTGACTGAAACCCCACTAAGAGCCCGTCTGGTTAGAGTCTATTTTTATTTTTCTATTTTATCAAATTTCTAATGCAAAATAATAAAAGAAAATCCGATCTAAATTGATTAGATTTGCCCGAACAAAAAACAATTACGACTTTATATAACTTACACGTAGAGATATAAATAAATAACGACCACAGATGCAATATGCAATGTATGTATACATGTCGCTATAATGCATGATGTTATCCGCGATTTGTAAAATGCGTGGAGGATGCGACGGGCGTATTTGTCGCGTTATGGCGAAATGTTAATGAGTGTCCGCGACGGATGCGTCATCAAAATTCAATCCGTCAACCTGTACTGTCGACAGGAAAAGTTTAAATAATGCATACATTCTAAAATTGTTTTTAATGCAGTTTAAAAGCATGGAATAGGATCACTAAAATCATGAAAGGCGACTTTGAGCTTACTAAAGAATTACAAATAATTATCGTCGTTGACGTGTCACAGTTAATACACTTATATTAATTACTAGCTGTGTGCCCGCGGCTGTGCTTGCGTTTCATATTTTCTTCACTACGTTTTAATTTATTATATGGAACCCTATTGTCCAACATTTTTTTAGTACTAAAATATAAAAATATATATATCTCATAAATTCAAGCATTTCCGGTAAAACTGTGCATTGACTCGCATTTTATTTAAATATTTATGAGTTTTAATTTTTTTACGCAAAGCCCTAATAAAAATAAAAATCGAAAAGTAAAAGTAAGCTAAGTTACGAGGAGTAAGTTAAAAAAAAAAAATCCCTGTCAAATCCGTCCAGAGATTACCTGGAACAAACAGACAGACACACAGAAAAAAAAAAAAATGTATTTTTGGAATAGGTATCGTATATATCACTCCATTTCCATTCCAATCAATTCAGCCGAGCCGAAGGACGTCCACTGCTGGACATAAGTCTCCCATAATAAGGGGGGAATTGCCATAATCGCCACGGTTGGCAGGCGGGTTGGCGATCGCAGTAAGGTGTTTGTGATACTGAAGGGCAACCCTTCTGCCTACTGCCCACCCCCTGATTTACGGCCTTTTACGACATTCACGGAAAGATATGGGGAGGTACTATTCTTAGCCGGCACCATACGGCCATCGTATAATACATTCATATGTATTTAGTAAAAAAAAAATATTTTGACATTACAAACAGACACTTCAAATTTATTTATTAGTAGGTATAGATAAATCCGTAGGCTTTGTCTGCACATTTAGAATTTTTGCAGAAATTTCGTAGTCTCAAAACTGACAATTAAAAAAACATAACTGCCCGTCTTTGTACATCCAGATTTAACTAAAGAACGGCTTGACCGATTTTGATGAAACTTTGTACACGGTGAATATACAAATATATATCAAGAAACAATTGATAAGCTATAAAAATGATTAAAATGAAATTTGGTGTGCGAGAACCATGCGTCGTTCGATAACAAACAGGCTATAATTACAACAAAACAAAATCAGGATGTGGGATACATTTAATCAAGGTAAGACACGTAGACGAAGTCACGGACAACCGCTAGTAATTTCTAAAAATGTTCGAGTTAAATTAAACGATAATTGCTTAATGGTGGTGTGGTCGTATACCGCATCGAAGGCTGTGGGTTCGAACCCGATTACCTTATGTAATAATATTCCTGAAATTTTGGGTACCTACCTACACATCGTTCGGAAACCATAGAATTTTTAAGCGATTTTCTAAGCGACCACTAACTCTATATATAAGTGCGTTCCGGAGGCATCCTAGTCCAAGATCGCACTTAATATCAAATGAGAGTGTTTTCAATGTATTAAGCTTAATCACTGGAAAAAGAAGTTAATAGTGTATTGAAAATCTTTATGCAACTCAAAAACCTACTCGAAATTGTATGTCAGAAAACTTAGCAATTAAGTACATTCATACCGAAGAGAGATAGATGCAAGAAAAATAAAAAAAAAAAAAATCATTTTATTTACTTCGCTCCTCATAAATTATATTCTATGAATTTTAGTTTTTCAATATAATTAACTAAAGTTAAAAAGAAGTATATTTTATTAACAGAATGAAAAAGAACATTAACAAAGATGTCAAAACGTTTATTTCTGTATAAAACATTTATATTTATTAGAAGCTGTGTGCCCGCGGCTGCGCTTACGTTTCATATATTTTCCAAACTGTAATATCGTTATTATTTTTTTTATACGGATCCCTAATTATTTTCCAAAAAAAATTTCTCTCAAATTGAAATACCTACCAGTAAAACTACGCATTCTGATTTTATTCACAATTTCATGAGTTTTATTTTTTTTACACTTAACCCTGATTATTTTCGAAAAACAAAAGTATCCTGAGTTACACGGAATAACTTCAACTATCTACCAAAAGAGTCCCATCAAAATCGGTCCAGCCGTTCCAGAGATTATCCGGAACAAACAGACACACAGATAGACAAAAATTTAAAAATTGTTTTTGTGGTATATATTTCGTTTATACATTCATGTCTATTTATTTAAAAAAAATTGAAATTACAAACAGACACTTCAATTCTATTTATTAGTATAGATTTATATTTTTCGTACGTTTTTGCTGATGGTACACACACACCGTTGCGTCTCGTAGAATTTCCAATTAATTCTCTATTTAGAGTTTTTTTGCCAATGACAATGCGGTGAGCGGACCTAACTCGCTTTTAAACGCGTTTAAAGCTTGAATTAAAATCACGTTTGAGTTATATATATAACTAGCTCTGTGTCCGCGGCTCCGCCCGCGTTGCAAATGTTCTTTACTTTAACCTAGCTTTAAAAAAAACAAACGTATGAAAAAATAAATGGGAGACTTTTTTTATAAGCGGAAAACATTTACATAAGAGTAACAAATCGACGGAAAAGTTGTATTTTGTGTTTGTAATAACACCGATTATGTTTACATTTGATTATAAAATCAGCAGTGAACTCTTTAGGGGATGAGAGAAGATTACATTTAGTTTCTCACTGTTATTATAAAAGCAATTAAATCAATTATATCTTTAAAAAAATGCTTTTTACGCTGTTTTCTAAATAGACCCTTGCATCTGGTCTTGATGGACTTAATTTTTTTTTTAATCCTTTAGTGATGTGAGGTTTTTCAAAGTGTCACTGACAGTATTGCGGTTTTGGCGGGTTTGTCGCTAGAAATGACCACTTTTGATTATTTCGTAGCGACAAAAAAATAGAGTTACTGACAAAACCGGTTAAACGACTTTTAGAGAGTATAAATTAAAATAGTTTTAGAGAGATTTCTTGTGATAAGAGATATATTATATGAGAAACCCAAACGCTCAATTGTAAATTGCAAACACAGAATACACACCATTCCCCCCCCCCCCCGCCATCCCTGAAAATATGTTTGACGGTAACAAAAAGCAAAGATACTACTTCCCAGAAACTGGAATCGAATCAATTTTTTATAGGAGGTGGCACCACTGGTTTCACAGATGCTTAATATGTCCACTTTTTAATTTAAGAAGAAATCAACAAATTTCAACTTCATACCCCAAAAACGATAATAACCACCAACAAATGAATATCTGTGATAATTATTATTTAATTTATGTGGGAAAAGTTCAGACTTGTATTACTAATTCCAATCAAGCATTTACAGTAATTTTCAGTTTATTCGATTTTGGCGTATACTAGCTCTAAAGTCCTCTATTCACAAACTATTTGGGCATGTTTTGCTATGTAGCCAAGATTCAATGGATCTCCATGCACCTAACCCATGCGATGGACCGACCAGATTAAGTATACTCTAGACAGCTTATTGTATGAATGCGCTAGATTAAGAGATGCCCGAGACTTACACGATAACATTTCATGAGCACGATCGCCCTGTCAAGTGTGAAAACGACTGAGAAAAGAAACTCTGAAGACCTAAATAGCTATAGCTAATAAAAGATATCCTATACTCATTTCCTTAATAAAACATCATCATCTCCCTACATTTTTCCCATTTTTATTTGGGGTCGGCGCAACATGTCTTCCTCTTCCATTCCTCTCTATTTGTTGTCATCTCCGCATTCACTCCTTTCCTAAGCATGTCATCTTTCACACAGTCCATCCATCTTTTCTTTGGTCTTCCCCTTCCCATGTAACCTTCCACATTCATATCCAATACCTTTCTTACAACATTCTCTTTCTCCCTGCGCATCACATGTTCATACCAGGACAAACGACCGCCTCTTAACTTGTCTGTTATTGGCGCCACTTTCAAACTTCCTCTAATATACTCATTCCTAATCCTGTCCATTCTTGTTCCCCCACACATCCATCTCAACATTCGCATCTCAGCTGCATGTAATCTTCTTTCGTCCGTCACCTTTATGGGGTAACATTCGGATCCAAACAAGACGACAGGTCGTATTATGTATTTACTTGATAAAACGTGACACACAAATTTATTTCACATTATGATGTCAATATGTCCACACTAATGAATAAAATTGAAGTGTCTGTTTGTTATAACAAAGTAACATTTTTTTGCTAAATGGATATGAATAATACGGTACCTTTACTGAAAAAACAATTTAAAAAAATTTCATCTGTCTGTTTGTTCCGGCTAATCTCTGGAACAGCTGTACTGATTTTGACGGGATTTTTTTTTAAGATAGGTGAAGCTACTACTCTGCATAAGTTAGACTCCTTTTAATTTTCGATAATTATTAGGTTTCGTGAAGAAAACGGAATGTGAATAAAATCCGATTCAATTCGCAGTTCTATTTGAATTTGTGAGAAATTTCTTTGCTTTCTGTCATTAAAAAAAAATTAAAACCCAAAAAAATATTTTAAAAAAAACGTTTCTTTTGGCAGTTTTGCCGGCAAGTGCTTGAACTGTTAAGAAATATCTTCACTTTGTTTTCACTCAAAATTTTGTGAAAAAAGTATTAAGGGTAAAGCGGACGGAGACGCGGGCACACAGCTAGCCTACTTATAATATTGTTAAAATATGGATATACAAATTGCGAAAAAAAAAAACTTTCCTATATTATAAATAAATAATGACTTAAAGAAAATGTTAAAATGCAATCGGCAAGTCATATGGGGGCAAGTCACTAATCAAAACAGGGCAAAGAATGTCCCGTAGTAATTCGGAGCGCGCCGTAGGGGCGGCGGCGCGGCAAGCAAAAACGATACTCAGTTGATACTTGTGTAAATTTTCGAATTCCCGACTTGACGTGTTTGTGTTTGGATTCAACTCGCTACCAGGGGTAGATAACATTGGGTTCAAATATTAATAATTGATTTCTGGATAACAAAAAGAACAATATATTAATTCTTCTTTAATGACAACAAATAGAGAGGAATGAAAGAGGAAGACATGTTGCGCAGACTCCAAATAAAAATAGGAAAAGGGTAGAGAGATGATGATGATGATGATTAATTCTTCTTTATTTTTTATAAATTAGGGTAGTTTTAATATTTCATTCAGCTTTCAATGATTTTAGTGGGAATTGAGACTTTTACCCCTTTCTTGTAAAACGAATTGTAAAACTTGTATCAAGCTTGTATTCTCTCTAGGATAACAATAAAACGCTTATAAGTTAGTTTTTTTATTAAATTTTAATTTCGTTTTCAGTGGTCAGTCTTATTTATGATCTGTTTTTTGATAAGGCAATAAAAATAATCAGTCAACAACCCTACTTTCCCAATGTTATATCCATCCATCCGTTCAACCGAAAGACGCCCAATGCTGGACATAGGTCTCGAAAGATCTTCCACAACGACCGCTCCTACGCCACCCGCATCCAGTGAATTCCCGCGACCTTCACCAGGTCGTCGGTCCACGCTACTTCTTCTGGTGCGTGGTAGTCATTCGAGAACCCGTTGGCTCCATCAGGCATCGGTTCTGCGAGCAATGTGCTACTTAAGTTTAGAAATTCTTCGGGTAATGTCTGTTACTATGGTTCTTCTGCGGGTTTCCTCATTCCTAATTCGATATTATATAGCTAGAGTATTTTACGAATCGTGTATTAATGCTTTAGCAAATCAGTAGACATCTTGTTAGAATTTACGAGGGAGTAAAAAGTTGTTATCTTGACAAACGGACACTTGAATTTTATTTATTAGTATAGATTAATAGTTTACAAGTTATATGGAAAAACATAATATGGCATTTACATGTCGTAATACATGATACACCATTTTTAATTAATATTACATGTGTGTAGTAGGATAATTCTTTGCAACTATGAGCATTAGTGCAATGTTTTCTTAAGAGTCATGTTTAACCAAAGGTCGTATGGGCCGTTTCATAAAAACAATGCGTTTTACAGCCAAAATTTATTTCTTACTATGCTTTACCTACCAATCGTGATCGTTTTTTGTCATTTACGTCAGTCATTATTCTCTCAATGAGTTGTAGTTAGGATGTTTAAAATCATGTGTCGAAACAGACACTTTTTTGCGAATTTCGCCGAACAAGATTAAAGATGTCGATAGTGTATTAAAAACTGAGCAAGACTGCATTCATAACTGTATTTCGCCATAATGCCCTTAATGCCCTTAGAAACTGCAGATATCAATATTGATTACGTTATGTAAATATAAAAAGATAATAATTGATTTATGTCAAAAAAATGTTCCGTACCCCTGCCAAATGAAATCCGGTAGCTTTTTGTTGACGTCGTCCAACGATAAAATTTTAAGTCCAGAAATGACTATAACGGGACATAATTATTGCGTCAAATAAAAGGAATGACTTTGATTCCGACACCGCTCCTCTCTCCCTCCCTCCCTTCCTCCTCCCAGAATCACCAAAGGATAAACAGGACTGATGAAGTGAAGAGAACCTGATATTAAATAAAAATTTCTTCAATTGATTCAAAGCTATCGGATTTCAATTGGCAGGGGCACGGAACATTTTGTTTAAATAAATATATAATTTTTAAATTTACATACGTAATATATAGATAACTGCAGGTTCAAAGGGCGAAAATTAATTATGAATGTAGTCTTATTCAGTTAGTTCTATCTAGGTTCTATCGATCTATTCAACCTATTCTGTGAAATTCCCAAAAAAAAAAATGTTCTTTACGACCCATGATTTTTAAACACCCTAAACATAATGAGTTAAATGACAAAAAATCATCACGATTGGTAGTAAAGCATAGAAGGAAATAAATTTTGGGCGTAAAACGCATTGTTTTAAGAAATGACATATACGACTTTTGGTACTAAAACTGCATTAAAGCTTATAGTTGCAAAGAATTATCCTATACACACATTAAATATAATAAATAAAAATTGTGTATTATCTCTTAGGACACGAAAATGCAATATTATGTTTTTCCATAAAAGACGTAAACTATTAATTTATCCTAATAAAAAACTTGAAGTGTCCGTTTGTAATATAGAAATAACATTTTTTTTTATTAAATACAATATAATGTATATCCGATATCTATACACAAAAACAAAAAAGTTTTAAAAAAATTTGGCGGTCATGGAGGATACTTGAAGTTACTTCGCGTAACTAAGGCTATTTTTATTTTTCAAAAATAATTAGGGTTCTGCGTAAAAATATTAAATTGTGAACACAAGACGATTCAATTGACAGCACCATTAAAATATTATTTTCTAATGATTATTTCAAAAACGATATTAAGCAGTGAAGAATATATGAAACGCGGGCGGAGCAGCGGACACACAGCCAGTAAAGAATATAATTTAGTGATAAACATCACTGTCGCCTGAGATACAGAAACTTCTAGTTTAGTTGGCAGCCATCTTTATTACGCGACTTATTCGTATTATCTTAAATAAATAAAAAAATTAGTAGAATGTAATGCGCAAAAAATCATTCGTTCGAATAACAAATATATAGCCAATACTTCATATTTGCAAAACCATATTAAATAAACGACCGATAGTTTCGTGCGAATTCTATGAAATTCACTGAAGAAAGTCAAAGGAAAACTAACCTATTGCTTTGAGAAATAAACTCTAAATCATCTTAACGAATCGTCAAGGAGTTTTTGATTCGGTTCAAGCTATACTTAAACAATTTTGAAGTCCATAACTACTGTTTTAAAGTTCAATATGGCTTGATGAAAAAAAAAATAAGGGAAGCTGACTACAATCTGCTGAACGTATATTTTTCACCACGGAATGAATATCGCATTTGCTTCCGGGTAATTTTCGGTTTCTAAGCGACATTAGGCGTGACGATTTTATTGCATGTAATCTATAACACTTCTGATGATGTATATCAAAGCGCATTGTCGAAATCATCCCTAAAATCAATAATACTGGACTCTGAGAACTCAGTAATAAAGAGTTATTAAGTAAAACACATCTTTACACTTCCAAGACCTTATAAAGAATGCTTGACCCGCTCAGAAATGAGGTTATTTCAACCTCATCATTTCAAATCTAACTTTATAATTATTAAAATGACCTAAAATTAACAGAAGATCGAAACATCTAGTTAGTCAAGATAACAAAATTATTAGAAAATAAAAAATAACGTATATACAAAAATCTATATAAAGGCGCAAAATATACAGTTTAGTTCTCTTTTTATTGACTAGGTAATGAAATGGTTAGATGTCGCTTTACTATATTTACTACAGTAAAGATAAAAGATCTAAAAGTTTATATATTTGATCTGAAAACAAAAAAAAACAACATTTCGATTTTTTATTATAACATGTATTCAGAACATTGAAGCGTTTAATGCGTGCGTAAAACTGGTCAGGAAATGTCTGATTTTATTAAGGATCATGTCCTGCGGTTCTCAAGTAATAAGCGAAAATACAGACAGGCAGAGAGATTCTGTCTCTTATAATACGTGTTTTTCTTCCTCATTCACTATTATCTACACTAATAACAAATGTGTAGACTAAATATTTACTGTTTTTAGACATTTTCATTTTTCAGTTTTCAGTCAAGACATTTCGTACTAGCAAATTATCCACCTCCAATGTTTTAATTAACATTATACGGCAAATAACGGTTATGTAAAACGCAAAACCAGTTAGTTACTCGTCTATAGTAAGTTATGGTTTTCTAAACTATATTATAATATTTAAAAGATCTTACTATTTTTTTAACTGGCATTTTTTTTGAAAATTATGCTCGTGTATCTTGAAACTGTATTGCTTATATATGTGTAGATATGAATCAGTTTATAGATATGAAGAGTCATTCTGTAGACGTGTTTGTATGTGACGTAACGAGATACACAGACGTCGTGATCCCACGGGACCGGTTTTGTGTACGACTAATGACGTAATTAGGGCGGAGGGTGCGCGCCTCCGAATGCATTGTCTCTCCGTCCAGAGGGTAAGTTTAAGATATTCGGCTGTGATTCTATTATACATCGGAGTTTGCGACATTCTGAAGTCGGAATCAAAAAAAAAATCTTCGTTCAATTTAGGCCTTAAACCCGCCTTTTCCTGGTCTTCCTTTTTTGTCGGCCTTTGTTTCTTTCCTTCTTTTTTTGTCCTGCTTTTTTTTTTTTGTTTTATTCGGGGTCTTGGTTTTCTGCTCCTTTATTGGTGTGCTTTTTTTCCTGTTTTTTTTTTCCTCCCGCATTTCTCTTCTTACTAGTGCTTATAAAAGTTTTTTTTACACGGAATAGGCTCAGTGCTTTGACCATAATCTCACCTGATCTTAAGTGAGGATGTGGTCCAAGATGGTAAACACACTAAGCCTAGAGGCACTGGTTCTCAAGTGATGCTGCCGGAACACACCTGTTTGGCGACAGGTTTTCCCCTTGAGGGTGGTACCAACTAAGCTATTATCGCTTCATTACGTGTCATTATAACGGTTTTTTTCACATGAGTACGGTAGTCGCACGAACTTTACTATACTATAGGCTAACTATTCAGCTTTGGTTAAGTTAATAACTTATTTTATTTTTAAAAAGTACGTTAAGTCAGGTGTCGCGTGCGTAAGCACAGGACATGAGACTAATTATAACTTGTCGTTTGAACCGTTACGCTGTCTAATTGTGTGTGGCCACATAAACAGAGATAATATAATTATCATAATATATAATAATTTGCTACTGAAATAATTTATATAATTATTATTTTATAAATTTTTAGAAACGAAGTGTAATTGAAATTAAAAAAAAAAATAAGTTAACATTGAATCAGTTAAGATAAACAGGAACCGATTACAAACGAAATAAACCACAGTACTTAGATAACAATAACGCACGGAGTGTCTCACACCCCGTACGCTGTAAGAAGCTTAGCCGTGGTGCTCTCGCCATGCCGCTCCGAGCATGGCGCACAGCGCACTCAGCACAGTGCAGTGTAATGCACGCAGCACTGGGCATGCAGCACTAGGCATGCCGCACAAACCGCAGTGGTCGACCGCGGTGATTGCTCCTCGGTGCTTGGTGCTCAGCATGAGTGACTTGAGAACCCAAACCCGCAAGCGAAGATGGGGTTGATAAAACACTGCTTCACGCTTGCAGTTGCAGCGCGCTTTTACAGGGATTTCGTTTAGTGAGTTAGTCGAGAGTAGTTGCTAATAATACTCAGGTATTGGTATGCAATTTTTTACATTAGTTAAAACATGGACTAAGTTATGTGTGGATAATAAATAAATAAACATTAACAAGTGAATGCGTTTTGCATTATATATATTATAGTTAACCTGGAGTTGCCCAAAACATGTTCTGTTTTAATAATTGTACGCGTTAACGCACTAACATAACACGCATCACACTGCATGCAGGTACTTTTTAGTCCCCTTAACCAGTGTTAGTTTTAGCGGGGGGCGAACTCCACGGAACTTATATCTTAGGTACTCGTAGTACAACCCAAACCAAGGTGCGTAACATTTTGGTTTGATGAACACATGAATCGAAAGGCGGCCGACATCAAAAGGAAATCAATTTTTAGCTATCGCCGTCAATTTATTGTTTCCGTTTATGCTTAATTATTAAAACCAACCGATTTATTAAATATTATGGATGTTATAAGAGTTAAATGGTAATGATAAAATTATTAAGAATTAAATCGCAGACACCAGCAGGTGGTAGAAAAGACAAATTTAATATATTTTGAATAATCGCTCGTATTATGGCTCCACATAGCAAACAATGCAGACGGACATTATTTTTATATACAGTCTAATATTATTGAAAGTTATTCGTTTATCGTTTAATATTTTAATGTAATTTAGCAATTCATAATCAAGATAGTGTTGTTACGAACGTATTTATACGCTTATAAAACTCGTCGAGGAAGGCGTCTTGTAATGTTTACGTGGCACGCGACATTTTAACGCTGCCACGCGGATATTAAACGAACGAACTAAATAATTGTGATAAAGTCGGTTAGTTTGTTTTTCATTGGATTATTTCTCTAGTTAATAAGTCATGATCGTAAATGACGGTGACTCTGTACAACTGTCTAAATATAAACATTGTTACTTTTTTGAAGTGAAAATTTATTTAGCGGCGTTGAGCGATTCTCGGTAGGGGAAAACTTATAGATTCGCGTTACCAATGCTATGACGTCCCCCGTTAACATGCTACAGTATGTCAAGTATAAGATGGCGTTTAAATGCTGACACTCAGAGATAAATAATAGAATGTTCATAATTATTGCTCGGAGCGCCAATAGATGTAAAAACCAGACATATGTTAAATGTTAGGTTATGTTAATAATTCCAATTAACATTTATACAATAAAAAACAGTTTCTCCAAAGTTTTCAATTTTCACTTCTGTCGGCAGTTGTCTGTCGGCACGATGGGGTTGCCTAGTTTTTTTCTCAAACCGATTAACGCTGTTGAAATGAGATGCTTTAATTATTTATTTATGAATTAACCCCTAGAGCACTGACCTGGCGTTTACGCCAGCTTTCCATAGTTTTCCTATTGTCTTATTTTTATGGGTACTCGACACATTAAGGATTAATAACAGTAACACTATACAAAACGCTAATGACTGTTACAAGGTTACAAAATCATGAGCCACTAAATGTAGTCAACGACTGCAAGCGTCAAAGTAAATGAAATTAACAAACAAAAAAAATAATTAAATAAGATGATACTATTTTACTACTAAATGATGAATACATATCGTACAGAAGTAAAATTTAAACATAATTTAATAGGAACAAATCATTAAAAGTGGATCCATGAAAATTAAATAATAAATAAATAAAATTAAATAAAAACACTATTTCTACAAATAGGAAAAAAACAACTACAAAAAAAAAACACTAAAACAGACAATAAAACAATCACACATAAACAATAAGTACTATAGAAATGTTATTTTTTTTATTAATAAATTTAGCGTGAACCTCTCTCAGTTGAGAGTAAATGCCTCCGCCAAAGATTTCCAGTTGTCCTTATCTATAGCGCTTTCCATCCATATGTTGCTTGCAGTTTCTGTTATATCGCCTGCCCATTTGGTTTTTTTGTCTTTACCTTTTTCTAGTGCCTGTAGGGCCTGGCCATGCTATCAACCGACTTTTCCAGCGGTCATGGCATTTTAATGGCACTGACATTTTAATTATCATGCGTAGCCTAGCGCATCTATTGTTCGTGATATTTTTCTTACAGCAGTATGACGTACTTTTCTGATCTTAAGCATACTTCTTTCTGCGTTGACAAGAGATTAAATTGTTTGTTGCTAAGTGCGTGCATTCCCAAGTTTAGCATGTGGATGTAAGTGACGCTTAGAGCCATTCATAGCTTTTTCTTAATTTTAACTGGCAGCTGATTTTTAGACTCCAAAACTTATTCCATGTTTTTTTTTTTATCCTTCTTTCGCTTATTATAAGTCACAAAGCCAAATAAAATTGCAATATTTAAATAAATTCAACGTCCTGTAGCCAATACACCATAAATTTTGTGTTTAGCAAACTCATGTCAATGGTACTGTCTTTTTTATTAGCTCGTAATGTTGTCTTGAGAAACGGGGAATTACTAAAAAATGACCTAGGTTGGTTCTATAATGCAGTGCTTGTGACCTAATAAGAAACCTTAGGATCTAGAATTAATACTAAATTGATCTAAGAGATCAGGGTTGCTAATAGAGTTATGTACTTATTTATTTTTTGGATAAATAAACCAAATTTAATACATTTCTTTTATTACTTAAAGATAGCTGATTACTTTCTTTGAATCTATTGCCAAATTTTACACTGTCTGATAAGCAATTTATAGTAGAGCTTCTTTGAATACATAGAATACGGTTAATATATGAAAAAAAGAAAACAAATTTATTTGTTACACACATAATATCACATTAATATAGTTGATAATAAAATAATTAACTCAACAATACTCAATCTGACTTCTGGCAAATTAATGTATTGTGAAAAAGTATTTTGGTATTTAGATTAATAAGAAGTCTATTATTTCTAAACACAAAACCTAACCCCACATGCAGATATGAAAATATTATTAACTAGCTGTGTGCTCGCGGCTCCGCCCGCGTTTCATGTATTCTCGACTGCGTAATACAGTTTTTAAACAATCATTGGAAAATATTGTGTTGACGGTGTTGTCCATTGAATTTTTTTTTCACTATACCTTGTGCTTTTTTTACGCGGAACCCTAATTAATAATTTTCTTGAAAATATTTTTGTTATTTTTTTTTTACAAAGTAAAGATTTATTTATCACAAATTCAAACACATGCCGGTAAAACTGTGCAAATTTATTTATATATAAAAAATTTATTCACAATTTCGTATATTTTTTTTAAGTGGAACCCTAATTATTTTCCAAAAATAAAAGTAGCCTAAGTTACGCCTTGTAACTTTAGCTATCTTCCAGAAAAAGTTCCGTCGAAATCGGTCTAGCCGTTGCGGAGATACGTATGTCAAGCTGAAAGCAATTATCAAAGAAGACTCCCAAATATTTTATCTGCCTTACATAATAATAAATAGATAATTAGAGTATTTTTATAATCTGCACGCTTGCCAGGTAGTTTGGCGATCGCAGTAGGTTTCTGTGGTACTCAGAGGATGCTGCTGCCCATCCCTAGTTGTCTTTTACGACACCAACGGGAAGATATAGGCTGCTACTATTCTTAGCCGGCACCACACGGCCGTCGTATATACATTCATATGTATTTTGTAAAAAAATGTTATTTTGACATTACAAACAGACACTTCAACTTTAGTAGGTATAGATAAATCCGTAGGCTTTGTCCGTACATTTAGAATTGTTTTAAAGAAATTTCGTAGTCTCATAACTGACAATTTAAAAAAAAAAATAACTGCCCGCCTTTGTATGTCCAGATTTAACTGAAGACACACACACAATGTGTCTAGCACATACGGTAAGCATGTGAAGCGCATTGTGTTACATAGTCCCTGAATTTAAAAGAGCTACCCCAGTTGGGTATCGGAGCACGTTTTACGCCGCTCTGCCAAAAAGCAAACACTTAATTAAATACTTTCTACATAAAAAAATAATAATTAAAATTTTAGTTAATATACCTACTGGCTGAATATTGTATTTTATATAATGTAATTATACTGATTTATATAATATAATAATGCAAACACGATTATAGTATATGTATGATACAAACAAAACAAACGCTATGCGATTAAATTCCGAACCCCCTTAGATATGAAACCGCCAACCGTCTTGCGGTCACTCTGTAGCATTTTGAAAGACTACAAAACGCAATCTCAAAAACCACACGGAGTATTCCTCGAGTCTTAACTTGCGGCTTGTGTGGACGGATCCGTTTTAAATCTTCCGGCTTGTCGTATTCTTGTTTTGTATTTTAATACAAACCATAGATTATAATACGAATATATGTATATATAGTTTCGCTTGAATGTTTATACAATAATTTAGTTTTGTTTTTTGTTTTTTTCGTATTGGCCAAATGATGTTGACCAGATTGGCCTTCTCAGCTTCAGGTATGTGATATCTAGCGCAAGGGATCAAAGTGTTGAAGGCCTCGGCTTTATTGAATCCATTTAGGTGTGTGTAGTTTGCAGGTAATGTGGGGTGCAAGCTTAAGCGTGTTATGATATGATATGATATGATATGATATGATATGATATGATATGATATGATATGATATGATATGATATGATATGATATGATATGATATGATATGATATGATATGATATGATATGATATGATATGATGATATGATGATATGATATGATATGATATGATATGATATGATATGATATGATCTGATATGATATGATATGATATGATATGATATGATATGATATGATATGATCTGATATGCTGCTGATATGATATGATCTGCTATGATATGGTATGCTCTGGTATGATCTGATCTGATCTGATCTGGTCTCTGATATGCTCTGCTCTGCTCTGATATGATATGATCTGCTCTGCTCTGCTATGATATGCTCTGCTATGCTATGCTCTGATCTGCTCTGCTCTGCTCTGCTCTGATATGCTCTGCTCTGCTCTGATCTGCTCTGCTCTGCTCTGCTCTGATATGCTCTGATCTGCTCTGCTCTGATCTGCTCTGCTCTGCTATGCTCTGATCTGATATGCTATGATCTGATCTGCTCTGCTCTGCTCTGCTCTGCTCTGCTCTGCTCTGCTATGCTCTGCTCTGATATGATATGCTATGCTCTGCTCTGATCTGCTCTGCTGATATGCTATGATCTGCTCACTGCTCTGCTCTGCTCTGCTCTGCTATGCTCTGCTCTGATCTGCTCTGCTCTGCTCTGCTCTGCTCTGCTCTGCTGATCTGCTCTGCTCTGCTCTGCTCTGCTCTGCTCTGCTATGCTCTGATATGATCTGATATGATATGATATGATATGATATGACATGATTTGTATGCGGTGTTACTGTATCGCGCTGGTGGTAATTATAGTAGCCTTACCAACTGGAGTCGGTGCACAACTAAGGACGCTGCCAGAGGGGTGAAGATATTCCACATTTTCATGCCGACATCAATTACATCACCAATTATTATAAACTTACCTTGATGAAATAGGAACATACAGTTAACGCTTTCATTATAAAATATACAAGTTTAATGGTATTATACATGTACCTATTTAAAAAAAGTAAATACGTTGCAAATTCCATTTTAGTATCCAACCACCCATTCAACCAAAAGACGTCCACTGCTGGAGATTGGTCTCATCCAAAGATCGCCACGACGACCGCTCTCACGCCACTCGCATCCAGCGGACTCCCGGTCGTCGATCCATCTTGTGGGAGGGATACCCACGCTGCGTCTTTCGGTACGCGGTAGCAATTCGAGAACCCGTTGACCCCATCAGGCATCGGTTCTACGAGCAATATGCCCAGCTCATTGCCACTTCAGTTTGGCAATTTTTTGGGCAATGTCGGTTATTTTGTTCTTCTACGGATCTCGTCATTTCTGATTCGATCACGCAGGGGAACTACGAACATAGACCTCTCCATTGCCCTTTGGGTAACTTTGAACTTTCTAATTAGGCCAATTGTAAGCGACCACATTTCAGTATAGGATATAATGATGTTGTAAAACACGATTTTAATTGTTTTATCAGTAACTTGTTCAAATTGACTTCACTAATAAGTACGAGGAAAGAAAAATTCTCTATTATTAAAATAATATTTTTACCAAAAATAAAATTGATCGACAACTCTGTGAGAATCGTTTTTTGCAAACGGTAATAAGTCAAAAACTTCATAATACTAGTCTTTGATAATGCTTAATATTCAATCCGGAGCATGTACGCACCGTATTTAAAAGTAAGGGCGCCTTCACAAGTTAAACACAAAATCTGAATGACAATGCGTTTGTTCGCTAATAGCCGTTGCGGTGCGAAACTGCCATTGTGAAGACGCCTTAAGGGAGATAATCCGTCATTGTAGTGCTGGGAACGATATATCTATCGTAAGCTTATCGATAAATTTAATTTAAAAAAGATCCTAATTTATTAAAAATAGTTACGGCACTATATATCTCCGCTAGTTAGTTTACTTATAAAACTGTTAAATTGGTTTTGACATTTAAAAAAAAATCAAATACGTATTCTTTTTTTAGATTTTATTATATATATTGTCAGATTAAATCATATACATATGTATTACGAGCTTTATAGTGATTGAAATTTATTAAATATAACCATGTTATTTAATTGCAACAGTTAAAAGCGTTGATAAATAGGCACAGATAAAACATTTTAAAATATTAGTATTCTCTGATTTTTTTATTTTTTTTTTAAATATCGACCGACTACCTTTTGCGTTATCAACAATAACATGTGGGAAAATGTTTTCTTTATTATTCTCAATAATAATAATGGTTGAATGATTGAATTTAAATGGTTTTCGAACACTAGGCGAACGCTGGTCGCTATAAAAAAAAACATATTTGCATTTTTAAACAAAGAAACAAAACATAAAACAGTATGACAAACGAAAACAATTTTTAACCAAATGAAATTATTGGAAAGATAAAGAAAAGGACAAAATACAAAAAAATAAACAAAACAAATCATCGATATAACATTCTGTTTCAGTTAAATCACGTTGCGCATCCCTACCTACAAATCATGCACCAGATTGATGGTATTATGTCAACATTAGTAATCACAATATACACTTTTTTTTGCATAATAATCCAAATGGTTGTCAATTATTGAATAAAACATTACTTCTTATCCTAATAAGAGCAGATGGTAGATCAGTATGTGGGAAATAACTTCGAACTTAAATATCGCTATAATTTGTCAATGCCAAGATCACGTTTAGAATTTATGGAAATGTTAAAAGTGAGAACTAATAGTTATAAAACTAACATTTGGAACTTAAAAAAGCGTTTTAATTTTTATAAATTTGGTTTTACTAAAATTCCTAAATGCTATTTAGATAATAGTGGTGTGTTTTATTATAAAATTCCTTAAGACATTATCGATTTATCTAATGAATTTCCAAATTTTGTAAAATGATTTTAGTGCATAAACGTTGGTGCGGAATATAGTTTGATTGATTGATATGTCCACTGCAGGACATATGTAGATCTCCCTAAAAAGGGGGGAATTGCCACAATCGGCACGCTTGGCAGGTGGGTTAGCGATCGCAGTTGGTGTTTTTCGTACTCAGAGGATACTGTTGTTTATCCCTTAGTCGCCATTTACGACACCCACGGGAAGATATGGTACTATTTTTAGCTGGTTAATTTTTTTACCCACGATCGTTAACAAATTATACTGGTAATAAATCTGTAGTGTAATTTCATCACATTTTTACCGAATTTTGTCTATTTTAGATTTCGAATCTGATATTTGAAAAGTTTTGTCCGTCTGTGTATGCATATTTCCGAGTTTAATTCCAAAACAGCTTGCCCAATTTTAATAAAACTTTGTAGGTAAATGCAATATGTTGCAATTAGTAATGGTTAGACTCTAAATATTAACAATTAATCACTCATTTTAAATTATGTTTGGTTCATAAACACATAAATGACTTCACCGACTTTGATGCAATTCTGTATAAAGGAAGTAAATGGCCAATGAGCAGTTCAAATGCTGTAAAAATTGTTTCTAGTTTATATGTTTGGAGTTAACTCAAAAACTCGGTGACTGCCTCGGTGGCGTAGTTGTATTACGGTACGACTGACGTTCTGGGGTCTCGGGTGCGATCCCCGGGTCGGGTCAAGTGATATTGGGTTTTTCTACTCAGTATCATTCCGGAGTCTGGAATTTGTGCCCGATATGGCGACAGGCTCGCCCCCTGTCGCTCGGACGGAACTAAGCTCGGCGAAATGTGGGTGGTGAAGTTCGCTATTTCACCTCTGCCTAACCCTTCGGGGATAACAGGCGTGAGCTTATGTTTTTAACTCAAAAACTGCTTTAATGACGTAAATGAAGTCTCGTATACGGGAACTACGTGACGGCCGGTAATTTATTAGTTTATAAAATCAATTAATTTTAGAATTTATATTGTAGAGTAATAATAAAATATTCAATTGTGTTTATTCTCATGTCGTAAAAGAATATTATAAATAAATAAAACGTAAAAACAAGATAAAAATGTATAATAAAACCTAACTAGATAGTACAATAATAATATTTAAAAAAAATTAAGTAAATTAGTTCAGTAATTGTCATAAGCGAACTAACGAATATATGCAAATACTGATTATCAAAGTTATTTTTTTTTTTATTTTAAAAGTTCTTTATCTATCTGAGAGTACATCTAAATTAATGTTTCTCATTATATATAGAATAATAATATCGTGTATAACTTATAAAATATTATATGAGAAAGAGAGTATAGACACTTAAAAAAAACATCTCGGACTATAAAAAACCCCGCAGACACAAAGGGGTGTTATAAAAAAAAAATAGGGTAACAAGGAACTACTTAACCCGTTCGCGCCCCCGACAATGGATCAATACCCAATAATCTTATAATAGTTTGTAATATCGTTTAACCCTTTCGATACACGTTTATGGCACAAAAGACCCGGATAGTCATTGTAGAAACTATTCAAGTGTTTACAGATTAGCTTCAGCATAAATAGACTTTGCATGTCAGCTGCTTCGGATAAAACAATTATGCACTTACTATCAAGAAATATTTTCAAAGAAATGCTTTCTAACTAAATGTCTATGCTATAAATATATAGACTGCCTAGAAATACCAAAAGAAAAGAGGCAGACCGTTTAGAAGATGGGATGACATCTCGAGAAAACGTGCTGGCCCAGACTGGCCCACTATTGCAAGGAACAGGGAAATATGGTCGTATGGAATATTAGTTTAAATATTTTCGGCTTTTTTATTAAATGTATAAACAATTAACCTTAACACAGTCGAGGTAAATACGTGCAAGATAGTATCAACAAACAAAAGAAAGTACACACCTGCTCTAGTTATTTGGCAATTTAGAAAGTAGTGGTTAACTTAATTATGACAAATTGTTGTCGTGCGTTTGAGGTTACATAGAGTGTATCACTTTATGGACAATAATGAAAGTCAAGTAATCGTTTTAGGGAGTTTATTCATCAAATCTAGTGGTTTTAAATAGATATTACATATCAGTTTCATATTTAATGTTTTCAATGATGTAATTGTCGCCATAGATGATGCTACTCGAACTATCGACTAGCTACAGACACCTTAAAAAAGAAAACCAACGTGGTTATGATCTGAGCTTTTAAGATTCATCATCTCCACCAAACGCCGCTCAGCATATCAACGCAGTTAGTTAATAACGACCTGTACTTTTAATACTATTTGGTTATTTATCAAATAAAACATCAGCCTAGGGTTAACACGGTTTTTTTTTTTTTTTCGAAATCAATAATCATCAAGGTCCGTGAATGACAAGACGTCAATACGTGGGATGCCGGATCAGTTGCAGAGCCCAGCTTGAGTGACAGCATTTCGGGTTTATACCGAGTTCTCTTTCTTTGATGTGATGACACTGTTGGTAGAGAGATGGAGACCTTTCTTAAGGGAGTAAACCCTTAAGAAAGCCGTCACTTACCCCACAGCCACAAATCAAATAATTACAACAGAATAAAATGGGCAATGTTACAAATTTTCTATTAATACGCATGCGCAACATAATGAGAACCCTTAAAATATTATATTACACCGATACACGATCGACCTGCTAAGAAGGGGTTCTATAAAAATTATAACTATTCATAAAAAAATCTATATCAATCACAATAGTTGACATTGACGCGTGCGCGCACGATAAAAATCTATAGATCGACGGTTCGGTTTCGTAATTCGATAGTTTTTGCGTTGACCACAGAATGTCACGGATGATTTCATCCGTAAATTGTATTTCTTATATTTTTCTATTGTTTACGTTAAACTAAACTGTTATTTGTTTGATATAGACGTAAGCTTAGTTCTAAAATTATCTGTAAACCAATAAATGTTAGAGCTACGGACTAATCAATTTAAAATGTCTTGCAATGAAATATTTCCTGATTAAACAAACATATATACTTGAGGTAATAAACGAAATAAAACAATTTAATTTATAATAATTTACATAATTATAATTTCAATAAAGATACTTGTCGATAAAAGACATCGCTATTTAAACAGTATTACTTAATTGCGTCTGCTAAATTCGCTTGGTTGTTTACGGCATTGTTTTCGAAAGACACAAAAACCCTACTTTTATTCCATTACAAAGAAAAAATTTAAATTAATTTCACTTAATTCTTTTCAATTTTAACATTAGTTAAAACTATGTTGTCTTGCTAATTTAAAGACTAAGGTTTGTAATTCGAGGGTCTATCAAATCCAATCTCTGTATAAGATGCTTAATAAAGCATAGAATACCAAAAACGTAACTTCTTTAAAATCACAACCGTTATTAACGTATCTTGTATAAAAAAAATGTCATAGTTAAAAACTTGTTAATAATCCGGCCGTCCCCATGCGAGGAATTCTCACGATATTTTTTTACCTAATTGCATTCAACAGATGTTTTGTTCCACATCAGAAAAGAATACCCTCGAAATTAACGTCCATGAAAAAAAAAATCCTACAAAATATTCAAAAGAAAAAAAAACCATGACTGCGCATCAAAACCGGAATTCAATTAGAAGATACAAAAGAAATTACTTGTGGGGACAAAGTTCTTGTTCCAAACGACGCAAATAATTCAACTAAAATTATTAATAAAGGACGCGATTCTCTCGAAGACTATCACACGATACGAAAGAGCATCGCTAATGAAAACAACAATACAGACTAGATGACTAAAGAAAAAACGTGACCCACAATAGAATTCATGAATGAAATTAAAAATTCAACTGTCCTTAAAATAAAGCTGAAAGTAAATACGAACGCTTATAAAGGAGATATCGGACTTTAATATGCAAAACATGCGAATATTAATAAAGAAGGGTTAAAATAACCAGATATGCAAATCTCCGTGCGAAGTTCAATGCAAAAAACAAATAGTTAAAAAAACCACGCTGCATACGAGACCGATAAACATAAAAACAATTTTTGCTTTGTCTAATTCGAACTTTGCATAAATTATATAAACTCGGGACCCAGTGTCGTCCCTTGCGAGACGCTTTTCTCACAAGCAAGTTTCGTATGCAAATACGTGATAGTACTTGATCTTTTATTTTAATGGCATCTTATTGTGTTAAATCTATTGAATATTTGTGGGGTGAAGAAGATAGGTAAAAAAGGATAGAAGAAATTAATGATTTGATGTTATGCAAATTACGATGTGTTTTAAACTGTGGGAACTGGCATTAGTTTTCGTAGCATTGTTTTTTTCCGGAGAGGGTTGTATGAAATCCGTTGGTTTTTTTTTTCAAATTTACTAACAGTGTTGGCCTGATGGGTCTAGATATCCTTGCCCGGACTTTATGGCGAAAGCTTATAGCAATAAGTCAGAAAATGTTATCTAGCAAAAAGACACCACATTCGAAGCCTTAGCTTAGGCTGATACATGCATATATACATAAAATTACCCTTTCCATAAAGGCAGAAACTTTCCTTCCACCTGCTACCATTCTGACACACGTCTTTCGCTTCTTCTACTTTCATAAACGCTTTTATACACGCTCTTCAGCTACGAGTACTTTTGACCTAGCCTTTCTTCAGAACGTCTTCGATCTGGTCGAAACATAACCTCTAGGTAGTCCTTTGCCGACTTGCCCAGTCACCCTTTGCCTTGTAAATCTGTTTGGTCAATATTGTTTTATACATTCGCTCCCCGTTGCCAAGCAAATAACCGACATGCAAATTTTACTTGATTGACCTTAGTTAAACCATACAGACACATACATACCAGTTCTAAGGACTAGCTGAGTAAAATTTTTGGCATGATATTTTTTAGGTAAAAGTTTCCTGTACTCTATTCCAAGATACAATCAGCATATTCCAATAGAATTTTTACTTGGCTTTTTTCCGTGACTTCGTTTGCGCGTTTGTCGTATTCATTACTTCATTAGTGCTTTAGGACGTGTTAGAGGACGCATCAAAATATTTACAGTCTTGATTTATAAACATTTGTGAGCACTATCTTTCCTCATAGATGTTCAGGATGAAAAATAAACAACTATTATTTCTTATTTTAACTTAACTTAATGGCGATCAGTTCACAGGTTTAATTGTGAATAATAAGCAAACAGACAGAGTTACTTTTGTATTTATGTTTGTGCGGATAATTGATTAAATTAAGTTTTTTATTGAAATAGGCTCAACGTTATGATCACAATGGCACCTGATAATTAATGACTAAGCCTAGTAGTACTATAATCAAGTGATGCTGCCGGAACCCATCTGTAGGATAATTTTTCTAACTTTAAAGAGTTACAAAATGCCCTATCACCTTTCTATGGTTTCATCATAATGGATTTCTCTTCAGTGAGAACTCTTTATAAAATAGAATAGATGAATTTGAAAGAATTTGAAACTACGTCCAAAATATGGCCACACTACCACCACACTATCGCTTAATTAATACATATATATCTATGTTAATATGTCAATTACCCATAAAAATGAGACAATGGGAAAACAATGGAAAGCTGGCGTAAACCCCAGGTTTGTGCTCAAGGGGTTAATAAATAAAATTCAAGTGTCTGTTTGTAACATCAAAATAGCATTTTTTTTACTAAATACATGTGTATGAATATACGGTGTGTCTATGCCAAAAACCAATTCCAGGAGTTTTAATTATTATTAAGCGGAACCTACTTATTTTCGAATCATTAAAGTATGCAGCTTAATTTACGCGGAGTAACTTCATCCGGAGATTACCGGAACAAACAGGCACAAAAATTTTAAAAATTGTATTTTTAGTATAGGTTTTGTACATTATACATTCATATACATACATACATACATATCATCACGCCTTTCTCCCGTGGGGGTAGGCAGAGATTACGTCCTTCCACTTGCTACGATCTTGGCATACCTCTTTCGCTTCCTCTACTTTCATGAGCGCTTTCATACATGCTCGTCGGTTATGGGTACTTTTTACCTGGCCTTTATTTAAGTCATGATTGATTTGGTCTAGATACATTCGCTTAGGTCGACCCTTACCGACTTGCGCATTCACCCTCGCCTTATAAATTAATTTCGTTAATCTTCTCTCATCCATCCTCTCTACATGCCCAAACCAACTAAGCATACCTTTCTCTATTTTGGTCACCACATCCTCTACCACACCACAGCGTTCCCTTATCATACTATTCCTGACTTTGTCAATCGTCTTCACTCCAGCTATACTTCTCAGACTTCTCATTTCCACTGCGTTAATCTTACTTTCATGCTTCTTCTTCCAAACCCAGCATTCACTACCATACCTAAGTGTAGGGACCAGGAATCCTCGATGCACAGCCAAACGCGCCTTTTCAGTCACTTTCTGGCTGCACATGATGTTACGCAGGGCCCCATTCACTCTATTCCCTAACAAAACTCTTCGCTCAATACCATCGTCACACTTTCCATCTCTCGTAACCTTTGATCCCAAGTACACAAACTCTTTCACTTGTTCCACTCTGTCTTAATATGTATGTATGTAGTAAAATAAAATGTTATTTTAATATCACAAACAGACATTTCAATTTTATTCATTAGCATAGGTTACTTTGTTTAATTTCCCTGCAACTTGTTAATTCTAATTGTAAGAATTTTTAAATAATATAAAATAGCTAGGATTAAAATCAATTTATAAGTCCAGAAAGTATAGGTATAAATAGGGCAGAATATATAAGGCCGTTATAAGACCTGTCATACTGTATGGTTCGGAATGTTGGGCTAGTAAGAAGGTGGATTAAAAACGACTACATCCAGCAGAGATGTGAATGTTGAGATGGATGTGTGGCGTTACCAGAATGGATAGAATCAGGAATTAGTATGTTAGAGAAATTTTGAAAGTGGGTCAAGTGATAGAAAAGATGAAAGGGAATCGTTTGTCTTGGTATCGAGGGAAGTTGTCTTGGTAAAGTTAAGGTTTGAGGGGGAGGGGCGACGATAATGCTATGAATGATAATATGGTGACTGATAGAGATATATGGAAGAAGAAGACATACTCTTCCGACCTCAAATAACAAATTGGAAACAGGACGATGATGATATAAAATTAAAATTAACTGCTAAAATTTTCAGCGATTTTTTTTTACATTATTGTCATTCAAAACGAATCAACATCACTAATATTATACAAACTCACAGAATCTCAATTATGACTTACCCTACATGTGTATATGTATAAATCTTCTGCGTGTGTGTATGTGAATAAACTCCTCGTCTATGGCTGAACCGATTTTAATGAAATATTTTTGAGTCTGCTCCTGAGGATTCGAGAATTGTTAAGATTCACAATTTGGTCCAATTTAACTTGTTTTATGTATGAAACGGAAAAAAAGTCGCGTGCAAAGCTAGTTATATTTTAAAAAATGATCTGTGAACAGTAATATGAAAATTAATTAATTTAATATTAGGTTAGTACAGTAAAATAAAATATTACATTCTGCCCTATGACAAGGAATCGGTGCTTGGTAATTTTATAAAACTTTTTTCTTTATTACAGGTACGTACTAAAATACAATAAATTTGACAATGTGGAATAATTTGGTAAGTATTTCGGTTTAAGCGTTTCGCGTAAAATTTAATTTATGTGTGTGCGATGTGTATTTTTAATTTATGCAACCTTCGAGAAAAGACATTTTAAACGATCCATTATTGATATCATACTACTGCCATCTATCGACATCTGACTGAAAGTTTGTTCAAGTTCACTTGAATTGAACTAGATGGCGCTCGTTAGATGAATTTATAAAAAGTTTGCTACGTATCTGAATAGTGAAGCGATGATGGCCGTGGTCGGACATCATGACGACGGACACACATTCAAATCCACGTACTCTATTCTATATTGAGCCTAAGTTTGCAATAAGGAAAACTTCGTACTGAAACTATAGAATGGCGGTTGTGGATATAATAAGTCTCTCAAACTTTAGCCTGTTTATGACTTTTAGCCACATCGTTACTTAAAAACATCAGGTAAGAATTTTATCAACGTTCTGAGCCTTTTCTCACATTACATAAAAAACAATGTTAAACAATGTTTCTCTTTCAGTCTGTTAGTTAGTTTGTTTATAACTCGAGAACTACTAAACATTTGCATGATTCTTCTCTTAAATTGCATGCATTTGTTACTTGGTCAGGTTTCAAATTATGCGCGATCTATAATTTACATACTTGTAAATAAAATTAATACTAACTGATACAGGCGGAAACACAAACACATTTTATTGTATACAGAGTGATTTATATTTATTTATTATCATTTGTTGATGTTAACAAGACGATAAAATATTTTATTTGCAAAAAAAAAATTAAGACGAATTATAGAATACATAATTAAAAATGCATAAAATTTGTCGTTAATTTGATTTTATTCTTAAATGTCTTTATCTATAGAAATATTCGTATACTGGTTTTATTACAATATATGCTCACCATTCCATTCAATAGTATTTAGAGGTATGGCTGAAAAGTAGACATTAAGTTATGGAGGAAAAAAAAGTACAAACGAAATTACATATATACCATTTTTTTATAGGATATAGGCTCAGTGTTTTAACCACAATCTCACTTATTGTTAAGTGAAGATGTGGTCCAGGATGGTAAACACACCAAGCCTAGAAAGAATGGTTCTCAAATGATGCTGCCGGAACACACCTATTGGTATTTGGCGACAGGTTTTCAAACTTGAGGGTGGTAGTTACCCAGGCGGGAATAATTAGGAAATGTCTTACCACCGTGCTATGGTTTTCTCACGATGTTTTCCTACACCAAAAGGCTTGAACCCGCGTCCACAGGCGCGAAATCCGGCAGCACTATCCACTGCGCCATAATAATAAAGTAATGTAAAACGTGTAATATATACGTGTTAATGTAAAAATGAATGCTTCTATAATATTATTATATGAGCTCGATTAATTTGAGCAAAATTTTTGACAATTATGACCCCCTGCTCTTTGTCTACGATAGCTCAGCGTCAATATACACTGTGACAATAGTAAACAAAGCTTTTACCATGCACCCCCCCTGCCCCCTCCCAAACCTTCAACCCCCTCCTCATGATTACATAAAGAGTGGTAACATTTTGGAAAATAAACTGAAAATAAATTTATTTAAACGTAATCAAGTAATTACCATTCAGACCTTCCTAACACCCGAACTATAAAGTAGGTCTATAAAAATTGATTTTTGTATATGATGATGTTTTAAACCGAAAGACGTCCACTGCTGGACATAGGTCTCCCCCAAAAATGGGGGATTTCCCATAAGCGCCACGTTAACGGGAAGCTTGGCGATCACAGTAGATGTTTGTGGCACTCAGAGGATACTGCTGCCCATCCCCTGGTTTATCCCTTAGACGCCTTTTACGACACCCACGGGTACGATATGGGGTTGCTACTATTTAGACTATTTAGCCGGCACCACACGTATAGGGTTGCCACCTTTTTTGTGCAAATAATGTACATTAGTTATTAAAGGTAGAAAATAAAATTTATGTCAAAATAAAGTACGATTTATTTTACTTTGTTTTGCTTTAAAACATATCTTTCACTACCTTTAGCAACTTTTAACAAATAACTATCATTACTAAACAGCTGCGTACTATTTTACATTCTTTATTAAGGTTGAAGTAAATAAGTAATTCGTTTTTATCAGATTCAAAGGCGTTTCTTTTTTCGTTTCGCCTTTTTCTATATCACAGAAACTCTCTAAAACTCTTCGTCGAGATGGCTGAAAGTAATCCCCGAGAGATAAAGCATTTTCGCGTACTTTATTGTTATCATAAAGTATTTAGTACAATGACCCGAAATAACTTGCAATTATAATAAAGTACGGGTAGCAACCCTACACACATATGATATATGAAATCGCTAAACTCCAACGCTTTGTTGTATTATTTGGATTTTTTTGAAATCCTAGCTAATGCTGTTGACCGGATTGGCCTTAACAGCTTCACCGTATCTGTGTGGGCAAGTGCTGAAGGCACTCGCCACAAAAGGTAACCAGCACAAGGGCTCGAAACCCGGCTTTGCCGCTACCTGTGTTTTAAAATTCCCGCTGGAATTTAATCCTAACTAAACCCTATATTTTTTATTTATTCATAATAAAAAAAAGGTTGGTTACAGGACCTATTTACCTGTGTGTTATGTGTAGGAGTGTCATGTCAGTGTTGTGCGTGTAATCCTTGGTCAGTGTCACTGTATCGCGCTGGTAGCGGCGTCAAGAGCCTCCCCAGCCGGAGAAATTATTATTATTTTTAAACATATTAAAGATCAAAATTAATAAATGTATAATTTAATTATCGCAAGCGTTTGACCAAAATTTATTTACAAAATAATTCACCGTAGAGTCGCAAGCGCATCGCAGCACTCACCCACGCATAAGCAAGAAGTTAGTAAGATATCTAACGCACACATGTAAGGTTTAAATACTCGCGAGCCATGTGGTAATTCGTCGTCGAGTATTTTGACGAATTCCGAATAGGGTGATGCGCGTTAAAAACTGGCAGAATTTAATTTGTAAATATTATCATCACGATTAATTTAATAATTTTTTTCTGTTAATACATTTATATTATTGTCTTTATTTTGTTCACATATATATAAGATTTTTATTGTTCGCACATTCACATTAGATTTAATACAATACAATTTATTAGCTTCACATTTATTATTTAATTTAAAAAAAATAATTAGCAATTAGTAATATATAATTATTTTAATGATTTATTTAATCGATGATGAATGATTAAATCGATTTAATTTTATATATAAGTATTTTTACCTATAAAATTAAAGTATTTGGTTGCTGTTAGCCAGTTGAAGGATGACTGGAGGGAAAGTCGTGGTACACGTTGAAAGTTATTTATTAACTGATTCTTATATGATTAATTAATTGATTATGATTCTGATTAATTCTGAGGACATATAGTGACACTTAAATTCTAAAAGATCCCCTCGTTAGTCGAAGGGCTTACAAAGATTACGGTGGTCAATCAGAAACATGCAGAGTGCGAGCGAGACGGGACACACGGACTTCTCTCATACGAGGTATTAAATATATGTAACCCGTGCGCCCGCGGCTCGCGCTAGTGTGCCGTTAAATGTTGATGAGGTCTCTACAAGTAATACGTGGAAATATATTTTTTTTTTTATAACATAACATAACTTAATTGTGATTACACTGATTCGCTTTAGTGTGATCATACGTGTAAGCTGGCGGGTGGTGCAGTGATGATTACCTGCACTTAAAACAAAACTTTTTTTTTTTTTTAATTTTAAATATATTAATATTATATTGTAGTATATATAGATATATAATATTTGTATTCTTATATTTATATTTAATTATTATTATAATGTTAGCTATAGATGATGAATTTCCCTTTTTTTTTCTGCCAATGATTCTGCTCCATCGTCGAATGACGATAGTTATAGTTCTACTAGTGACACCCTCGGAGACTTTCTAAAACAAAGTTTTGGACGTCATCAGAATAGGTTCTTTAATGTTTGCCATTTGAATGCTCAGAGCTTACCTAGTCACTACAGTGATTTACTAGAGGCCTTTACTGCTACCAATGTTCATGCCATTCTAATTTCTGAGACATGGCTCAAACCACATTTACCTTCTACAATGTATCCTCTTCCCGGTTTCATACTTATCAGAAATGACCGCGCGGACAAGCGAGGAGGTGGAGTTGCGATATATCTTCGTAGTGATTTTTCATACAAAATTGTTGCCGCATCACCTTCTCAGTACTCAGCTTCTGCGGAGTTCCTATTCTTAGAAGTGTGGGTCAAAGATACTAAAACTTTAGTTGGAGTAGTGTATTGTCCTCCTTCTATAAATTACTTTGCTGACCTTGAGTTAGTTTTTGAATCTATGGGATCTGATTTTGCACATCACATCATAATGGGTGATTTCAATACTGACATACTTGCTCAACATTCGCAGCGTACCATTAAACTCCTAGATATCGTTGAGTCTGCCAGTCTTCACGTTTTGCCCCTTAGTCCCACTCACCACAATTTATCTGGAGACGACACTTGGTTAGATATCATTCTAACTTCCACCCCGTCATTTACTTCCTCTTATGGTCAATATCCTGCTCCTGGCTTTTCTCATCATGATCTAATTTTCATTTCCTATATCCTTAAACCTCCTAAACCCCAAACCAAAAGTACTCCATATACGCTGTTTTGCTCGCATGGATATTAATCAGCTCCAAGAGGATGCCTCGGCAATTAGTTGGGAACCTTTGTTAGGCGCTGACACTATTGATGATAAAGTTCAGATATTTAATGCTGTTATAACAAACTTATACGACAAGCATGCTCCGGTCAAAGAAGTTAAATTAAAGCGTCCGCCGGCACCCTGGATGACAACTGGAATCCAAATGGCAATGAGACGGAGGGACCGTGCATTTCGTAAATTTAGGAGAGAGCGTTCTGACTTTAATTGGAACTTATTTAAAACCGCCAGAAATCGATGTAATCAGATGGTACGCAATGCCAAACGCAAATTTATTTTAAGTAACATCTCTTCTGCATCTTCTTCAGGCAATATTTGGAAGTTCCTTGGCACTCTGGGTATTGGTAAAACCCGGCATGTAGATCTACCTAAGACAATAGAGTTGAATGACATAAATCGCCATTTCACCACTTCGAACCAATTATGTGATTTAACAAAGAGTCATACATTGGATTACATAGCAGGTTTACCAAGTACTAACATCCCCACTTTCAACTTTTCCACGGTAACGCTAGAAGAGATTAAAAAAGCTATACTTTCTATTAGATCAGAGGCAGTGGGTTGTGACAGCATCAGTCGACAGATGATCATCACCATTCTTGACCATATTCTTCCTGTTATAACTCACCTTATTAACTTTTCTCTTTCCTCCGGACTATTCCCATCTGAATGGAGAAAGGCTTATGTTCTGCCCATTACCTAAAATTGCCAACCCCACTCTAGCTAGTCACTTTAGACCCATATCTATTCTTCCTTTCCTTTCTAAAATACTCGAATCATGTGTACATAAGCAGTTGTTTTCCTTTATCAATAGCAACAACATTTTGAGTCCTTTACAATCCGGTTTCAGGCCTGGGCACACAGTACTGTTTCTGCCTTGCTTAAAGTTACTGGCGATCTTAGAGCAGGTGTAGAGAACACAATGGTTACAGTGCTGGTTCTGGTAGATTTTTTCTAACGCCTTCAATACTGTTAGCCACGACATACTTCTTGCTATTCTATCTTATTATAAGATCTCACTGGAAGCATTGCAATGGTTCTCCTCCTATCTTCGTGGACGTCAGCAATCTATTTGCGCTGATGGGACTACATCTAACTGGTGTGAGCTCATTGCTGGTGTTCCTCAAGGCGGTATACTCTCACCTCTTCTTTTTTCCTTGTTTATTAATCTCTTAACTTGTGAACTTCGATGTACGTATCATCTGTATGCTGATGACTTACAATTGTACGCTCAAGCCAGGGTTGAAAACTTAGCGACTGCGATAGATTGTGTAAATCATGATTTGGTCGCATTAGAAAAGTGGACCAAAAGGTTTGGTCTATCAGTAAATCTTTCCAAGTGTCAGGCTATTATAATAGGAAGTCCACGTATGGTTAGTACAATAGATTCAGCCACATTACCATCAATAATGTTTAGTGGCTCTGCAATTCCAATCAGCCGTGTTGTAAAGGATCTTGGTTTACACATAGATTCCACCCTGGGATGGAGAACGCAAATTTCAAATATAAGCCAGAAAGTTACTAGTACTCTAAGGTCACTGTACCGCTTGAAAAATTTTCTTCCAGTAAATATTAAAATAATGCTGGTGCATACTTTAATCTTTCCCGTTATTGATTATGGTGATGTGTGTTACTTCGAAGTCAACGCTGATCTGCTCGATAAACTTGACCGCATTCTTAATAATTGCATACGTTTCGTTTTTAACCTTCGAAAGTACGACCATGTATCGACTTATCGCAAGCAGCTAAATTGGCTACCTATACGTCAACGGCGGAGTTTGCGGGCATTGACAACTTTATACTCTTTGTTATTTTCTCCTAATGCACCTGCCTACTTAACACACCGCACTTTCAGTTTCTAAATTCTAGCCATGATCTGAATCTACGTTCTTCACGTAATCTTCTCCTTCTGTGTCCTCCTCATACCTCTGGTTTAGTACATTCTTCCTTCTACATCCAATCTATTCTTCTATGGAATGCACTTCCCTTGGAAATCAGGATGTCCACGAGCCGTATAGCTTTTAAAGCCAGGGTACGGCAGCTCTTTACTAATTCTTTAGCAGAATCATCGCACTAATACTTTTCTATTAATTAATGTATTGTATATATGATGTATGTATGTATTATATGTATATGTGGTATGTATTTTATTATATTGGTATCTATGTATGTATATAATATTATATTTGTGTATAAGTATATATTATTATTATTTAGTTTTGCACCTACCTTTGTTGCTTTCTTCACCACCCTAAGGTTGACTGGGAGAAAATGCCTAAGGCATTAAGTCCGCCTTTGTACATAAATGTGTGCAAAAGTATTTTAAAAAAAAAAAAAAAAACATAAGCTCACGACTGTTATCCCTGAAGGGTTAGGCAGAGGTGAAATAGCGAACTACACCACCCACTATCACTTGACTCGACCCAGGATTTAACCCTAGGCCTCAAAACGACAGTCGTACCTCAGTACAACTTTGATTTTACTACATATGACAATAAGTTTGGAAGAATTTGCATAATAATTTTATTTTTTTATTACTTTTTTTTTTCAACGTGACTTATGTTCGACTTGAAAAACAGCTTTGGCAGCTTCGCTGAGCTATGTATCAAGCGCTGAAGACACCATATATAAGATACCATACAGGTACAAATCTCGGTTGAAAATATATTACGTGAAATATTTGTTTATATTTGTACAGTTAGTATGAAAAATTGTTAAACTAAGTTTCTTAAAAGAAGTGTTTTTTTTTTCTTTCACCTTTTTTTCTTCTTTTTTTTATTGTATGCACCTAGTAGATGTGAAACGTCAAAATTGTTTTTATACAAATAATATGCGTAAAAGGATAGTATATGCAAGAAGATAAATATGGCACAATTAAAAATAAAGTACCTATTCATTTGATAAAGAATTTTTTTTATTGGGTTTTGTTTTTTTAAGTTAATATGTATGTTAATGTGTCGAGTACCCGTAAAGATAAGACAATAGGAAAACAATGGAAAGATGGAGTAAACGCCAGGTAGGTGCTCAAGGGTTTAATTTCATACAAAAATTTATACTGCACATGACGATACGTCACCACACCGTATTAGATGTTTCGTGGCGACGCTTGAAGTCTGTCAGTCCGACCCGCCGCATTACCTTTATGTTTCACATTAAAAGTGATCTCATTTAGAATTTTTCTTAATAATACTCGCCGTAAGCCTTTAGAGAGATGTAGGTAAAAAAAAAATCCGATCGCGAAACGAAACCGTTGCCAATATTAAATTTAGTAGAAAAATATAAAAAACAACGTTTTGTACCACGGTGACGCACAGCGGCGCCTCTGACGTGCGCGCACGTGAAGTGGTCGGCGCGGGTGCGCGGGCGGCGGGTCCTAAACCTGATTTTCGGTCTATCTTGACCTTGTAGCGAACACGTATTACATCATAATATTTTACAAATGCATTATTTTATTTCAACTCCAATTCTAAATATACTTTTTCTATATTGTTATAAAGTTGAAATTTCTTAAAAAATATACAGATATAGTTAAGCCGTTACATAAATAATTAGTATTGACCGACGCATAAGTACTCGTCTCAAAGAGATTGCTACCTACTCGCCAGGTTTTTCCGGCTTAAGCTTTCCGCGTTTATTTAGCTCTCAGGTGTTAGATTTGTTTTGATTTCGACTCGCAAATAAAAATTGATATTAAGCTAGCCTAATCTACGACCGTGGCTATGTCAGTGTGTCATTAGTATTTCGTAGCGGTAGTACGATGTGCCCAACATGGGCGATGGAACGCAGAGCGCTTGTGACTGGTGTGGGTAGCGACCTCTCTCTACCAGCTGTGGTTCACACTATGGTAGATGGAGAGAGGGCATGGAGCACAGTCCTCTCCTTCTGTGAGGCTTTCCTCTCTCAGAAGGAGGAGGCTGGGCAGTTGAGAGAAAAAGCAGCAAGGGCTCCCACGGTTTGCCATAGGTATACCGGCCGTAGAAGAGGCAGGAGGTATTTGCTTGCAGAGATCCCCACAGTAAGCCTGCGGTGGCGTCTGTTACTTAGCAAGCAGGCTCCCAGGATGGAGGAAAATGCCAATCACTACTGTTTCCTTCTAAGAAATTCTGAACGGAAACCCAAATTACCCCCTCCCGAGCGCGTGGACACCGTCACAGAGCATGCTCGCGCAGATCCCGTAGTCCTGTTAAACACACGCGCTGATGCGGCCATGGGGTTTTAGTGGGTATTCCTGACCCTTTTTTTTTTGACGGGGGAAAGCATTTTTTGACGGGGGGAATTTATTTTTTGACGGGGAGAAGGGTATTCCTTACCCTACCAATACCGGGCGAGCCCCACATACCCCTCCCAGTTTCGAAAGAGGATGCATTTCCCCAGGGAAAAAAAGTGGTAGGACGATCGGTTTACAAATCGATGGACGTAAGTTCGATTCCTATGGTAGAAAATATTACTATGAAACCATAGCATGTTAGTGGGGAATTTTATAATTCGTCGACAACCTTACAATGTATTAAATGAAGCAAGATATCCTAATAGAAGTTTGTAAAAAAAAAATTCTAAATCTATCAACAGCAGACATCTATCATTTTATTTAAACATGAGGACTCTCATCTTGCACCAAATTCAACAGGGTATGTCTCTTTAAGAGGACATGCGTGGGGCGTGTATTCCCCTGTTTCCTCTCTGAATAATGGCATTACAGTTTTAATACCATATAATATATAACCGTCAAACTCTTACGTTTTTAATTTTTCATAATATAATTCTGACACAAGGCTCTTAGGCCTTCGGAAATGAGAAAAATCTCCTCTCTTTACTGCCGTAATTAAAAAGACTAAAACTTAGAGGTGGTATGGAAGTTCATGCAGTCTTATGACCCTAATAACTTTGAGTGGTACCCGCCAAAGTGTGCCTTGAAAAAAGTGTAAGATAGACAGCGAATACATCGTCGCAAAACATGTGTTGGTTTTTTCCAGGGAGCTTAGTCAGTCAGTTTACTATATATTTTAAGAAATAATTATCAAACTGGTAACGTCGGACTGGCCATATAGTCGAGGTGGCATTTGCGAGCCGGGCCCTAGCCTGCGCGGGCCCCACACGGGCCTGGCTTGCGGCAACCGTAGGATAAGAAGCCCGCGCAGAATAGGTCCCAGCTATTGCAACCTAAATGTAAAACTAGATCAGATAGTTTGTTTTACACAATTAGAGATAAATGAAATAGAAAAATTCTAAAAATGGTTGAACCTGACCAAGCCACACTTGCGCTATAATCCTTGTGCTATTACTGAAATATCACCAAATTATTTCAACGCGTATGAACAAAGAATCCGCAAGGTTGTTATAATAACTAGGAAATCCCGTCATCGCAACGGAAAAATTATATTTTTAAAATCTAAACTTCATCTATACCTATTTTACCGACAATACCTCTAAGTACCTCTGAGTATATTCGCTCAGGGTTGCCAACCGTTACACAATTGACGGGACGTCGTAATTCCACGGATTGTTTAATAGTCAAATAAGAGATAGTATAAATCGAATAAAAAATAAACACGTTTTACGTGTTATTATTTTCAACATATTTCACTTGTGCCCAATAAACAAATTATATAACGTAAAATATTACTAAAATTACATAATATAGAGTCAAATATTGCAAGGTCATGAATAAAATAAGGGCTACTAGTTACTACCCGATAATTGTCCACATTGAGATTGGAGTAATTCAAGTAAATAACAGCAAACAAAGCTATTACCGTTCAACGCCCCCCCCCCCCCCCCCCCCTTCCCTCCATATATATAATTATAAAAAATCAATAAAAATAAATAAATAAAACATTATAAGCAAATATTGGCTTACGAATGACTATACTAGCACAATAATGCTTACTGAATTACTATTCAGTCATCCCCCGTCATCCATGTCATTAAATATAAGTAAAGCATAGGTTTTTGATGCACACGTAATGGTTGATCGACGCCATTTCACTAGATTTGAATTTATAAGCTTGCAACACTAAAAACGTACGTTACGAATATAATTTTATACGTATAATTATAATTACGCAGACCGGTTTTGTGTTATCCATTTATTATTCAAATTACTAGTTTCAATGCAATTAATTATACATTATAGTATAAAACAAAGTTGTCAGATTTACTGTTCGTTACATTATTATTTAACAATATTTTATAACGAAGAGTAAGTATAAATGTACTTTTCAAATTATTTCTGATAACAAACAAAATAATGTATTTAAAATGTTTGCCTGTTCGTTGTCTTATAGCTCAAGAATAGGTGAACCAATTTGCATAAGACATATTTGTTTAGATACTAGTTGTATACCCGCGGCTCCGCCGGCTTTTCAGATATTCTTCACTGCGTAATATTATCGAAAAATTAAAATAACAAGCTACGTGGAGGACCTTCAGCATAACATAACATAAGCCTGTTATCCCCGAAGGGTAAGGCAGAGGTGAAATAGCGAACTACACCACCCGCATTTCGCCGAGCTTAGTTCCGTCCCAGATGTGACAGGGGGCGAGTTCCAAACTCAGGGATGATATTGAGTAGAAAAACCCAATACCACTTGACCTGACCCGGGGATCGAACCCGAGACCTCAGAACGACAGTCGCACCGTAATACTACTGCGCCATCGAGGCAGTTACGTCTTCAGCAATCTACTAGAAAAACTCCCGTTAAAATTAGCCAACACAAACAGACAAAGACAGACCAAAATTTTGAAAAATTGTGTTTTTTTGTTTTGAATATGATGCATTGAGATGTATTTAGAAAAAAAAATGTTATTTGATATTACAAACGGACTCTTTTATTTATTAATAACGATTGAAGCTTGGCATAATGACCTGCATATCATCTGAGGCTAAAGACAGTCCAAGAATGACGGTAACCGTCGATAAATAAGAGTCCAGCGACTGTCATCATTATCATTTCAATCCATATCTATAACGTTTAAATACTATTTTTAACTATGGATATAAGCTCGCGGTCAGGATCCCGCAGGAATAAACTGCATAACCCACTATCCCGCTAATTGCTGGTTGATTCCGGAATTTGTGTCTTATGGTGGGTTTCTCACCATGTGACTATAGAAAGAGGCTATAGAAGACGTAAAAAAAAGTATTTAAAAAGTTATGAGGATAAAGAAAAAGTCGTCGAGAGAAAAAACTTTTCAATGTTTTAAATTTTAAAAGTAAATTTATCTGTAGCAGTCAGTCTATTTTATTTTAAATATAAAAGATTTTCAACCTCTTCAGCACTTACCTGGCGTTTACGCCAGCTTTCCATTGTTTTCCTATTGTCTTATTTTTATGGGTACTCGTCACATTAATATTGATATGGTCACTATAACATGTTATTAGGTTAGTTAATTACGTAATAACTTAATACAGAAGGTCCCTTATGTAGGGATTTAATAAAGTAACCGATTTGGTATTACATGGATCTCACAAGTTTTTACGGTAGAAGAACTGAGTTCCGAGACTTGTTTTTTTTTTTTTACAAGTTTTGTTTTTGATGGCATATTCATCTATACTGATAAATAAAATTTAAGTGTCTGTTTGTAATACCAAAATTATTTTTTGAGTAAATAGATATTAATGTATGTACGAAACCTGTACCAAAAATCAATTTTTGTCTGTCTTTCTGTTCCTTCCGGGTAATCTCCGGAATGGCAGAACGGATTTTAACGGGACTTTTTTGTTCGATAACTGAAGTTATTCCGTGTTACTTAGGGTGCATTTAATTTTCGCAAAATAATTGGGGTTCCAGGTAAAAAAAATAATACTCATAAAAAAATTAATGAATGCCGATTGAGTGCACAGTTTCACGGGCAACTGATTGAATTTATGAGAGATATATTTTTATTTTATCTTAGTTCTAAAAAAAATTCAGGAAAATAATTAGGGTTCCGATAAAAAAAATTGAAACGTAGCGAAGAACACAAATATAAAACGCGGGCGCGCAGCTAGTTTTATAAATATATTATAAGATTATTTTTTTGTATTTAATAGGTATATCTTAGTAAAAATCAGAATCTACTAAACGTATATTAGCATATTGTATTAACTAATATAAATAATCTATTTATTTACAGTATTATACATTCCGTTTCCGCAAAATGAATACTATAAATGTTTCTTAGAATAGACCAAAAATAAATAAATGTATAAAATAAATAAAATTATAAATAAATAAAACTAATAAATAAAATTGAAGTGTCTGTTTGTAATGTCAAGAAATTTTTTTTTTACTAAATAGACAGCTATACCAAAATAAAGATTTTAAATTTTTTTTGTCTATCTATATGTTTGTTCCGGGTAATCTCCGGAGCTGCTGGGCCGATTTTCACCGGGTTTTTTTTGCCACGTAGCTATTTATACTTGTTAATATGTACTTTTGTTTTTCGAAATTAATTAGGGTTCTACGTAAAAAAAATTAAAACTCATACAATTGCAAATAAAGTCCTATTCAATGTACAGTTTTACTGGTAGGTATTTGAATCTATGAGAAAAAATCATTGGCTAATGTTAGTAGCAAAAAAATTTTTGGAAAATAATTAGGAATAAATATATCAAATGCGCGAGTAGCCGCAGGCACACAGTTAGTTATGAAATAAACTTGTGTCAAAAACTTAACCGATCTGTCGATAAAAATAATATAAAAAAAGCATCCTAACAACCACTGTAACGGACCGGTTTTGATCAGCGATTTCGATCGTGATTTTTAGTTATTTCTGTAACCACCAACATTTTTGATATACCTACTACTTTTAAAAAAAATCATAAATAATTTATAAGCAAAAGAAAATAATACACAAACGCAAGCGAAAACAAGTTTATGGTATATATTTTGACAACAGGACATACTGAATAGGCTAATTTAGCCTGTTTCTATGGATTGATTTATATGTTTTAGCATTTAGTAAAAATTAGTCAAATCGACAGGACTTGTATATTTCTCTAAAAAGCTCTCCAACTCTAAATAGCCGCTTAACCCCTCGAGCACTAACCTGGCGTTTACGCCAGCTTTTCATTGTTTTCCTATTGTCTCATTTTTATGGATAATCGACATATTAATAAAAAGTGTTACCCGTAATTAGGATTTTATTGTAGTGTACCTTAGTTATCCATTCAACCATAAGACGACACAAATAGACATAGGTCTACCCCAATAAGAGGGGGATTGCCATAATCGGCACGCTTGGCAGGCGGGTTAGCGATTGCAGTAGGTGTTTGTGGTGCTCAAAGATGCTGCTGCCCGTCTCCTAGTTTATTTATTTATTTATTTTTTTATTTATTTATTTGGGAAACACACAGTTAATAATATACACATATGAAATTACATAACAATAATACATAAACCAGTCAAGTTTCCACTAAAATTATAATTAATGAAAGTAAATATAACAACACTAATACCTCCATCATTACAAGCTATAAAAATATTATGGCAAACACTATAAATTTAAAACTATTTTCAGCAATTTTTTAAAGGAACTGACGGGGCGTGCAAATATATCAATTTTAGTAAACATCTTATAACACATATCGCACGAACGAAATAAATATGTGTTCTTCACATACCTAAAGTACCTTACCTTAGTCCTTAGTACCTTAGTCGCATTTTACGACACCCACGGGAAGATATGGGATGGTACTATACTTTAGCTGGCACCAGACGGCACTGTGCACCACAGCAGTCGAATAAAAAAACTAAAACTTTCATTAAAATCGACATGACATACAAACATACATACTCGTTCATTAAAAAAATCCCATTCATTTCTTATACTGTGTTTTGTTTTTTAACGCGCCTCTTACGCGCCGGTCATATTGTTATATAAAAAAGGCGCCGAAAAAAGTTGAGTTATTTTTGTTTTTTTTTTTTTTTGTAATAAACTTACAACAATAACAAAAAATATAGTACGTGTTTTGTTTAAGTTCTTATGTTGATTTTTTGATTATATTATATCACTGGGTCAGTGAGTTTGCTTGTTTTTTTTAACGGATTTACGTGACTTTATTTAAAGATTATTTGTACATGACGCATTTTATAAGGTTATTGTCTTCAATCATATATATAGATATATATAGATACGAACTATTTAAACGGAATTTTTGGTGGGATTCTTGTACGCTATGTAGTGGTTTTTTTATTTGTTATTCATAAGTTTCCGTTATTTTATTCTATATTAGGTAATATTAGAGGCATTGTACGTGACCTAGTTTGATTATTGTGCTCGAGTGAATTAGAAATAATTTCGTGAACTTTTTGGTGTCACAAAAAGTCCATGGAAGTTTCTAACAAGATGGCCGACGAATATTGAAATGTGATACAAGAACATATAAATACTCTGTCCACTCGACTATAACTAAGAATAATATTTTTAATGCATTTTGGGCTTGGTTTTGTGACGTCTATGTAAACGACTAGATTATACATTATATAAGATTAAGGTGATTGACATTGGAACCTCTTAATCAAGTTTGTCTATATTCTTGGACTGCATTAGCAAAATTTAAAGGTCAATTAGAAGTTATTCATACTTTTTTTAAATTAATTGAATTCATATTCAAATGTATTTTTACATGTTCAAACGTAACCAGAGATATTAATGTACTTTAAACACTGGATAGAGAATTTGATACATCTATGTATTTATGTGGTGGGACTGATTTTTTTATACACGGTATAAGATTAGGGCTTTGACCACAATCTCACCTCATGTTAAGTGATGATGTAGTCCAGGATGGTAACCACATACAGCCTGGTTCTCAAACGATGCTGCCAAAACACACATATTGATATTTGCCGAAGGTTTTCAAACTTGAGGACGCTAGCCACCAGTGGCGGAGTACTCATATAAACCGTTTCCTTATTGCCTTACTAAAAACTTCCCAGAACACTTCGCTCCCACCAAATATACCACCATTCCATTATAACCACACACTCGTAAAAACAAAACACGCATACTAAGAAACTGCCCATACAAGCCGGAAGAAAACGTCGTAACTGAATTCGAACATCCATGAACATTTCACTCAAAAAATCAAACACAAAATCAAAAAAATCTTCATTCAATTTTGGCCCTAAGAAGGCGCTTATGAACGTCTAAAACACTACCACCGGTTCGGAAAACAACCCAGTCGAGAAGAGCGCAGGCAAGAAACTCGATCTGGCTCTTTTTTTTATAAATATGATACATATATTATTTTTTTTTAGTATAAAATACTAAACAAATTATAGTCTTAACCAGTGCCAGCGGGTGCGCACAGAGATGTGGGTTAATTGCAGACATCAATATCGTTCACGTAATAATCCACCTTGTTATAACCATTGAGATTAAAACTTGCTTGACATAATACTTGAACTTATTGTCAGGTAAATCGGTAATGTTACTTGGGATCTTATTGTAAAACCGAATACTATTACCTAAAAAGCTTTTATTAGACGTACTCAGCCTAAAGCGTGGTTCCGGCCAACTTGTCTTTGTTTCTAATATTAAAATTATGACGATCATTCACTAGATAGAGCTTGTCTAAATTCTTTACTCTAATTTTTTTCTCTATAGTTTAATTTTCAAGCTACTTTTCAAGTGTCAAAATCAAGTATGGTGAAGGTTGTTAACTAACTGTGTCTAGATAGCTTCGTTTAGCAGCCAAACATCTATCATTCGTTACTGTACTAATTTTCAACACGAAGAAATATGACGACCGGAAAGGTTTTCTTATAACAACTATTTTTTTCCCGCTACGCCAATGCTAACTAACCCAGGCGGGCATTATTAGAAAATGCCCTACCAGCATGCTATGGTTTTTTCACGATATTTTCCTTCACCGAAAGCTCAGACTGATTTTAAATTTGGATAAGAGGATTCGAACCCGCGTCCATTGACGCGGAATCCGACCGCACTATCCACTGCGCCATTATCGCTTCAACCTATCCGAGTATCTAATATTATATCACTAATTCGGTTTATTTAGCATTAACAAGCCTTAACGTTTGTTATTTCATTCTGGTATGTTGCTAAACAATGCGCATAAAAAACGAGACAATATTTTGTTTCTCTTCATTAGTTTTCCCATCAGTTGTACAATATTTTCATATTTAACACATAAAATAATAGATTATGCTAAAATTTCCGGTGAAATCAACAGAAATACCGGTCCCGTTAAAATAAAAAACCGTAATAGAAAGGTACCTATTAAGGACATTAAACGGTCTCAGCAGGTACCTCCTCGGGCTCCTGACTCTGATCATCAGAATCCACGCCTTACAACTTTACAGGATCGATAAAAACCCTGGTATAATCCTTGTAAGTTACGATAAGTGGACTATAGTTAAGGTTTTAGATTTAATTTTGATACGTGGGGACTTGGAATTTAATATGAAAAGATATACGAACTTTAATCAACATTTAAAAACCTATTTCATTAATAAAACTCCTAATATTCAACTTCCTTAATGTAAAACTTCAAACTAATTACGTGATAAACATAACTATCGGAAATGTAGGACAACTATCTCCGTCAATGCTATCTGCTATTCGACGTGGTATTCTAAATCACCTAAAAAAGGTCGAAACTAGTCTCCTTCTCCCTGCCCTGTAATGAGCTTCATGGCGAGATGTTTCTCTGCTACGAGGATGAGTCACGGCCGGCAACGGAAGACTTTTGCATAACAGTTTAATTAAATTTTCATCCAATACCAGTTCTTGCCACCAAGTACCAGTTGAAATCAGTACTATCAAGGTTCAATAAACAGGAAAGGAGAGATGAATCCTTCACTGTTATACTGAAAAAATACTTTCATAAATCTGTAACGATGAGGTAACCAAGGAAAACATAAAAGGCATCAACATCCTCACACTGGACGATCATTGTGAAGCTAAAATTGATGATGCTACACTCAAAGCTCATATACCTACAAATAACATAAAGAAGCTTATAACTACCAATTTTCAATCTCCCCGAGATAACCGAGTCGCCGAGCAAAAATTACAACGCGAACCCCTTAATCTGGACAGCAGTGAAATAACAAACCTACAACACTTAAAGAACCTTTTAAAAATGAGTGAAATTGAAGTGAAAGAGTAATAATTCACGTGAAAAGTATTAGCGCCGGAACTCTAATGTTATATTTAATAATATTTCTATCGATTTTTGTATTCCTAACCTATAAGTTTAATGTTCGCAACAACTATTGCTGCCGAAATAATCATAGTGATAACCATCCCTCTGATAATTTCGAACTTGAGGGGGGAGGAGTTATGCATCCTGGACCCTTTTTTTTTTTTTGACGGGGGGAAATGCATTTACGCACTCACCTTACCTATTGTATTAGTGAGACCGCAGTCCCTCCAATACAATAGGTAAGGGGGCACGGAGTGACAAGTTCCGTGCCAGTGTGGGACTCAAACCCGGGCGAGAAGCGCCCGGGAATACCCACTAAAACCCCCCGGGGCCGTCCGCCGCATTTGGGATGGGGGCGATACGGGATTGCAAGGCATGCCGCCGCGTCGCAAGGCATGCCGCCGCGTCGCCCATGCCGCCGCGTCGCACCATGCATCCTGGACCCTGCCTTAATATTATAACAGTGGTTTAAAAAGCATGCGCTATGGGCGGGCGATGCTGAGTAGGCGCGATAAGGTTTTAAGAATGGTAAAGCCACAAACATCCGTTGCTCATAGGATAAGTTTTAGTTTAAGGTTATATGTAAAGTAAGTCTTAAAGATTAATAAAGTAATTCTTTATTGACTTTTTATTGCATTTTTATAGAGTATTCTTTTGAAGTCGGTTTTGTTGTTATAATTAACAAAGTTTTTTTTAATCTACTTTTTAGTTTAAGTATTTACTTTTAGGTTTAGCTGTAAAGTCTACTTCATAGCTTTGGAAACGAATATATGAAACACATGTAAGTGATTATAATATACGAGGATTTTCCTCGATGTCCCTGAGTTCCACTAATCAGATGGTTATGGACTAATAGTTGGAAATGGGAATATCTCGGAAGTGTACTTTTTCGTTTAAAAAAAAGTTGTAAATCGGTCCACAAATGACGCAGAAATCGAGTAACAAACATACAAAAAAAACATACAGATTAATTGATAACCGGTCGGTCGGAAGTCGGTTAAAAAACTACAAAAGGTTTGGAGGTCTGAGAGGAAACTCTTTAGGGGACTGCTCTAGTCAGAGATCACTGGGGAATACGAAACCTGTGTTGGCAGGAAGATCGAATGGATAGCCATAATACCATTTTCTATGAAGCTATAAAGCCCTTCAGGATAACATTAGTATCTATTTAAAAAAAATGTAATAAATAATTCTGATGACTAAGACGTTGTAATCGTATTTATACAATATTCATGGGAATCACGTGATTATGATATGTATATATAAATATATTTAAAAAACATAGCAAACACTTAATTTTTGGTTATTGTTTTTTTTTTTGTTGTTTGGTTACTTGATTGATGAAGTCGTTGTTACATTCCGGAACTCAGGTTATTATTAAGCGTTATTAAGCAGATTTCATTTTAGTGATTCTAATATTTAATTTGTGTACGATATAGATACATTATTTACGGGGATTCCCATAATGGGTGCCCGCCCGCCATGAAGGAGAAAAGATGGCAAGTTATCCTCGTAAAAGTAATGACGAGGAGAGAGCAGACGACCAAACTACTCCGCTGGATTTACAGAACCGAACCTCTCAGTTCACAGAAAGATGTTCTTGTGATATACTCAAGGCCACAACGCTGCGCAATGCACTGCGGAGCGGCCTAGGTGGACAGTATGTACCGAGGAAGGTAGGGGAGCCAGCACCACATGGGGGGTGCTCTCTGCCGGCCCTACTATCAAAAGACGGTGCACTATAACTCAAAAGTGTAAATGGCAGAAGGTAGATGAGAGGGGCAGCAGAAAGCCGCCTGAGGGAGAAAGAGGAGGAGGGGAGAAGATTCACCCCACTCCTTTCCTCGCTCTTCTTAGGGAGTCAAAGCCTTCCTCAGCTAATCAAGGAGCTTTTCTTCCCTCTCGCCCTGACTTCTTGTCAAAAGACAAGAATGCAAAGAGGAGAGACATGAGGGTTCGTTCCTTAGCGGTTGGAGATTAGGGGGGGAGCAGCTGATGCCAGGCTCTATCTCCTTGGACGTAAGACAAAGTCAGTGGCCCTGTCGTTGGGCTTGCCACTGGGGCGCTGCGGAGGGTGCTAGATTAATTCCGTGTCGCTCCCTAGAAGGGCAGCGGATGATACTGTGGGATTTAGTGGCTATTCCTGGCACTTCATGCCGGGCGAGTCCCGCATACTCACCTGACTTCTCTAATCAGGGAGATTTTACTCTCGAATTAGAGATGTCAGGGGGAGCGTAAATGCATTTCCCACGGTAAAAAAGGACAAATTCCGTAAAATTTACTTCTTGGGTAGAAGAAGACCGTTCCACTTTGCCGCCCTTGTACTAGTTACCACTCTCTCGAATCCCGACTGAGCACCCAAGTCGATTAACAACATTTAGTCAATTCGAAAAAAACCCTCATTAAGAGGAGCCTGCACCTATCGGGGAGTAGATGAAATGCGATATTATTCTTTTCTTTCTAGTCGTGGAATTTTAGTCAGAATCTAATGTAAGCCCACCTTTTACTGCCAGTGCGGATGCGTATCTTATAAAAGATCCCGGTAAATGGAACTATTTCCACTAAAACCTTATACTCCTAAGCGTTTATTTTCAAAGGCCCTATCCTTGCGCATTACCTCTGAAAGTAGTCCCCGTAGAGGCAATGTTATCTGACAACTACCTCATCCTTCATTGTAACTTCATCACATCGCATTTTGAGATCAGCAAGTGTAGTTAGTAAAGTGGCAATTGACTTGGCGATCATTGTATACGCCATAATGGCATTTTAGGCAAGTCGCGTTCCGCCATTAGCATGTTTATATTTAACTACCTAGAAGCTTTAACAGTGATGACACCCGCCATGATTAGTAATTAGTTCTACAGTATGCTTAACACGCTTATGAGCGAAACGATGAAGGCGCAGTTGGTAGTTTATTCAGATTCTGCGCCAATGATGTAGGTTCGAAACCACCAATCCACCTTTATAATGAGCCTGAGAGTTTGGTAAATGAAAACATAATGAGGAGACCATACTATGTTGGTAAGACATTTTCTAATAACGCTGCCTTCAAGTTTCGAAACCTGTCACCTAATAACAATATTATTCTGGTAGAATCACTTGAAAACAAGTACCTCTGGGTGTAGCGTGTTTACCATCATGAACCATATCGTCAATTAACATCAGGTAAGATTCCGGTCAAAGCGCTGACCCTAAACAGTGTAAAAAAAAATAGAAATAACTAACTTCACCTCTTGCTTATCATCCAATATAAACAATTCGTTCACCAAGCGAACTGAACTTATGTTGCTACTAGCATCTTACTAATAACTTAATATCACAAATCTATTAATCTTGGATTTGAACCCAGTAAACTCGTATTTGCTACTTGGATGTTCGGTTAATGTTTTTGCCCAACCAATCAGAGTGATTGACGCGTAGGCATTAGATGTAATTCTTGCTTCCATGCTAGTAATGTGACGGTAACCATAACATCAACAGAATATTGGAATATATATATTTTTTTAAATCACAAAGTTAATACAATATGCATTTTTATTAAGGTCCAGCACACATTACACACACTGCTCTATCTATGCTAATGAATAAAATTAAGGTGTTTGTTTGTAATATCAAAGTATACATTTTTTCAAAAATCAAAATTACAAATTTCTCTCTTAGTTTCCGCTTTTTTTTTTTAATTTTTGTAATAGCTACCGTTTCACGCTGAGCGCCTTAGACGCTCGCCCCAAAGCATAGTGAACTTGTCAAAGCCCTTCGGGTAAACAGCGTTTGATCAGTTCAGAAAAATTAATTTCGTTAAATGTTTACTGGGCGTGTGACCAAAGTTGTCAAACACAGCAAAATTAGAAAGAAGACTGATTCTCAAACACATGTTATGTAAAAAACATTGAAGAGTGCTTTTGAATAGTCAATCAGTAGTCAATTACGTCATTTTCAAGTAGGTACTTTACTTGGTCCCACTTTGCATGTAATATGTTTTTTTTCGTACTAAAAAAAGAGGTCAACCAAATTTTGTGAAACATTATCACCGTCTGCAAAAATACTGCCCCGGGTGAGGATCGAACTCACGACCTTAAGATTATGAGACTTACGCGCTGCCTACTGCGCTACCGAGGCTGATATGTCACATGCTGAAATTAGCCATTGCATTATATTTATACATATTTAGTTTTATATACAACGATGACTTAAAATTACTAAAATAAATTATTTCTCTTTCTTTGTTACCATGTAATCGTATACATATATATAATAATAAATATAATGTCAATTTGTTAGTCAAAAATATTAAGTAGGTATATGTAATTCTAATACCAATTTTCATACTTTTTAAACTTTTTTCATGTTATGTAATTGTTAAATATAAATCTGCCTATAATATAACAGTAAAAGCATATCCGCATCGTAAGTATCGGACGCATCGCATCAATCGAGTCGTAGTATTATTTGTATAGAAAGTCATACAAGTGCGTCCACTAATCCACATCGTACGGATCGCACGAATCTACCCGTCAATGCCAATGCCGATGCTCCCAGGGGCAACTTTTGTGATGCGTGCCGAAATGCCGATCAGTGGACGGACTCTCGCTCGCTCCGCGTCCTCCGTTTTCGATTATTGTCCTGTTCACACGTGTTATTCCAGCATGGACGCGGCACAATTAATTGCAATTGGGCAAGAGGATAAAGAGACGTATGATTTAATACACCCAAATTATTCATATTAACAAACAAACAATTACAACAAATTCTTCTTCTTCGTTTTCCTCCATTATCTTGCACATTGCACCGTACATTACGCTATTTCTCGTTACGAAGATCCTAATGAAAATGGTTGGTAGTTGGTAGTTGCGTAGGCAAATCCGATTGCTGCTAATACTGTGGACGCATTGTAAAAAAATAATCCGTTTGATGCGATGCATCCAATACTTACAATACGGAGATGTGGACGCCTACCTTTTGAACTGTAATTGTGGGAATATAGATTTATAATCATATACTTTTTTTTCTCTCGCGCTCTCTCTCTCTTAGCCATACGAAATAAATAAAACTGTAGTATATAGACATCGTAAAAAATAAAAAAGAGCAAAAAAGGAATTTCTTTACCGAAAAAAATAATAAGAAATCATGGTCACCCCATCGACAGGTTTTCGACGTAAAACACGGTTCGGGCCTGACCTCACCGGTCCACGGAAAATAATTTTAAATAATACTGATGGGCATCAAGTATCTGTCATCATCAACACTGGCAACATTTACACCGAATTGTGTGTATCAAATTTTATACCGAAGGTTATAGCGAATTCTGGTAAAAAGATAATGAATTCGGTAGCATTTTCAGTAGCACGCTTAGGTGGCTATAGTATTCTGTGAGAATGTGAAAGCGTACCCTGGCCCTAAGCAGACACATTTCGGAATCTCTCGATGAGCTTAGCCAGTCGCATGTTAAATGGGATCACTGTTTGCAGATTCTCCTCAAAAATTGCTCAGATATTTGGATCGGTGTTCCTGGTTACCAACTATCATTTCTTGATTTCGTGCAAGATCTCTGTATTGAGAACCATTGTAACTTATATATTTTGCATCTTTCACAAGGCAAAATATGATCCATGATTTATTATGATTTCGTTTGTATGCACTCTAATTTATTAGTTATATATTATAAAAGGTAAAGTTTCTCTGTCTGTTTGTTTATTATTGTTTTATAATTAAAAACTGCCTCGGTAGCGCAGTTGTATTACATACGACTACCGTTCTGAGGTCTCGGGTTCGATCCCCGGGTCGGGTCAAGTGATATTGGGTTTTTTCTACACAGTATCATCCCGGAGTTTGGAATTTGTGCCCGATATGGCGACAGGCTCGCCCCCTGACACATCTGGGACGGAACTAAGCTCGGCGAAATGTAGGTGGTGTAGTTCGCTACTTCACCTCTGCCTAACCCTTCGGTGATAACAGGCGTGAGCATATGTATGTATGTATAATTTAAAAAAAACTAAGCCGATTTACATTATTATTTCACGAAATCATAGATGTATTCTTCACTTAAGAACTAATGGTTAATTGGAGTAATAAAAATATACTATTACGATATTTAACATAAAGAAGGAACCATTTACGAGAGAAGCGTAAGCCAGTTTACTAGTAATAAATCGTTTATTGGTGATAGAAGAGATTCCAAATAATATAGCATTTTCGATGTACTAGTGTGTTCGTCTAGTGGTGGTTCAACCATAAACTTGAATAAAAGTTGAAAAGAAGAATTGTTTCCGACTTTTTTTTGATAACACTATCCGAGGAGATAAATTTAGTGAACTCTTTATCTTTGCCTATTTATCCAGTGAATCTGGTTAAGTAACCCATGGGTATGTGAGAAAAATCTCCTGGTAATTACAATAAGGTCTCAACACTTGTGCATTGATGTACCAATGTTTATATGAATTGTTGTTACCATTTTCATTGAGATTTGTTTTCATACATTTTTCGATGTTGACTTTTATAATTGAGACTTTGTACACTGTATAAGAATTCAGATAATTTATTAGGTTTATACAGGTCACGACACGTTTGTTTACAAACATTTGAATTTCTTTCGTACGTACTTTACAGGATCTTCTGTAAAAAAGGACATCTATGATTTCAACCCTGCCTTCATTTAGAAAACTGGGTTGATGAAAAGTGATAAAAAGTCCTAGACCCCTTGAGAAATAATTGCATTTTTTGATTTTTTAATCTTTTATGGCGTATTCCATCAGAAAAGTATCTATCAAATGTTTACGCATTACAATAAGATGACCGTTTTCACAAAGCGTTACAACAAACATCGTCTCAACCAATTTTTTTGTTGTTTAGGTCTGTCCTTATATAGTTGATTTTATTGACGTCAATTAAATTTCTGTAAATAATACGTAAAACGTTCATTCAATTTACTACAAAGTATTAACAGCTTATTAAAACTTCTTATCTCTAGAAAAAATAAATAAATAAAACTCGTTTCCTAACTGCCTCGGTAGCGCAGTTGTATTACATACGACTGCCGTTCTGAGGTCTCGGGTTCGATCCCCGGGTCGGGTCAAGTGATATTGGGTTTTTTCTACTCAGTATCATTCCGGAGTTTGGAATTTGTGCCCGATATGGCGACAGGCTCGCCCCCTGTTACATCTGGGACGGAACTGAGCTCGGCGAAATGTGGGTGGTGTAGTTCGCTATTTCACCTCTGCCTAACCCTTCGGGGATAACAGGCGTCAGCATATGTATGTATGTATGTTTCCTAAAAAAAAAACACTTGTAGCGTTTTGTGAAAACGCTCCTCAGCTTACGCAACGGTGTGCGCTACGACTCACTTTAATAATATACTAAACATATCCATATGTTATAACTCGAAGTGTCTTAAATCATAGATTCATTATTTAGATTGAGATAGTATGACATCATCTTTGTAAATCTATTTCATTTATACAACATAAGATTAAAGAACTAGCCGTGCGCCCGCGGCTGCGCCCGCGTTTCATATATTCTTTACTGCGTTTTGTTTTTTTTTTACACGGAACTGTAATTATTTTCGAAAATTAAAAGTACCCGAAATTTAGTAAGCTATCTACCCGGAGTAAGCTATCTACCAATAAAAGTCCCGTTAAAATACGTCCAGCCGTTCCGGGAGATTACCCGGAACAAACAGACAGACATAAATTGTATTTTTGATGTAGGTATCATAGATACATGCATACCTATTCAGTAAAAAAAAATATGGTGACATTACAAACAGACACTCTAATTTTATTAATATATATGTTACTTATTTCTTTAAAAAATAAAATATTTATTTAAAACAAAATCAAGAATATTGTAAATTAAATTACTCTACAATTTTTATTTCACTTCGCGAGTGATTTTTTTATATACTGTATTACCAATCTCACCAAACGGTAAGTGTTACGACGTGGTCTACGATGATAAACACGTTAAGCCTAGAGGAACTGGTTTTCAACTGATGCTTCCGTAACATACGTACAGATAGTCAGAAGCTAACATGATATCCGCCCTAATTATCACTGAGCCATAATCATTTCAAGGTAGTTGTTAAAATGGCGGCTGCACATTAATCTTCATTGAAATAAAATGCACAGTTAAACTGTCTGTCTCTGGATATCCGTTTTTTGTCTTATAACCCGTCTAATAGACATTCAGCGCAGGATATAGGCCTCCCCCACAGACCTCCACAACGACCGGTCTTGCGGTCCCACTTAGATCAATATTGCGACGTAAAACTATGATCTATTCTATTCAAAGTTTTATGATTAAGCTGTTAAATTTTAACGGTTAAAAAGATTTAAATTCTTTATTACATTACATATCGACTTTACCGTTAATTAACTATCTTCAGAACTGACTTTCTTACGAATTTTTATTACACCTTCCAATTTTGCACAAAATAGTTATTTTTTTAAAAGCAACCATCCGTCAATCCATCACATTTTAGCATAAAAGTACTATTCAATGGTGTTTTTATTTATAATAATAATAAAAACGATTTATTGCCACAATATACTCGTATATAAAATAGCCTTGAAACAAACATGGCGCGATATGACAACTTTGTCAATAGGACAGGCTCAGTCGATGAAATGCGGACCACTACACCACTCATCGCTGATTTCCAGCTTTATCCTCGCTACATTATTAAATTCTAAATATATAAATCATATTATATACTATATATACAATTTAAAAAAAAACATAAATACAATAATGAAATTGATAAATCCTCTATTAGTCAACATAAACTGTATGTGGTTACGGAGGTCTCCAAAATTCGGTATTTGGTTTGTTTTTCCAAAAATGCTCTATGGGTGTGTAATTTAAAAATATGTTTGGAATTGTGTACTTACTTAATAACTATATTAACCTCCCGTTTATTACGTTTTATCATCATGTCAGCCAAAAAGCTGCCTTCTTAGGAGCCTGCCGAAGCTACGTTTTCCGGTATGAGTCTCACTGCCAGTCAGTTACTTCGGTTCTTCTGCGGATTTCCTCATTATTAATTCACCTTTCGATTAAAAACAACATTAAAAACAACCTTTGAGTTACCTTGAACCTAATTATGACGTCCATTTATGGTACTGTAACAAATGTATCTTATTTACAAAAAAAAAAAGTAAATAATCTTGTATGAATAAGTCACATGTAGTTTTAACTTTTTACACATTTCCAAACATTATTCAACAAGGAGTAAATTGTATTTATTTTATTACCTTTCAACCAATAATATTTAGCATTGACCTTGGAGTTTTTGTCTAACATACAGATGCCAAATTATACATGAGGTGCCTTAATCCGCGCATTAAAATATAATAAATTGATTATTATCTACACTTTGTAATAACACGTTGAAAAAGCGGCTGAGCGTGTCCAGAGCTCGTGGCAGTCGGTTTCTAAACTGTTTTGTTCATCAAGGCCTTGTTTTTTTTTTCTCTTCAATTGACGTCGCCGAGGCATTAGCTAGTGTCAGTCTTTTATTAACGAAGTCTAAACTCCATTCATTACGCCGTGTTAAAGGATCCTACCTTAGAGTTGTCATTACTATTTTTGAACCCATAAAAGCTATTTTCTTCACTTTTTCTAATGAGGAAATTTGTTTAGTTAAACTGACAAGCAGCCGCTCCGATTACCATGGACATGTAGAAAAATTCATTACAGTGACACGCATAGAGCTAATAACGCTAAGAGTGATTGTTTCAAACAAATTCTCACTTAACATTGAAGCTAAAAAATATATATGTGTGTGTGTGTCTAAGCGACACGGAATTACGTAATCACCGGTATGTTTTTTTTAATACTATTTAAGCTCAGTGATTTGACCGCAATCTCACCTGATGTTAAATGAAGATGTGGTCCAGGATGGTAAACACACTAAGTCTAGAGGTACTGGTTCTCAAGTGATGCTGCCGAAACACACCTATTGGTATTTAGCGACAGGTTTTCAAAGTTAAGGGTGGTAGCTAAACAGGCGCGTATTTTAGGAAATGTCCTACCACCGTGCTATCATTTCCTTACGATATTTTCCATCACCGAAAGCTCTGGCTGATTTTAGAGTTCGATACGAGGATTTGAACACGCGTCAATCTACTATCCACTGCGCCGTCATGGCTTCAAACGAGGGTGCTTGGCCTTTTATAACCCACTTGAAATGGCTTCACTCAGCGTGCGACTACTACCCTTCTGAATATTTTGATTCTATGGTGACAGATTTTGGAGTGTCGCGTTCCGGGATCATCCGGTTTAAATACAGGAGCTGACAAGACGATAGAACAATCGAGCCTTACTGAATTACAAACACCGTATACTTGTAAAAAAGTGCATCATTGTAACATGTTAAAGCATTGCGTTTCGAGAACATCAAATGTTAATTTAGAACTACCTGAAAGCTTAGCCGTGGTAGTCCGGTATCATGATAGAATAATATTATTACGACCTAAATCCCTATTTAAAACTAACCCTCTTAAAATTCAATCTTTCAAACACACAAGTCCGACCAAAAACCAAAACAGCAGAAAGCTAATAAACCAATTATTAATTAAGTACAAAGATTTCATTCAAAACATATTTTGTAATTCCTAAAATTGGGACCTTCCACCGAAAGAACGTTGGATCAATTTGGCGTGTTGAGTTACTGCCGCGCCGCGCCCTGCCGTGCCGCCAAATATCGAAAACACAATGTGGATACGAAAGATGTCATTGTTAACCGAAAAAATATATGTATATTATATTTATTAAGACAAAAAATAAACTTTCATAATTTATGGTTATAGATGTATAAAATGTAGGACTTAGCTAAGGTCAAAATTCCGCGGATTTATTTACACTCAAGTATCGGCTAAGCCGAGGTCCGTAACACCTTGGTAACCCTTGGACTAGTTACCTTTTTGCGGCTGAGTGCCTTCAGCACTCGCCTCCAAAGTCATGTTGAAGCTGCAAAGACCCTTCAGATTAATAACGTTAGATAATAATTAGAAAAAAAAACACTGCTGGGAGACATATGTCCAAAGATACCCACAATGACCGGGTTTGAGCCACTCGTATCCACCAGTTTTTCATGACTTTCACCACATCGTATTTAATCATCTGTGTATTTATTTCCTCGGATCATCCTCCAGAAACAGCCTAAGTTATACGCCGATCTCCAACTGGATAAGCTCTTCTAGCCACTGACAGCGAGATAGAGTAACATCACATACATTAGCATCTCACACATCACACTCTTGCACATAACACGTAGGTACATTACAAATAACCTAGTTTTTTCTGAACATAGGTAGAAGCTCAAAACAGACATTCGAACGAATTTGGAGTATACGTTACCATTTTTGGCTAAGCGTTTAAGCATTCGCTACAAAGTTTAGTGAAGCTGACAAAGATACAATTAGTCATATGGAAAAAATATTTATAATCTGTTTCTGTCTGCTTGATTACATAAATAATCTAGATTTAAGCCTATCCGAAACATCAAAAAAAAAAATGGTCCCAAACACGTATAACGTGACAAAAATGGAATGTAAGAACTTTATAATTAACTTATCAAAACGGTATTAAAGTAAGCCATCTGTCCAGGCCGGCATGACAGGGACGACTATATACTGAATAACCGATTTCTCGCTAGTCGCCACTGTTTCAGGATTGCATTGTGCTTACCATCAGGCACAATGTCGACACTTTGCCGAGCTACTATAAAAAACATTTGACCACTCATTAGAAAGAATGAATAAAGAGATATTTTAGCCTAAAATACCAATTATAAATGATTTTCATCGTCTGATATTAACAACGTTTTTGTTGAAAACTATATTCCAACAGAAGAAAAAATACACCTCGACCTAGTGTTAGTGATCTAGATAATCGTGTAAACTGTAATGACCCATAACGTTAAGGCATTACCTTGAGAAGTCTGAAGAGACGTCAGTTATCCCAATTAAAACTGGATAGTGACGAGTCAATGATTAGATAAACCTTGCCTGTTATAACAGTTATAAAGCATCAACTTTATTTGTTATTTTGAGTTCAATGTATATCGCATATTAAAAGGCAAGATAGTCAGTTTACAACTTGAGAAGTGGTGAGATAATTTAAAAATTGAAGAATTGATGATCCGGTTTCAATGTAAATTTAGTTTCTTTATATAATATATACGAAAAATATGATAGTGCAAATTAGGGCATAAATGTAAAAGTCGACAAAAAATAAAATTTTCTTACCTATGGAATAAATTGAAGAAGTTCATAATTTAAGAATTCTCAACTCATTTATGGTCCGAAGTATGTTTTCCTCTTCCTCACGTCCCTATAAGCAGTTATCTTTTCATTTACCCCTTTTTCTTTCATCTTATTCCTTAGACACTCTATCAATACTATTTTTTGTTTCCTCTACTTCAACTCTATCATTCCGCTTTCATATTTATTACTATTTTATTCACACAGGCTTCCTTTCTTCTCATAAAATGCCCATAATACGATAAAAGATTCCCTTTCAACTTTTCTACCAATGATTTTATCCATTTTTGTCATACCTCACATCCATATCAACATTTACATCACACCTACATACAATTGTTTCTCATCCATCTATTTACTAGCCCAGCATTCTGATTCATGCAATATGACAGCTAAACGCAAGCAGTTAGTTGTAAGCTTTAGAATAAAGCTCAGAAAAAGCGTATTCAAATACAACAATAAGCTTAAATTACGAGTAGTGGAAGATCTAGAAGGAAGTACAAAGAAGGCCTGTTAGGCATTTTCTAGTTTATAAATAACCACCAAATAACTATTCGGTACCCGCGGCTCTGCTCACGTTTCATATGTTCTTTAGGTGTATGTGAAAAAGTGCATATAACATTTCATTAATCTGTTTAATGCTTAATCAGGATAAGGGTTACAAGAAAAAGAAAAGGTATAATTGACTCACGGCCAACACTTTTTTTTTTTTTTTTTGACGGGGGGAAATGCATTTACGCACTACCCTTATCTATTGTATTTGGAGGATCAAAGTCCCCCAAATACAATAGATAAGGGGGCACGGAGTGACGAGTTCCGTGCCAGTGTGGGACTCACCCGGACGAGAGTGGCCGGGAATTACCCACTAAAACCCCCCGGGGCCGTCCGCTGCATTTGGGATGGGGGCGACACGGGGTGGCTTTCGCAAGCACCGCGTTGCCCCCTGCTCACGGCCAACACCTGGATCTCACACTCGCACTGTACCGCTGAGTGGTTTTCTGACTTATTTTCTTGAATATTTTGATTTCTTTCACGGAGCACTCGCGAGTTTCGGTTTTTGTTATTAACGGCACACACTACTGTTCCTATTGGCTAGCGAGCGCCCGGGTAGTACGCGTTGCTATTGGTGCATTATGACCGCGAGATTTAAATGGGTAAAGGAAGGGATGAAAGGAACGGTTAAGCTTGTCCATAATCTCTAAACTAAAATATAAATTAATGAAGAAATATAAGTATTTTGTCTTTATTAGCGAAAAAGTGTACATAAATCGAAAAAACTGAGAAAGGGTCGACGGAAAATATATCCTATATCCATCTACGAATAATTCCGCCTCGAATGGTAGTAGTCCCATCACAATATGTTTAGTAGTTTTGAGGTGATGGTGTGTCAAAGGAACCTCATTTTCCTTATATATGTATCATCATACCCATATATAGATTAAGTGACACTTCCGTAACGTCATACAACCTATGTTACAATCTTTATCACCGCGCAATGCACAAAGAAGTTTCACAACAAAAATCACTGTTAAAAGTAATATCCACTCTATTCCAATGTAGGTTTTCGATAAATGAAATATAAGCGACAGGAGACGGGCTAGACAAGTGTTCCGCACATGTGCGCCGGCGCATTGACACGCTGAGTTTCGTATTGCCGTCGTGTCGATGCGGTTTCGTAGTTTACTATCCTACTGCTGGAATATTAAATAAATCCATATTACTGGAAAGCACTTTGAGTATACTCAACACCGTATTTGTTTTCATAAAAATAAAACAAATGATTCCATTGCTTGCCACAATACTTGTCTAGGTTTGATGAGGAGTTTTAATAACACTTAATTGAATTTTTTTTTGAGAATTATTATAACTAGAGGTGCGCTTACGAATACGACTTGCGAATATTGGAGGCTGCTATTTGTTATTCCTTCACGTGGCTTAATTAAGGAGGTTATGAGAACTACACCTACCGTCTATCAGAATAAAACCAAAGTATGTGACTTTAGTAATAAATTTCATCCAAGGAACTATTTCTAGGATGTTCATTCAGAACTTTATTTGCAATAGTATATAGTTTATTTTAATATAAGAGATTATTATATATTATAAGAGTAAGGATTAATGTATTATTTGTAATATTAACATTTGTATCGTTATATTTTTTGTTTTAATGAAAGGAGTTATTTCTTTGTTTTCAGTACAAAGGTTAGATTAATGGTAACGCCATTTTATTTTCAGTAAGGTATTTCTATTTAGTCCCATTCACTTAAGAAAATATACCGGTGGTATTTAGTGACAGTTTTCAATTCACCGTTTACCTTCATTACTTTATTTCCTATATTAATGTAAGAAATAAAATACAAAATATTATCGAAGTTTTACCAAAACGACAGTGGTGTGGACACATTGCTCGTAGAACCGATGCACGATGAAGCAAGGGCTGATGCAATGGATGATGCAAGGGATATTAAAGGAACAAAACCTATTTCAGTTGATTTTCAATTTGAGTATAACTTATAGAAGTAGCCCGAAGCCATGCGGGTATTAGAAATCGACGAGGTGTCATCAAGCATTAAAAATGCCTCACCATATCATTATGTCTTCTTATTCTTCTTCAGCCCGTGTTAGTCCACTGCTGGACATAAATATCTCCCAAGTAGCGTCTTTGCAATCGTTCCTCGGCATGATAATCCAACCACTCATACACTACGTTTGCCCTAACTCCACTCGAGAACTCGTCTGTATTATACCATGGGTTATCATTATTACGTGTAATTCCGAATTAAAAAAAAAAAAACACGAAACGACGACGACGTCTAAGCGTGTGATGAACTAAGCGATAGTCGATAACATTACTCGCTCATATCTGGCGTCTATTTTTATCATCGCGCTTATAAATGATCAAAAGCATTGCGTTTTTGTAAATACGTAGAATGTTTCTAGTAAATAATTTAATATTTAATTGCCTAAGATTGGTACTCAAAATTCTAAATTTATGTTCAAAGGCCATCTTTGATACTATCAAGTGACCACTTGTATACGACCAAGTGAACCGTCGGAGCTATTAACTGTCCAGGGATCGTTGTAAAGCTTGAAAAGGGGGAGACGGCTTGGAAAAATCACGAAACATAACAAGGGGAGAGATATCATGTGTATTTGTGTTTTCGCCGAACACGTGACCTTGACTCCCAGTTGTCAGATAACGATTTTCAAAATTTTAAATAATTAAATACAACTATGCCTATATTTTTTAAAGATAATACATCTGTGGATCTTTACAATACTTGGTAGCAAAATAATACACTTGATTTTAGAAAAAGTGGTACAAGTAGTCTAAAACTTTACCACGTGTCAAATAAAAACAAATTTGCAAATAAAAAAACATCACGTGATTAATGGACAACCCCCTCATTGGAATGAACAAAATAAGTCAATGTAAAATTCGCCTTCACAAAAAAACCGACCCCATTACTTCTGTGGTTTTAATCAAACAGGAACGCGAAACCCGCAGCCACAAGAGTAATTTATATACTCGATAGCAAAAACCTGTAAAAGGTCAAATATTACGCAATAATTACATAGGAAATAAGTAAATGTCACAATAATAATCACAACTCAGATATGAAACAGCTTATTTTATATACAAAAACCTTACAATCACTAAAGGAATCTTCCCATGGACCCTCAAAAGCGTATCGCCGCCATCTCCCCGAGGAATTAGGAAAAAAATCTATGTATAAAAAATCTGGCAGGCAACACCTGTTGCGCCCACGCATCCGTTGCCGGGCAACAGCGCCATCTTGGGCGCAATATGGCGGACGTCCATCTGTCAATTTTACATTCGAAATTAATCATTAATTAAAGCAAAAAAAAATCATATACAAGTAATCATTAAATTAAAATTACATGTTAGGTACTTGGATGATGTTAATAGTTTTAATATTTTATTCGAATTAATGACCAAGGAAATGCTTCGAATATATTTATTACGTCAGTGACTAACTTCAATGTTGAAGCTAATGGATTTTTTATATTAATTTTTAATAGTCGTACACTGTATTTTGTGATGCGCATAAGTAATCCAAAAAGTACGTACCTATTCTTTGATGATGTTGAAGGTTATTGTGTCTGTAAATAAATCAATCTCTGCCCTTAATCATGTTCGAAAGTGAAAAAGTTTTTTTATGTTATGTACTTCCAGGTTAAACTTTTTTACACTTACTTCACTTATTGACGAAACCTTGCAAATTACTTTTGACGTGTACCAAATTACTCTCCCGATTTCAAATTCTTTTGTCTCCTTATTTGCCTATTCTTATAAAAATAGTAGTACTTTGTAAATCACTTTGGTAATTATGGCTCGCTTATTGATTTATGTAAAGTAAAAGAATTTAATGACTTATAAATGTCACGTATACCTTTTTTTATAGATACTCGGTAAAGTGACTGTACAGTAGCTGATGGTAAGTGCAGTTCAGTCCAAAAATATCGGTGCCCGTCGCTGGTAGATACCACCGGCCGTCGTTGTCGTAATACCACCTTGATAAGGTGCCTCTTCACGCCTCTTTTGAAGGACCCGATGTCGTAAGAAGGAGGGATCACACTAGCAGGGAGTTTATTCGACATTTGTACAGTGCGGCAAAGATAGGAATTTGCAGACTTTTTTGTGCGTGCCGCGATGGAGTCTACAGTGTGTCTGTGGCACCTTAAACTGTGGCCCGCGTGGTTCTGTTAAGGAGATGGAGGGATAAGATTGTATAGCTCTTCAGAACACTCACCATGGTACAGACAATAAAAAACACGCAGTAAGGCAATGCCCCTTCTTAACTGAAGCGATTCTAAGTTCTATACCTAAATAAATCCAGCCACAACAATCTAAAGATGGTCTGTAATATAAATAAAATGTATTGTAAAAACATAAATAAACATTGACATTAAAAACGAATTGACATACAAAACAAGTTAATAAGTAAGAAAAACGAAAACCATAAACCAATATTATAACCGTAAAGTAAAAAAAAAATAACCACACTGACCCCAAGTTATGTAATCGAGAACAAATATAAACAAAAAATAATCACCTACTACGCGCATCGAAAGGGCAAAAACGCCTAACGGGTTGTTCGACGGGATAACTATACAAAAAATATATATTATAAAAACACCTCCATTTTATCCGAAACAGGAGCAAAAAGAACTACATACATATATACACATATAGAAAAACGGTACACAAAACACAATGAATAAAGTTTTTTTTTTGCAAATACGAGAATCGACTTTTTCTTAGCACGTGTCTGAATTTTAACATACTTTTTGCGTTTATGTTTTTGTCAACGAAGTTGGGTTAGGTCGGCTGATTTACGTACCACGTATGTCATAAAATATACCGTAATTACGTAATTTATTTGATTATTTAATTTCAACAATGGCCAATTAAGACGACTTGTTTTATAAAATTTATTTTTATACGTGCAAAAAAAAAATTGAATTTAAATTGACCAGTGATTCGTTCGATATATAAAAAACGAGTTCGTTTTGATTATAATATTTTCGTTTACATTTTGTGTCTACGGGTTTTTATGGTAACAACTCTGTTTTTTTTTTTACTTTTATCGTCACTTCTATATTTGAAATGAGTTGCTATTTGATATTTGGTATGTTTATTCCGTTTTAATAATTATTATATTTCCTAAAATCATGTCTTAATAAGAATTCAGTTATGTTTCTTGGATATTTATGATTTACAAGACCACGGCCACCCTTGGGTAGCTAGGTAGCCCTTAACGTATGATGGTAGTAAAAATAACATTAGGTCACGTTCTTATCAATAGATTATATCCTTATGTACATTGTATATGATTGTTGTGATTTAACATAACATAAGATATTATTATTATTATTCGAAAAGGGGCTATGCAGGCTTAAACAGTCCTGTATCACTGCGACCTAGTCAGATCTATTGTGATCGCCCCTATATTGCTAAAGCTCACTGCCTAGACCTACAACTTGAATATACTGTAGTATCTTTTTGGCAGAGAGCGTCTGTACCTCCTCCGGAAGCAATACATGCTTACCCAGAATTCGGTTACGAATGGGTATTAATGGATCACATTCACACAAGATGTGCTTTGGTGTTTCGTCTGCTATTTCACAGAACCTGCACTCTCTTGTGTTCTGGACACCGATGTTGTGCATATGCTTGCCCAAACAACAGTGCCCAGTTAGTGCTCTCACTAATACTCGTAGCTGATTCCTACTGAGCATCAGGGCTTCTTCAGCTTTGCGCTGAGTGAATGCTCTGATGAGCTCTTTGGAATGAGTTTGTCCTGGCAATTTATTCCAGAATTCTATAGCCTTATAGGTATATTGGTCCCTTATGGTCAGTCGAACTAGGTAACATAAGATAACACAAGCTCACGCTTGTTATCCCCGAAGGGTTAGGCAGAAGTGAAATAGCGAACTATACCACCCACATTTCGCCGAGCTTAGTTCCGTCCCAGATGTGACAGGGGGCGAGCCTGTCGTCATATCGGGCACAAATTCCAAACTCCGGGATGATACTGAGAAGAAAAGAAAAACTCAATATCACTTGACCTTTTTTTTTTTTTTTAAAGGGGGAAATGCATTTACGCACTACCCTTATCTATTGTATTTAAGGGATCAAAGTCCCCCAATACAATAGATAAGGGGGCACGGAGTGACGAGCTCCGTGCCAGTGTGGGACTCACCCGGGCGTGAAGCGCCCGGAAATACCCACTAAAACCCCCCGGGGCCGTCCGCTGCATTTGGGATGGGGGCGACACGGGGTGGCTTTCGCAAGCACCGCGTCGCCCCCTGCAGCGAACCCACTGGGAATATCACTTGACCTGACCCGGGGATCGAACCCGAGACCTCAGAACGGCAGTCGCAACGTAATACAACTGCGCCACCACACTTACTTAAATTCTGATAGCAGCCCAAAATATATCTCGATCCCTTAACCAGGGAAGTTTTTGAACGGTCACTCTCCCGGAATTTACACCTCAGGTAAAAAACATTTTGGCGCCCTTGCATTAGCTACCATTCTCCCGACTAAAGAGCCTTAAGCAATCTCCCCAAAAGTTCGGTGAATCTGTTAAAAATCCCTATTGGTCTAAAGATTTTAGGGAAAAAAAACGATGCTGTTAAAAATCATACACTAGCGTTTCGTGTAAAATACTACTCTTCACATAACTTTGTTCTATTTGATTGCATATAATTATGATTATTCGAAAAGAGGTGCAGGCTAAGACAGTCCTGTATCACTGAGACCTAATTAGATCTAATGTGATCGTCCCTATATTATTAAAACTTACTGCCAAGACATACATGCCTGGATATACTGTAGGATGTATACCTCCTTCGGGAGCAACGCGTCCTTACCCAGAATTCGGTTACGTATGGGTAATAATGCGTCACATTCACACAAGATGTGCTTTGGGTTTTTCGTCTGCAATCTCGGAGAATCTGCACTCTCTTGTGTTCTTGAAACTAATGTTGTGCATATGCTTGCCCAAAACAACAATGACCAGTTAACACTCTCACTAACTGTCTCTTGCGATTGCAAAACGGATAAGTTTAACTGGGATGAATTCCGCAGTATTTGCACGCCAGTAAACAGCCTAAGTTAAGGTGCCTTTGTGCTAGATATTTGATGGTTACAAAACACAGCAGGCGAGTCGGTACGCCAGAGCGATGTTCTATAAATGAGATCGTGTCGAAGCGAGCCGAGCGTGACCTCTTGTATAGTGAAATCACGTTAGCGTACCGACCCGTCTGCTGCACATCAAAAGCATGAGGTCCCTAGGCGCTCGTCATAAGACTCGGTAAATTTGTCAAGTCCATTTAGGTTAACAGCATTAGTCAACACAAAAAAGAAAACTTACTTAAAATCAATGAGATATTTAAACCCGTGGTTTTTAAGATAATTATATGAGTTTATATGATATTATATGAGTTAAGGCTGAGTTGTTGAAACAGTTTTGTGTGATGCAGTCTGTAGTCAATTTTGTAACTGGAGTTATATTTAGCTGTTTGTAGAAAGAAGTGGTACAAGTTATGCTAAGTACGGGAGTAAATTCACTTATGAAAATGTTATGACTATTTTAAATCCCTAAAAATAATGAAATATATAAAACTCACACGCACTTCACCATCTTTTATTCTGTTAAAGATATTGATTCAAGATTTAGTCAAAACGGTAATTCTTTATTTAAGTTATTTAGGTCGAGAAAGACAGATTCTGAGTATACAGGGTTTATATCTACTTCTCCTTCTTTCTTTATTGCAACTTTATATTGTATTAGGTAACATTTAGTTAATTACAAATTATTTTATTAGCGCGTTTTAGATAAATAATATTAAATAAAGGAAAAATAACAAAATCAAAAAAAGTAATTAAATAAAATTTCTGTAAAACTGTTTTATTTTTTAATTGTCTTTTTTGAGTTTGGACAAAATATTTACGAAAATAACTTATGACAATGTTTTTAATTATAACTATAACAAAGTTATGCCATAATTTTAAATAAAAGCTAATTTAAATAAAGGTTATAAAAAAGTTGGAACTGTAAAGTTCACACCGTTTTTACAATGAAATAAGACAAAAAAAATAGTAAACATAACAAAAACTACTAGGCACCAACCAGCCTCTTCTTAACTTGCGTTTTATATAGCAAGTGAAATTTATATTAAAAAAAATCTAGCAAAAACCCCCCTCGTGATGATATTCGATTCGACTGGGTATTTTTTTTTCACAAGTAACATTAGAAAATGTTAGAATCTGCGCGAAGGCACACAAGCAGTTAAAATTCAGGGTTCGCAGGTAGAAAAAATCTTTTGGTGGATGTTATAAAAAAATATACACAAAATGGTTGGCTTTATGCGACCCACCCCTTGAATATGCGCCTACGACCTGTACGTTCCGAGGACTTAACATTCTTGATACTTAAATATAAATCCTTAAAATGTATATGTACCATTTTTAAAGGTTTCTTTTAGTTTTTTTTACTTGTATTTTCTTACCCAGTTGTCCGATTTCAAAGTGTTTAGGATCATTTAAACCGTCTCGTTAGCGCGTTTGATAGATACAGCTTAATTTTTTAATTTTTCCGTATTTTTCGAGCACGGAGCTTTTTAATAATGATCTAATCGCTCCGTTGGAAGGTGCGGTACCTTCTTTTTGTAATATAGCATTAAGAATTTTTAAATAAATTAAATACCTCTCTTGGGTGTTGACTGAAAATAAACTTCCAGGAGATGGTCAGCAAGCATCCACTGAGTACCACAAAGGCTTACTACGAGCGCCAACCTACCTTTTTTTTTTGATGGGGGGAAAAGCATTCACGCACTACCCTTACCTATTGCATTAGTGAAACTGAAGTCCCCCAATGCAATAGGTAAGGGGGCACGGAGGGACGTCTCCGTGCCAATGTGGGACTCACCCGGGCGTGAAGCACCCTGAAATACCCACTAAAAGCCACCGGGGCCGTCCGCCGCTTTTGGGATGGGGGCGACACGGGGTGGCTTTTGCAAGCACCGCGTCACAGCGCCAACCCACCTGTCAAACTCTTATGAACGACACAATAAGGTCGCGGGATTCTGCTGAAAGCGGGTGGCGCAAGACTAGTCATTGTGGAGATCTTTGGGGGAGACCTAAACTTGTAGAATTTTGTAAATATAGAAGTAAAATTATAATAAAGTAAAGGAAAAGATATAAAAAAGAACGAACAATAATTACTACTGGAGGTAGTAAAAATGTATTTAAGAGATTATTCAGATATCAGGGTACAAATAGTCTCAGGTTACCCCTGAGATGCTTAGAAAGTAAACAAATTTATGTTGTGTATGTTTTTTTTTATCTAATACTGTTGACCGTAAATGCCCCTTCACCGATCTTTTTGTGTATGTGTAATTTACATACAATTATTGAATAGATGATAGGTCAGCCCTTGACTACGGTTGGTGAAATCCAGCCGAAACGCCGGGTTAGAAAAGAGAAAAAAAGGTGTCGCGTGAAGACCCGTTGTTCGATAATTTAATCTCCAAATATGGAAAGGGAATATTAAGAAAATATTCAAATTTATGTATTCATGTATCTGCGGATGTTCTTTTCGCCTTATCGTTTATTTCAAAATTAACTTTATAACATAACGTTTTATTTAAAATCCATTTGGCACAATCTACAGTCTACTCGTTCATTATAACTTAAGAATTGTATGATATCCTGCGACACAGGAAAAATATCGTAGTAAGGGGATCTATAGATATGTATTTCAGTGTAATTTTTTAAAACAGTAATAAAGATTTTTTGTATTCTCTTTTGATTACTATAAATTCCATTGTTGTTTTTCACGTCAATAGTAACATTTTATTTACTGTAGTGATTTTTTTGATAAAGTTCCACTGAAGTACCTATTTGAATGATGATGTTAACTCATTTATATTTAAACGTGTAAGGCTAATTTTGCAAAAAAAAAAAAAATGCTATCGCTTACGTTACTATAGTAATAGCGTATACGGAGAAGAGGGATTAAAAAAAAGCTTAAGTAATACTTGAACGGATTTTAAGGTTTTGGAGTGTATAAAGCACTCTTTGAGCACGATGAATATAGAAACTGTAACAAAAGTAACGTTACGTTACGAAAGTTACATTAACTCTCTAAAATGTATACTGTTAAAAAATAGTTGTCAGAAATGTTTCATTTCAAATTAGCTGCATGCCCGTAACTGCGCCCTCATTTCATATATTCTTCACTGCGTTTTAATTTTTTTATACGGAACCATAATTTTTTTTGGTAAAAACAAAAATATTACTAAGATAAAGTAAAAATATTTCTCATAAATTATAACACTTGCCCATAATACTTTGAATCGGATTTTATAGCAATTTTTTATGAGTTTTTTTTACGCGGAACCGTAACATTATTTTCGAAAATTAAAAGTTAAAGGAGTAACTTAAGCTATCTACCAAAAAAGACCCATCAAAATCGGCCTAGCCGTTCCGGAGATTACCCATTACAAACAGACAGACATACAGACAAAAGTTTTAAAAATTGTATTTTTGGTGTAGGTATCATATACATATTTATATCGATTTAGTAAAAAAAAAATAATTTTGGCATTATAAACAGACACTTCAATTTTATTCATTAAGATAGAGTATAGATGAGTCTTAAGAGAGTTAACCCACGCAGTCTTTCATCTTGCTTTACTAAACCTAATTCCATCTGCTACTTCCATATTATACTACTGTTAAATTTACATTTATTTTCCAATTTATAAAAAACAAAGGAACCAGATCGTTTTTCTTGGCGCCTCTGCTGGGTTAGTTACCAAACCGATGGTTGTGTTTTGAGGTTCATAAGCGCATCCTTAGGGCCTAAATTGAATAAACAATCTTTTGATTTTGAATGCCTACAGAAATGTTTAAACTCTCAATCGTAAGGAAAACTTATTTGACGTAATTATAAAAGATTTTAAAATTAATAATCGTTCATAAAGTGTTTAAGATCATTTTTTTTAACTATATTCTTTTGGTATCTCACCGGTGTATATATTTTTAAATTTTTAAGTTCCTTACCTACATACGTAAATTGAAATCGGTGCTTAAGACGATTTTTATACTGGGTATTGTTCAACTGCCCGTCTTAATTAAGTCATTAAATATTATTTTAAGGAATATATTGTTACATACACACATATAGTATATGAATATTGTTAGATTTGAATGTGTGCGGGTTTTGTAACTAAATCTATAGGTATATCTGATCAAGGTCGATCGTGACCGGTTCGTAATAAAAATCATACGTTAGGTACAAATTAATAACATCAATTTTTTTCCCTCTCAACATTCATCATAACTTTTGCATCGAGAAATATGTATATATAATAGTAAAAATTTACACGTCCTAAATATAAAGATGAAATTAAAAATAAAAAGTAATTGACAAAGATATGTTGTCGATAGTTCACTATACTTCAGGAATAATTGCGACAAAAGTAACATTTTTAGGCTCATCGCGTTCCATAAGTTGCTGTGTAGTTTCAAGCAAAAAGATTTTCTTGAAATGTCTGATGATGGAGCGTCTCTCTGAATGCCGGTAATTAAACCCCATCTTATAGTTGATACACGGCATTACACGGCTGACGTCATAGCATTGGTAATACGAATGTATAATTTTTCTCCTACCGCACCTAATACCTAATCGCACAACGGCGTTAAAGGAGTTATACTTAGAAAAAAAAAAACAGAAATGCAAAAGGATTAAAACTGTTCAAGCGACATCAACAACGGGGGTGGGAATGTCTGGCAACAATGCTGTGCGCCCGCGCATATTAGCGCACGCACACAGCTGCGACAGTAACGTCAAACAAGAGCAAGCGCACACACGTGTCGCGAAACGGTTTCACAGCCGCCGGGCGATAATGTGGCGACTTGCGAGATTTTTAAATTGTTAAACATTTTTAGAATCTTACTATGAACAAATATATATATTATATTAGGAAAAAAGATCACTTAATTTAGCTCCACTAATTATGGGAACTAAAAATGTGTGTACATAAAAACATAGTCATGTTTTTGGTATCAGATGTTGACCCTCCAGAACATCGCGTCGTTGCACGCTAGACCTCCCGACAGACGGAGAGGAAGAGATGAACACTTGTCAGTAATACACAGGCCTCAGGCGCGCGATCTCGTACGCCGGTCCTCGCCTAGCTGAGTAGGTAGTTGAAGGAGGACCGTGTCTATGACCCGTATAGATCGGGTGCATCTCCCTAACCCCTCAGAGTTAATTTAATGTTGAAACCTCAATTTAAAGTATTGATTAATTTAAACTAGATAATAAGCTATGGAATTAAATATTTATATCTACTACCCTAAATTTAATTTTAATTTTAATTTTAAATTTAATTTGAATTGATTTTAATTGTAATTTTAGTTTTTTTTTTAATTTTGATTTTAAATTTGTTTTAATTATTTTAATTGTATGAATTGTTTCAAATTGTTGACATGATTACCATAACTATAAGACTTGACTTTTGTTTTAGTATTAATTTAGATATAAGATCACAAATAAAATGACAGTAATAACAAGGTCTCTGGTCATGCCAGGGGAATAATTGGCGGAAAAAAAAAAACCCTCAGAGTCCGATCGATAGCAAGATTAGCTCCCAGGAACTCAGAAGACTACTCCACGAGGGACGCACCTTGTGTGCCTCACCCAGTTGACTTGTCCGTAGGCGCGGACAAAGGAGAGGCCACCGTCGAAGGGAATAGCCCTGATGCGGTTTCCCGTGTCCCCTATTAGTTCGTAAGTTACTAGTAGTTTAGTTTGTAATTCTCAACTATGTTTATTTTTTAAGTTTTTTTTTGTAATGCATATTGTAAAATGTTTTAATAGATAAAAAAAACGGTTAGGGAAAACACACTAAGCTGCTGCTGATTTTCTTGAGATGAAAAGAGGCTGCACGAGGAGATTGCTCATCATGATGACCGTCTAACGCCTGAGATACAGGTAGTAGCTAGCTCAGGTAGCAACGGTTTTCATTCTTCTAAAATTATTTATGTTTGTTCTAATAAATAAATAAATTACCTTGTTTACAAGTAAAAATATAAATCTATTGCAATCAATAAAATAGAAGTTTCTGTTTGCGATATTTAATGTTTCGAGTACCCATAAAATAAGACAATAGGAAAACAATGGAGAGTTGGCGTAAACGCCAGGTAAGTGCTCAACGGGTTTTTAAACAACAAGTATTTACTAAATGCATATACCAACAATAAGATTTTAAAAAAATTGTCTGGTGTTTCTCTCTTTGTCTGTCTGTTTATTACGGCTAACCTCCGGAACGCTTGGACCGATTTAGACGGGTTTTTTTTTTTTTGGAAGATAGCTGAAGTTACTTTACGTAATATGAGCTACTTCAATTTTTGTATAATAATTAGGGTTCCGCGTAAAAAAATATAACTCATGAATTTATGAACATTATACGGTTTAATTGACGGAATCATGAAAACATTATTTTCCAATGATTATTTAACCCCTTGAGCACCTTTCTGGCGTTTACGCCAGCTTTCCATTGTTTTCCTATTGTCTTTCTATTGTTTCATTTTTATGGGTACTCCACACATTAAAGACAATATATAAGGCAGTGAAGAATATATAAAATGCGGGAGGAGTCGCGGGCACAGTATAATATAGTTGCAGGTATTACGAACTAGCTCACTCGTAGAACACATATTTAGACTCTCATTAAAAACTATGGGCGCCCGTGTTCTTCTTTAAGTTGTCCTTTGCCTGAGACGAGAGTTATATTAAACTTATAATGTCAGAAAAACATTTATTGCTAAAATTACATTCTAAATTATTCTTTTAAAAATATACATACATACATATGCTCACACCTGTTATCCCCGAAGGGTTAGGCAGAGGTGAAGTAGCGAACTACACCACCCTCATTTCGCCGAGCTTAGTTCCGTCCCAGATGTGACAGGGGGCGAGCCTGTCGCCATATCGGGTACAAATTCCAAACTCCGGGATGATACAGAGTAGAAAAAACCCAATATCACTTGACCCGACCCGGGGATCGAACCCGAGACCTCAGAACGGCAGTCGTATGTAATACAACTGCGCTACCGAGGCAGTTTTACAAATATCTTAGATGATAATACTACGTCATTTCCTATCTTTCTAATTGCTATTATGTACTTCTGGCTATATAACAACTGCATTATCTTAGACTAATAAATAAAACTGAAGTTTCTGTTTGCTAAATCAAAATGATTTTTTTCATACTAAATAGATATGACGGTATATACGATACCTGTACTAAAAGTACAATTTGTAAATTTTTTGTCAGTCTGTCTGTTTGTTCCGGGTAATCTCGGGAACGGTTGGACGGATTTTGACGGGACTTTTTTGGTAGATAGCTGAAGTTACTCCGGGTAACTTAGGGTACTTTTAATTTTCGAAAATAATTAACGTTTCATATTTTAAATGTTAACACTTAGGGAAAGACGTAAACTACATGACCTAGCATTTTTTCATAAAATCATTAACGGGGGTATTGAGAGCCCTATTATTTTAGAAATGGTACAATTTAATGTTCCTGATAAATACCCAAGACATAAAATGAGCAAACAATTTTTTTCCAACCTCTATGTAAAACTAATCTTGGACTTAGCTCCCCTGTAGTGCCCTGTAGCCGCATAAAGGTAACTAGCACGCAGCCACTGGATCCCGGGACACCATTTTTTATCCGGATCCTATGCACTTTATCTAATCTCGTATCGTGTAAGTTATTATTATTAGATTGGGTCTCAAAAAGGAGGCCCTCAACATGGAAGGTCTGCACCTTTTTTTTTTTGACGGGGGAAAAATGCCTTTACGCACTACCCTTACCTATTGTATTAGTGAGACCGAGATCCCCCAATACAATAGGTAAGGGGGCACGGAGGGACGAATTCCGTGCCAGTGCGGGACTCGCCCGGGCGTGAAACGCCAGGAAATACCCACTAAAGCCCCCCAGGGCCGTTCGCTGCATTTGTGATGGTGGCGACACGGGGTGGCTTTCGCAAGCACCGCGTCGATAGAAGGTCTGCACCTACCGAGGAGTTAAAGTTTTTCGAAAGCGAATCGTACTGCTTGGCCAAACACGTGTACAAGGAGATATCATGAGATTTTAGTCAGTAAGAAACTGAGATTTTTCATCGTTTTGCATAATCTTTCGTAGGGGATCTCCACTTTTAAATTACACAAACACACACATTTAGATCTTTAAAATACAAAAAGTTAGGAGTTAAACACAACTTACAACACACATACGAACGATTGAATGATAAAGATGTCAACTTTAATTTGTAATTCTATTTTTTTTTTTTTGTAACAAGGTTTAAATAGAGGTTCGAACTAAAAAGCGACACCCGTACATCGGCTCATAAAAGTTAAATTTTCACCGTGTGTATGGTAGTTAATACAAAAAAAAAAATAATGAGCCAATAAAAACATTACCGAGTCGTGTACACATATTGTATAACAAGCGATTTCAGTGTCAAGTGTGTTGTAGGTACAATGTAATAATTCAAAGTTGATCGCTGGTATACAACTCGGTACAGGATTATTGGTTCATTTTAAAAATATTTATCTTCTATTAATATTTTTCGTTTTTTGAAAAAGGTTTTACACTAATTATGTACCATGTTAAATTATTATTTAAATCAATAATAAATTAATGTAATTTTCGTAGAATACACTAATTGCGTTACCTAGCCACAAATTATATAAACTTATTTAAATATTATTAAATAAATAATTTTTTTTATACGGTTTAACGTAATTTATCTTTATTATGAACTTTCGATACATTGCTGTTTTCTAGTCGGCACTAATTGACTTATTTCGATCCTATAGCTAATACACCTAAACATGGTTGTTTTTAAATCATTGAGGTTGCCACAGAATATGCTATGTGGGAAATAATTATAATTACTTTGTAATTGGTACTTCTTAAATGTTAAAATAATAATCTGTATTATAGTAAATGTACTGTTAAGTAATATACAATAAAGGAAAAAAAAATTACGTATATATATATCAACATGAAAGCAACAATAAAACAAAAAAAAAAAAAAGTGACAACCTTTTAAAAATAATTATAAATCTGGAAAACATCGTTTATAATATTAAACTGAGTAATTATAATACATTTAATTGTACATTGATAATAATAACATAAATTACAAATATTTTACACTTTATCTGTATGTCTATCTAAAAATACCACACGTTTTGCATTAAAAATGTGTAACGATTAAGTATTTACAAGAGCAGTTAGTATTATATATATAAGGCAACGTTTGTCTCTCTCTCTCTCTCTCTCTCTCTTTGTTATTGGGCTTATAATTCGATAACCACTGAACAAAATTTAACTATTATTGTTTTATATCATCATAAACTAGACAGATTTTAAACATTGCCACATTAATATATAGAAAAAGATCTAAGATATAAGATTAATAGTGAATAATGTCGATAAAAATTCAATATTACCCTGCCCTTAAATATTTCAATGATCGGTACAGTATATGATAATTATAATATGTATTTTTATAAAAAATAATAAACGTCTTATTCTAACATTGCTATATTTTTAGACCGAGTATTACTAATCGAAAGGAACGCACACATAGAAACTAGTTTTTTGTAGTTCATACTAGAGTCACGGTCATTGTCTCACAGTTGCTTATACTCACTTGCCAACTACACAGCCTAATATATAAACACACTACTGCGATGCGTGTTCCGGGTTCGATTCTAGATTAAGATGAATTGTATTTATCATCGCTTTTGTTATTTGTATAAAGACGCTAATTGTCTTTTTTTTTCTAATAACGTAATTTGACGAAGGTTCCTATTACAGTGGAACCTCGATAACTTAAATACCAGGGGAAATGTTAAATAGTTAGGTTATCGAAGTTTTTAACTTACCAATGCTTAAGGTTGGAGACGTTTTGATGGACCATAACTTAACTTATCGAGGTTCGTTTCTGTACATTGTTTCGTGATTATTATATAAATGTATGTATATTTACATTCGGGGTTAGAGGGTGTAAATTATAACAACTATTTTCAAATGTCACAAACGTACTTTATTTATTAATTCTCTATAAAAGCTCGCAAAATGCAAGTTATTTGTTTAAGTTAACATGTTTATTAGGTTATTTTATTGAGGTTCTACTGTTCCTTTATTAAATTCTACATTTTAACTAATATACTGTAATATAGTGTTTTAACTGCCTCGGAGGCGCAGTTGTATTACGGTAATACTGTCGTTCTGAGGTCTCGGTGTCACCGCTTCGGATCAAGAGATATTGGGTTTTTATAGTCATTATCATCCCGGCATATGGAATTCGTACCCGATATGGCGACAAGCTCGCCCCTGCCACATCTAGGACGGAACTAACCTCGGCGAAATATGGGTGGGTGAAGTGTAGTAGTGTGCCTAACCCTTCGGTGATAACAGGCATGAGCTTATGTTGTGTTATGTTTTACTATTTTACTTATTTAAAATATATAATATTTGATTTTATTTAACCTTTGTTGTATGTTAAAATAATTAGCAAGTTCATCATCTCCCTACCCTTTTCCCATTTTTATTTGGGGTCGGCGCAACATGTCTTCCTCTTCCATTCCTCTCTATTTGTTGTCATCTCCGCATTCACTCCTTTCCTAAGCATATCATCTTTCACACAGTCCATCCATCTTTTCTTTGGTCTTCCCCTTCCCATGTAACCGTCCACATTCATATCCAATACCTTTCTTATAACATCCTCTTTCTCCCTGCGCATCACATGTCCACACCAGGACAAACGACCGCCTCTTAACTTGTCTGTTACTGGCGCCACTTTCAAACTTCCTCTAATATAATCATTCCTAATCCTGTCCATACTTGTTACCCCACACATCCGCCTCAACATTCGCATCTCAGCTGCATGTAATCTTCTTTCGTCCGTCACCTTTACGGGGTAACATTCTGCTCCATACAAGACGACAGGTCGTATTATGCTCTTGTAAATCTTCCCCTTTAATTAGCAAGTTAAAATGCAAAATATAAATATACATTCAATGATACTTTAGCAAATATTTACTTAATAAATTATTATGCGCATTCGTTTTATGGTATTATTTTAAATGAAAGAAGTTAATGAAATTTATGGATACAATATGTACGTACAATGAACAGTTCGAACAGTCCTCATGATTAGTTTGAAATCGTTTTGAATGTACTCGTCAGAATAATATACGAGTAATTTTGCAAGATATTAGTGACAATACGTGACACTCTTCGTTACAAAATCTTCTGTGATATTATTCATGTATGAGTGAATGAAATCATCGTGAATTAAATGCTTCCAGAACATTTTCTAGTAGACACATCTGAGTAGTTGAAAATCTGAAGGGTAGCATTTATGATTGAATCTTTGAACAACCACGCATAGAGGCCTTTTTTTTTTTGACGTGGGGAAATGCATTTGAGGGATCGGAGTCCCCCAATATAATAGATAAGGGGGCACGGAGTGACGAGCTCCGTGCCAGTGTGGGACTCACCCGGGCGTGAAGCGCCCGGAAATACCTACTAAAACCCCCCGGGGCCGTCCGCTGCATTTGGGATGGGGGTGACACGGGGTGGCTTTCGCAAGCACCGCGTCGCCCCTTGACGCATAGAGGCCTGCTCCTATCTATACTAATAAATAAAATTGACGTGTCTGTTTGTAACATCAAAATAACAATTTTTTTTTCTAAATACATATATACGATATATATACCTACTAAAACCACAAAAAAAAATATATCTTTAAGTTTCTTACGGCTAATATTCAGAACGATTTTCACTGTTTTTGTCGGATAGCTGAAGTTACTCCACGTAATTTAGGCTACATTTATTATTCGTAAATAATTAGGGTTCCGCGTAAAGAAATTAAAACTCATGAAACGGTAGACAAAATACGCTTGAATGCACAGAACCATTAATAATTTTTTTTCCAATGATGATTTCATTACGCAGTGAAGAATATTTGAAACGCGGACGGAGCTAGTTACGTACAAACATTGAAGGAAACAAGATGTCCCTCCCTTCCCCAAAAAAAAAAATCACGATGGTATCGGAAGTAGTGCGCGTTTTTTATTCTCATTTATATATTATAACTTAGATGCAACTTAACTACGCTAACTTAACCGTAGGTAGGTACGTATAAGCCGAATGTCGCCGACCTTGAAGTGTCTTAACAGTCGGTGAGCCTCGCACATTCGTACGTATATAACAAACTTACATCTACCATCGAATTATTTATATTTGTTATTCGGAGACATACATTAACAAGTTACGTTATATCTAACGACATTATCCTGAGCGGTAAAGTTAATTTTGTTGGTTTTTTTTTGCAATTATGTTTGTGTACATACGTACATATACAAAGTAATAAACACGTTTATTAGCTACTACACTATATATGTTCTTTATATATTATCTAAATATTTAGGAAGGCACAGATAAAACAGTTCAGTGAATTTTTCTTCTCTGTTTTCTCAATGTCTTTTTGTTTTAATTAGTTAACGCTGTTGACCGTAAGCGCCTTTGCAGCTTCACCGTGACTTTAGGGGCGAGTGCAGAAGGCACTCATCCTCAAAAAGGTGAGTAGCACAAGGGCACCAAAGCGGTACGAACCTTGGCTTGGGAGCTGAGTGTAAAAAAAAATCCATGAAATTTTGACTTTAGCTAAACCCTACATTTTTTAAATTTAATAGTAATAAAAAAGGTTCCTTACATGAACTATGTACCTTTTTTTTTTGGACGGGGGGAAATGCATTTACGCACTACCCTTATCTATTGTATTTGTGGGATCAGAGTCCCCCAAATACAATAGATAGGGGGGCACGGAGTGACGAGCTCCGTGCCAGTGTGGGACTCACCCGGGCGAGAATCGCCATGAAATACCCACTAAAACCCCCCGGGGCCGTCCGCTGCATTTGGGATGGGGGCGATACGGGGTCGCTAGGCATGTCGCCGCGTCGCCCCCTGCATGAACTATGTACCTGTGTGTTATTTGCAGAACTGTGTGTGCAGTGTTGTTCGTGTAATGCTTAATGCGTGTTCTGTATCAGATTATTGCGCTGGTAGCGATAACAAGAGCCTGGCCAGTTGAGGATCTTTCTCAATCGGTTTTCTTATTTCGTTTAGCAATTAGTGAGTGACAAGCTTTAATGTTATCAAAAAAAAAAAAAAAAGTGAACAGTTTTACTAATTTGCCCTTATAGGTACCAATTACTTAATAAACAATAACCAATTACAAGAATGAAATGAAAAACGAGATCTAGAAGTTACATTTGATGAAATCTATAAAAAATTGACATTGACTTTATTTGCTTTACTGTCAGAAAAACGTTAGGCTTTATTTATATTTAGAAATAGTAAGCCTTTTAAAAATACAATTACCAAAAGTTACTATACTCTTCTTTGGTTCGTAGTAACCTTGAATACGCTTATACAGTAGCCCATCCGATTCACTCAGGAGTCCCCCAAGGCTCTATACTAGCACCTGTCCTATTCAATATTTATAATGCTGACCTCCCACGTCTCTCGAACGTCGAGATAGGTCTAAACGCAGACGATACAGTCATTTTCTGTCATAGAGACCACCTTAGATCTCGCGTTCGCGAAAACCATTAATACCCTAGCCTCTTGGTACAATAATTGGCGAATAGTGATTAATCCGGGAAAGAGCACTGCCATTTGATATAATCTGAATAACTCGAGAAATAAACTTCAACCCCTTAAGTACCTAGGCAATGATACTTAGAAGTTAGTCTAGACAACCAAATGTCTTTCACATCACGAATGTTAGAAACCGGGGCGCCATGGTAGTTGGTTGTCTATACCCTCTTTTAAATTCACAAAGTAGAATGACCCTCCGCCACAAAATCACACTATATAAAACTTGTATCAGACCCTTATTAACACGTTGTGCCTCCGTTTTTGCCCATATGGCGAAATCGCAGATCTACACCTTACAAAAGATTCAAAATCGTTTTGTTAGAAAGGCTGTAGGTGCCCAATGGTTCCAGAGGAACGTGGATCTCTACAGAAATGTGGACCTACCCTCGATCGAATCTGTTCTCGAATTCCTAACTAGGAGTTATTTCGATCGAGTGGAAACACATTCAAACCCTGTGGTGGTATCCGCCGCGACCTATACCCCAGACCCGAACGTCCCGCGGATAAAACGACCTCCACGTAATATATTAACTGATCTAGAAGACGAGATAACGCTCCTGAACAGAATTTTCTCCCTGCAACCGAGACATCGAGCGTACTCGCACCCACACCCGCATAACCATCGTTCCCGCAGCCGGGGGCCCGCGGCTAACTGTGCTCCCACACACACTCCCGGTCCCTCTCCGGCAGGTGCACAAGACGTGCTTCGACCCCCATCTGGGGAAGCTCTTATAGCCGCTGTCAGCGCGATACAGTGACACTGCATGCACTAGCAATCCCACGCATCATACTAAGCACACATACTTGCACACTACACGCAAGGTACTACATCGGTTCTGTAAAGGACCTTTATTACTTTACAGGTTTACTAACCGTTCGGTTAGATACGGCAAATTTCGCGGAATTTTGATCACTGGTAGCAGCTCAAGCCAAGGTTCGTGCCATTTTGATGCTCTAGTGGTGATATTATGGTAGCTCGCCTCAAAGTTCTGTGAAGCTGTTAAGGCCATTCCGATCAAAAGCTTTGGCCAGATAAAAAAAAAGAATTGTACAGTGTGGTCACCACACTATCGGATACACATCGACCGTATCGAGGGTATTCAGAGACATTTTACTCCTTATTGTTTAACTGGATCTGAGAGGTATGCACCATACCTTGAAAACCTGAAATTTCTTAATATGGTATCCTTGTTTAACAGGAGGAAGAATTTGGATCTTATTTTCCTTTACAAACCTATGAATAATCAAATGGAAAATGTCGAGGCTTTGGGACAGATTGAATTAAGGGTACCACTTAGACTTCTTCGACAACCTGCACCATTATTTGATATTCTTTGCTATCGGACTAATCTAGGCCATTTCTCTGTGCTGCCGCGTGTGTGTAGCCTATATAATGATCTTTACAAAAAATGCTATGATGTCGATATGTTTTCTAATTCGCTGCTTTACTTCCAACGATTGATGAATGTCTGCGAGGGTTAATGTTTGTAAATAAAAATTTACATTTTATTTTAATATAATAAATTAATTTATGTTCAATTTTATATTAATGGGTAAATTATGTTATTTTATTTTATATAAACATTTTAATTTGAAATTATATTTAGATTACTTTTATATTATTATCTGTATAAATAATTTTGCATGATACGGCTGTTTTGTAATTAGCTGGACTTTTGTGCTTATAATTGTACGTGCAATATTGACAAATGTTATTGTACGGCTGTTGATAGCCCTTAAATAAATAAACAAAAATAGTAGAAAAAGCTAAATAAATGGCACGAGTCTATTTTTTTGTTTAGGTAAAAAAGTTATTTTTACACAGAACTAGATCATAAATTTGGATTAGTTAAAACGTAGGATATTACTAATAAAAAGCATCAAAGTATGCGTATAACAAACGGCGAAAAGAATAAATCAAAAGATTTTATGCCAAAATTCTATAAAACGATCACGCCACCTGACCTACGACAAAGAAAAAGTCCCTTTTTAATAGAAACACAATAAAAAACGAAGCTTTTGATGGAAAAAAAATCTCCCACGATGTGCAGTATGTAATGCAGTTTTTTTTATTATTAGTTCGCTTATTCGTATGTCTGATGCAGTATTTTTATTGCTTTTGATTGCATTATTGTAAAAATATATATATAAAGAATTATTTCGAGCATACAAAATAGGAGATTTATTGTGCGTTTTTTTTTAAGATTTTTAATAAGTGGGTCAGAATTGTACGTTAGGGATATCTATAGTAAATGAACTATTTTTCCAATTTCTTTATAAAAAAAAGTTTTATATTGTTTGAAGCGATGACGGCTCAGTGTTAGTGTATCCGGTAAAGGCGTCGATATATGTAGGTTCGCATCTATTTATCCTGTTCCATAATGAGCCTAAACTTTCTTTGAAGGAAACCAATGGATTTTTGAAGGGCTATCACGTATCGGAAGATACAGCTTGAGTAGGTCTCCAATAATGTGGCCCCAAGACCTGATGGTACAAGACCGGTCGTTGTAAAGACCGTTAGGGTAAGCCTATGTCGAGCATAAAACGTCTTTGAGTTGACTAGATTACAAAGTAGAAATCAAAGTGAAAAATGACGAAAACTAATTCTCGATACTGATGTTTACGAGTGTATTTAAAATACTTGAAGACTGTGCCCCTTCGCCACAGGATGCACTCACTAAAACCGATAAATTTAAAAACTACGGGAAACGCACATTTCTGAAACGTAGCAAAATTCTACCTATCACTTTACGACGTAAGCCAGCGATCTAATAATGATTTGCTCGGTAAATCTGCCAATCTAAAATATACCTAAAACGTTTACGAATAGAAATTTTAATTCCATGAACAATTACTCTATTGTAGGTCATTAAGATTTAAGGGATGATGTTCAAGATGTTGCAGTTGATATTTTAGACACAAAAGACTTAAAAGTAAAATCTAATAAACAAAAAATAACTCTAACAGAAAGAAATAACGTTACATTTACAAAAATAAATTTTATCGATGTATGTCAACGCTGATTTTAAGGGATGATGGCAGGTAGAGAAATTTGAACGTTTTGAAGGGATGATAGAAAAAAATAAGGGTCGTATTTAAGATACAAAGAATGGTGTTGGCGTCACGCAGCGCGATGGATGGACTGCGGATGCAGTTATAGATGTTTCACAAGATTTAGAAAATTATGTCGAGATGGTTAATTGAATATGACCACTTGTGTAGATTTCTGTTAAGATAGAAGATGCGAATATTTATATACGTGGTATTAAAACTTGCAATTTTGATTACTTCAGAGTTTCAACTATTTTTTGCAATTTTCTAAATGAGCTTCAAAACTAATATCTAAAATGCATAAATTTCATAAATTAGACATTGATTTAGAATTCGTTCAGATTACTTTAGCCCCTTGTACTCCCCCCCCCCCCCCCCCCCTGTAACCACTTGAGCACTAACCTGGCGTTTACGCCAGCTTTCCATTGTGTTACTATTGTCTCATTTTTATGTGTAATTGATATATTAATTACTTTAGAAATTTTTTATTAGGTTGCCTTTTGAGAAAAGTATCTCAGTCCACTATTGTTAATAGTATTGTCATACGTTTATCTAAAGGAGAAACATAGACTAGACTATGTAGGCGTTATTTATTATTAGCAAAAGTTCAATTACTATTGCTTTGCTAATCCGCTATCATCAAGTATAAATACTTACAACCATAAAAAACGTTTTAATATTAATAGTAATAATAATAGTCTTAACTCATATATAATTTACGTGGACGTTCATTAATGTATCGTACCTTTTCTTAAGAACTAAGCACAACGTGTCTTTGGACTCGAAATTTTTGCATCTGTTTTTCTACTAACACTATTCGCGTTTTTATCCCATTTTCGAGAAGCTTTTAGAATGTTATACCATCCTAAAACACCAACAGAATTAAGGTTAGTTCAATATTTCTAATATACTATTTTTGGTATCAGCTATTTCGCCGTCATTGTAGTGACTCACTTCATATTGTTGTGTTCGAGGATGACTGACTGATAATGATTTTTCATATCTTGGTGTTCGTTGTACTATTTTTAGATTCTATTAAGTTTACCATCAGACAAATGTAATTGCAATCATTTTGCAGTACTCCAAAATACTCATATATTCTATATGAATGCGTTTATTCTATATTCAATATTAAGAACGTTTGCTGATTTTCTAACCCCATTTTTTCGATACCAATTTATAAAAATCTACACAGACATTTTATCGATTTTACTCAATTACAGCTTGTTAAATGCCTTATTTATAGGACCACTTAAACTTTTAAATCTATATTTGATTTAACGACATCTGCATAAAACAATCTATTCTATATAAACACTGACAAAAAATCTTTATTCGTCCACATTGCCATAATAGAGAAAAAAAAAACAAATTTTGCTCTTATACTTACGATTTAAGATTCATGTTCGATTGTATTGAGGAGAAACATTTTTTCTAGGATTTGAATGAAAAAGTGCTCGATCTTCCGACAGGAAGTGGAACATATTTGATTATAATAAACATTAAGAGAATGGAAGAGGAAAAAAACTTAAACCAGGTGCATAATATCGAAGATGTTTTGTTTTTTAGATCAATGCAACCTCTTCTTTATTGTTTGTTTTATGATGTAAAAAAGCGCCACCCTTTCGTTTTGCTAGCGAAATAATGGACGTCATTTTTTTCTGACCACCACCCATATTTCCGTCGGTAGCTGAAACGTATGTTCTTTTTTGTTTTGTTTAAAACAAGTTTGAAAAGTGAAAGTTTTTTAAATTGTACATGAAACAAAAAACAAAAATACTTTCGGCTTCCTAACTTGAATAAGTTTTTTTTTTTTGTAATTTTAATTTCCTTTTATAGACCCTATTTATTGTATTGCAGGGTCACTTAGTCGATTGTATTTTGTTCATTTTAATTTTTACAACCAAGTAGGCAAGTTAAAAATTTAAAAACAATTTTTCTTTGTAGCTAATAAAGATCAAAGACTCAAAGAAATAGACGACAAACGAGTCTAAAATCTTGCCTCATTGAGGGTCCCAAATGCTAACTGAGTACCGATTTATTGATAAATTAATTAAAAGTTTGGATTGATGGTTATAGATAGCGCCAATTTGAAACTATACTAAATCAGTTTTTAGGAAATAAATAACTACACTAGAAAATAACACTTCACCAACTGTCCTATTATCATGTAATTTACAATATTACGTTGACGTTTAAAATAAAAATTCAAAATCTTCAATTTCAAGTAATGGAATTGTTCTTCGATTATTAATTAAGACTATAATATTAACAAAAACTATATATTGACCGAGAATAATTGTTAAAAATTGATTATAATATCACAAGTGTTCTTAATGTCTCGATAAATATACAAAGGTAAAAACAAAGGCAGTGAAAGAATATAAAATACAACAACGCTACTTAAAAGCAAATGTAACAACAACACAAGAAAGCAATTTGTTATAACACCACTTATATCATAAATAGAGTCTGTATTATCACACGTAATGCAGATACAATCCAAATAATTGCTCTTAAGTCTCCGAACCCGTCTTGTGTTCAATCCGGTTTTACATTTGCGTGATGGATGACTGGACATGCACGCGGTGCTTCCTACCAAATCACTCATTCAAGCAACACTAACGTCACACACAACATCCATCGCCGCTTTTGTACCGCCCATACTGTTAGACACGTTAACAAATTGTCGATGGTTAAACAGTACGAATTGAGCCTTTGCCGCGTATTAACGAAAATGTTACACTGACGAGTTATAATAGATCGAGTAGATCAAAATGGCGGACTTCCAAAATACAGGTTCCGTGATGATGGAATATGTGAGAAATTAGGCGTTGTTACGACTTTAAGTTGAACGAGGATTCGTTGATGTACACTTTGATGTGTATTTCCTACACTAAATTGTATTCGGGATAGGCGAATATTATAATATTTCAAGGTAAATTTTACATTGTCCACAGACGATTGATTATATCACTTTGATTTACTATTAAATATTATCGGCACGAAATTTCCAAGAAGTCCACGTAAGAACACTTCTCATGTCAAAAAATTGATAAATTCAGTCAGAAATTAACAAAATAAAGTACACTCGTTTCTTAAAGGAATACTTGCACAACAATTTTTCTTCTTCTGACCAGTTGTGCCAGTGTCATAAGGGTAAGATGTATTTTCAATCTTGTATCAGCGTTAACAAGTTCCAGCAAAACTGTTCTGCTCGAACTTTCCATGGAGCTTTGTCGGCACCTCAGAATAAATGTTACACGTTATCTTCTATATAATAAACTTAACTTGAACACAATAACCAAACTATATCACACAAAATGCCACCAAGATTACATGATATAGAGTTTAATGAATTAAAGAAAACAACTGCTACATGACATACTTAGATCCCGCCAAAAACTCCTGCACAATAGTTAGGTTGTCACTCTCATTGACAGATAATTCAAACATAGACATATATTTTTGTATTACCATTTATTCCTTTATAAGGTAAAGGCATCTAAACCATACAGCCAAGTATGACGTTAGTGACACTTTTCATACAAAGCCCTAACAACATGGTAGCTGTTTTTTTAGAATTTTTCAGTTCTTAAGATATCTTAGAATTTACGCACCGTGTCATTAATGATTCCTAGTACGTTTCACTTGTGATATATAACTATTGAAACGTCACCATAATTGCATAAATATTATATATAGTCAAATACTGCAAGATAATGAATTACATATATATTACATACATAATCTCAATACATACTATAATGCTGCCAACAATTCTTCAAAGCATAGAAACGTTTCAAGATTAATTATAGTTGATTTTTTTAAATTGTTATGTACCTGAGGCAATAAAATTGTCATGAGAGAGATTACTAGAGAAGACTGTACAGTTTAGTTAATGGAAAGGTTATATAGTCAATGGTCGCAGGTTCGAGCCCACCTTTCCAACTATAAAATAAACCTGAGCTTTCGTTAATCCATTAATTCGTTAAGCGTGAGGAAATCCGAGTGTGGTGATAGGATTTTGTAATAATGCCCGCCTGGATGTCTATGACCTGGGTGTCAAGTTTGAAAACCTGTTGCCAATAAGTATGCTCCGGTAGCATCACTTGAGAATCAGTATCAGTGTGTGCTATCATCCTGGACCACATCGTCACTAAACATCAAACGAAATTGTGTTCAAAGCACTGCGGCTCAGGCCTATATAATGTGAAAAATAAACTATGATTTAATTTTATTGACTCATTTATTTGGCTATTGATCTACTTTTAAACGCAAAAATCTAATAAAAATTAGCAAACTTTGCGTATTAATATCTGTTTTGACCTTTAGTATATGAAGAGCGTATCTAAAATGATAAATTTTTCTGCCTGTCTGTATAACCGTTAGTTGGCATGTAATTTGAGAATCATCTATTTTATTAAAATCATAAATATATTATTTGGCCAGAATTTAGTACATACCAGCTGTGTGCTCGTGGCTCTGTCCGGGTTTCACATATTCTTCCCTACGTAATATAGTTTTTAAATAATCATTGGAAATAAATAACCCTAATTATTTTCCTAAAAAGTTTTTGGTATTTGGAGAAAGCAAAGAAACAAACACTTCATTCAAATACTTGCCAGTAAAACTGTGCATTGAATCTGATTTTATTTACAATTTCATGAGTTAATGAATAAAAGTTCCTTAAGTTACACGGAATAACTTCAGCGTCCTAAACCTACGATGACCGCTTACCGTCAGGCAGATAGTACGCCATATTTTTTTTGTTGAGGGGAATACATTTACGTACTTGCTGGCCAACCAAAGTCGGGGCAAACCCCAGGAAGGTTGAAGCCAGAGACGTGTGACAGTCTCTCACACGCAAGCGCTAGCACTACCCCCCCCTAAATCCCTCGGTTCCTCCCGCCAACGGGATGACAGAGGTATTCACCGCGTTACTCCAGAGGCCATAAGGACATATGTCACCAGCTCCTCTACTCGAGAATGAACGGGCACCATCTCCGCCTTCAAGGCAGATATTACGCCTGTTTGCCACTTTAGTGGTATAAAAAAAATGTATTTCCAGTTTATCGGCTTTTTGTGTGGTATTTAGCAAAATGACTGCACATTTTATAATATATAATCTATACTAATAAATAAAATTGAAGTGTCTGTTTGTAGCATCAAAATGTTATTTTTTTACTAAATACATATGCATGTATATACGATCCTATACGCAAAACACAATTTTTAAATAAGTCTGTTTGCTCCGTGTAATCTCCGGAACGGCTGGACCGATTTGGACGGGACTTGTTTGTTAGATAGCTAAAGCTGCTCCGCGTAACTTAGGCTACTTTAATTATTCCGTATAAAAAAATAATTGAACTCATGAAATTCTTAAAAATTCCCAGTACAATTAACAGTTTTACTGACGTGTATTTATTTGAATTTATGAGAAATATCTTTACTTATTGTTGGCATCAAAATTTTTTTTGTATTTTAATTACTGTTCCGAATAAAAAATTAAAACGTAATGAATAACATATGAAACGCGGGCGCAGCCGCGCGCACAAGCTGTTTAACACATAAATTAGTTGAATAACGGGTATGTAGTCCAATCATTATTGAGACGCGACAGAGAAAATAATCTGAAAGTGTACCATAGTAGGTACTGTGAAATACGTGTGTTTGTAAAGCCAATTAAGATACGCGTAATTACTGCACCCCCTGACTTGAACCTGCAAGTCAAATATGAAAAAAATAATGTGGCATAAAAAGTTTCACATAATAAAAGTGTCTTTCACAGGTGGCAATTCACAAGTGACACCTGAAAGATAAATTTAAATAAATAAATAATCATAAAACGAAATCAACATCCTGCTTCCGCTACCCTAAACAGGTGATTTCGATATATGTATATAAAATAAATACAGACCCATTCAATTGATTGTCGTAAACCCCTTTGCGTGGAGTATTATAGTCAGAGGACGGGAAAAAAACTAACTCTCATGACGTAAAATAAAAAAAAACTGTTCAAACGTAAAGATAATGGAGCAAAAAAAAACCTTAACTTTGCAAGGACGTATGAAAATGAAATTTCAATAGACAATTTAAGAACTGTCTAAAAAACAAAAGTTATTTTTACGTGGGTTTTTTTTTTGTCTTCTTGGTCTAATTAATTGTTTGCTACCTATGAAAATTCGAAGTTTTAATTGAACTATTGCAAGGACAGCGATGACAGTCTTTTTGTTTCGAGTTAATACTAGCTGAGCTCGCGGCTCCGCTCGCTTGAATTATAGCGCCGGCGTTTTTATATTCATCCATCTATTCAACCGAAAGACGTCCACTGCTGGACATAGGTCTCCCCCAAAGATCTCAACGACGGCCGGTCATGCGCCACGCGCATCCAGCGGACTCCCGCGACCTTCACCAGGTTGTCGTTCCACCTTGTGGGGGGCCTACCCACGTTACGTCTTCCGGTGCGTGGTAGCCATTCGAGAACCTGTTTACCTCATCAGTCATCGGTTCTGCGAGCAATGTGGCCAACCCACTGCCACTTAAGTTTATTCGTGATTCGATCACGCAGTGAAACTCCAAGCATAGCCCTCTCCATTGCCTTTTGAGCAACTTAACTTATAACTTTTTTGTATAATGTTTACATTTAATTTCTTTAGAAGGAAACACGATAATTTTCATTTTACGAAGTTTTTTTTTACTATCCTATAATACATCTATTTAATGTTATTCATATATATATATATTTTATTAGTCCCCCGCCTGTTTTCCCCCCCTGTCATGACCAGGGACCTTTTTATTGCGTTTGTTTATTATGATTTTTTTTTTTTGTATTTCTTTTCTTTATTTACTCGTTGTTTCATTATGTCTAACAATAATAATAGTAATTCCAGTTTTGCTATACATCGGTCAAAAACTTATAGTAGTCGCTTAGGTCTAATAAAGAGTTAAAATTAAACAGTTAGATTGAATTAACATTAAATTAGAATTAAGGTATAATTTGTATAAATTAAATGATAAAATTAAATTAAGACTAGTTCAAATATATTAAATTCAAATTACAAAACCACACTTAAGTAAATTGATAATTTGATAAAATTAGTAAAATCAATAAGATAACCAAATTTAGTAACAGAATCTCAGTCATAAATGTTATTTATATTTAAGTTTCTATTTAATATAGAAATATAATTATTTTCAAATGTATCGTTTAAAGATAATGTATAGAGTAAGCATTGTAATAGTTTTGTATCGCATCGTAAGCAATGGCTTACGTTAGCATGAGAGGGGGGGGCGTGTAACAACTTTGCATACTATGTTACTGACAAAGGCAGTAATTAAGTAGAAAACGACTAAAATTCTGCTTAATTTACACTTAAAAGGCTATCGCAATTATACCCTTTTGAATATACTAAAAGTACAGACTACATTTTATTAAGTGTTTATACTTTTTCTAGTCACTCCGTCCTTGGAAAACTAGTCTTTATGTACAGCCAACGGATGTGTCTCATACATAACTTGAACCTCTATACGGTATTCCGTATTTAACGATACGGGACTCCTGACGAATGAACGAAGCGGTTGCATAAACACCATTATCGATAGAAAACTAGACATACCGCTCGCCAATAATGGACAGTTATGTTACCAACGTATATATATACATAGAGTAATAACGCCAAGAGTGATCGTTTCATAAAAAAAGTAAAAAATGGTGGTCAAAAAACCAGTAGCCATATATCAATAGGTGTGTTCCAGCAGCATCACTTTTGGCTTAGTGTGTTTACCATCTTGGACCACATCGTCACTTAACATCCGGTAAGATCTACAATCTTCACATCACAATCAAAGCACTGAGCCTAATACCGTAAAAAAGTGCTGATAAAAATGGCACTAAAGCCTAGAAATTGTAGCTCTTAAATGACGTTGATGAAACACATATATTGGTGCTTGGCGTCAGGTTTTCAAACTTGAAACTGGTATATAGCCAAACTCTACCACGATACTATAATTTCTTTATCATGTTTTCTTTCAAAACTACCTCATTGGAAGCAGTATATGACCAAACTACCAGAGAGCCGTCATCGCATTCATTTAGTGTGACATACGCATTACTTAAACAAGTACCTCTAGGCTTAGTGGGCTTGCATTCTGGACACATCATCACTTAACATCAGGTGAGATTGTGGTCAAAGCTCTGAGAGCCTATACCGTGTATAAAAAAAATAGTGCACTAGCAATCTACCAATATTACCACTGTCAAACTTGAAAGGAATTTAAAACACACCCGTTTTCCATAGAGTAAGAAAGTCGTTGCGGTAACTAGAGATTGCAAAATCAGTACAAAGTATGGGAACCATGTGCGTCGTATTCGAGGCACACCGATGGGGGGGGGGGGCGCGGGTAGCAGAAGGAATTCGTAAAGTGTTGTGCTTCGTGTTCCGGTACGTGTACTGTATCGATAATTTCGATAATGTTAGAGAAATAACTGCAACAGAAAATTATTTCATAAGTTTATTGTATTAAATTCATTATAAGTAATTTTAATGTTTTCGTAATATTTTAATAAACAGTTGACATTATTTAATGTCCTTCAAACAAAATAATGTTATTGTAGAAGTGTATCTCTTTTAATACACTTGATACTTTCGATTTGTAACAATGTAGTACAGTCTAACATTTATATATATTAATAAAATAATTTAAATGGCTATCCGGAGCATATTGATTGGTCATGTAAAGAGATAAAAACTTCATGAAATAGTCAATTCATTTTTTTGATAAAAGTGCTAACTCGATATATCATATAATCAAGAGTAGGCACAACACTACAGTGTCTAGTTAACTAAACTAAACAAAACAAAAGTATCATGGCGGCGCGACATGCGACTATTATTTTTGTTACATAAAATAAAAATCATTAAATACTGACACATCAAAAGATATACCGAGATATATTTTTGAAGCGATGATGGCGCAGTGGATTGCTCAGCCGGATTCCGCGTCAATGGACGCGGGTTCAAACCCTCCTATCCTTCTATAAAATCAGCCTGAGCTTTCGGTGAAAGAAAACATCATGAGGAAACCATAGCCACCACCCTCAAGTTCGAAAACCTGTCCACAAATATCAATAGGTGTATTCCGGTAGCATCACTTGAGAACCGGTATCTAGGCTTAATGTGTTTACCATCCTGGACCACGTCGTCACTTAACATCAGGCGAGATTGTGGTCAAAGCTCTGAGAGTCTATACCGTGTAAAAAAATACATTACATTTTAGAGTTTTCTCTGATAGTGATTTTTTAAACATTTCACTTCATCATTCATGTTATATCATCAGAGTAACTAAACCGGTGAAACAAGCGAACCGACTGAGGGCGTCCGGAAAGCATACATGTAAAATTCATGTATGAGTGGTGTGGCACGCGCGGCGGTGTGTGCTAGCTCTATGGATAATTCCGAACACTATGCACTTTTATAAAAATGCAAACTGTGCCATTAAAACAAATGACTGCTTTAATTTTTATAATCAACATAAATTAATAAAAAAAAAAACTAAAACAATGTTACATGAAACAAGTACAAAACATTTAAAAAAAGGACCATCATTATTTTAACTAAATTATGGATAACTACGTCACACTTTTGTTTCAAAATGACCTTCGTACGAAAAACGAAAGTTTATGGCATCGATTTCGTCATAAAACGAAACAAAACAAAAAGGCTTTGTTTATACTTTGAAAATATTTAAAAAGACAATTTAAAATGTTCTTTTGATTACTACAGGGATGCCGAAAAAAATTCTGTGAAAAGCCGTTTCATTATATTTGAAATCAATTTACGCTTATATATATATATGTGTGTGTAAGCGACAAGGGATTAACTAACACCGGCAAGTAAAATAAGGCGTTCGTGACCTTTTAATGCCAACTTGAAATTACTTCACTCCGTGTGCGGTTACTGCTGTTCTGTGTGTTTTTAATTCCATGGCTTTTAGATGTCATATTTATTAAATTTTTCAAAAATCCATTCATATTTACATTGAGAAAGTGTATTATATACTTTTTGGAATGAAATTTTCTGTAACTCCGTTGTGATTTGAAACACCATGAAACGAAAAAACGACATTAAATATAGACACATACATATGTACATCAAACAAATTATAAAATGTTTCTAATATGGTTGTCTTCTTTTCGTATGGTGCCTCGTAGACCTAACTGTTATCTATAAAAAGGCGTCTATAGCTAATATAGGATTTAGGGAATTACTTTTTTAAAAGTTTCATTTATATAGTGTGTGACATGACATGCACACAGGTTTATTTTTTACACGAAATAGGCTCAGAGCTTTGACCACAATTTCATCTGACGTTAAGTGAAGTTGTGATCCAAGATGTAGGTAAACACACTAAGCCTAGAGGACCTGGTTCTTTTTTTTACACGGAATAGACTCAGTCCTTTGATGACAATCTCATCTGATGTTAAGTGACGATGTATTCCAGGATGATAAACACACTAAGCCTATAGAAGTAATAATTTAAAAAAAAATGAGGCAGCCATGGGGACTACCGACAGAAGTGAATATTGGATAATTTTGGAAAAAAAACGGCTTTTTAATGTTTGAATTTTTTTAAATTTGTTAATTGAGATTATTAACGTAAATAACATTTGTCTGGCTTTTACAACGATTGGCGTTCCGAGCAATAATTATCTACATTTTTATTTTCCTAGTATTTTCATAATCAAAACATACGATAGGGATGTAAATTGTAAATTATATTATATTTATCACTGGTCGTCAGCACTTAAAAACTATCTTATACTTGACATATTCTAGCATGTTGATGGCTGACGTCATAGTGTTGGTAACGCGGATCTATAAGTTTTGTCCCCTATCTGGAATCGCTCAAAGCCGCTAAAGAAGTTAAAAAAAAAAACGCTAGCAATACCGCGAGCCAAGTCTTCAAAACGTGTGATAATATTATTGAATATTTTTAATAATACAATTGTCCGGCCGTCCCCTGCACGGATTCGACAGCATCTGCTTCTAAATATCTATTGTGTTCACCCTTAATTATTACGTATATACACGGTGTCCATTACGCGGCCCTAAAATCCTACCGACGCATGATTATTGGCTGTTAACAGAAATAATTGTGAAACTGCCAGAATACATAAGATTAGCAACTGTAACATATTATTTTTACACGGTATAGTCTCAGTGCTTCGACCAAGGTCTCACCTGATGCTAAGTGACGACGTGGTCCAGTATGGTAAACAGCCTAGATGTACCGGTTTCTCAAGTGACGCTGCCGGAACACAACTGTTGGCATATGGCGAAAGGTTTTCAAACTTGATGGTGGTTGCTCCCCTGGTAGGCGTTATTAGAAAATGCAATTTGAAGCGATGATGGTGCAGCGGGTAGTGCGGCCGGATTCTACGTCAATCGACGCGGGTTCGATCCCTACCTACGTAAAAATTTAGACAAGCTCGATCTAGTGAATGATCGTCATAATTTTAATACTAGAAGTAAAGACAAGTTGTCCGGAACCACGCTTTAGGTTAAGTAAGTGTAATAAAAGCTTTATAGGTAATAGTATTCGGTTTTACAATAAGATCCCAAGTAACATTACCGATTTACCTGACAATAAGTTCAAGTATTATGTCGAGCAAGTCTTAATCTCAAAAGGTTATTACAGGGCGGATCATTTTACGTGAACGATAGTAATGTCTGGAATTAACCCACATCTCTGTGCTTCCACTAAAAACTACGATTTGTATAGTATTTTATATGACAAAAAAAATTATATATATTATATTTATGGAAAAAAAAAAGAAGAACCAGATCGAGTTTCTTCTCGGCTCTTCTCGACTGGGTTGTTTTCCGAACCGGTGGTAGTGTTTTAGACGTTCATAAGCGCCTTCTTAGGGCCTAAATTAAATAAATAAATTTTGATTTTGATTTTTGACCTATCCGAAACAAAAATCGGCCTGAGCTTTCGGTGAAGGAGATCATCGTGAAGAAACCAATATCATGTTAATGGTATGGTTTTCTAATAATGCCCGCCGGGTAGCTACCACCCTCAAGTTTGAAAAACCTGTCGTCAAACACCAATAGGTGTGTTCCGGCAGCATCACTTGAGAACCAGTATCTAGGCTTACTGTGTTTACCATCCTGGACGGCATCATCACTTAATATTAGGTGAGATTGTGGTCAAAGCACTGAGCTTATTCCGTGTAAAAAAATGCCGCTGTGCTATTATGCGTTTCCTCACAATGTTTTCCTTCACCGCAAGCTCAGGCTGGTTTTAGACTTGGATAGATGGATTTGAACCCCCGTTCATTGATGCAAAATCCGACCACACTACCAACTAAAGTATCACCGCTTCAAACACCTTTTAGTGACCACGCATATGGTTCAATTGATGTTAAAATGTTGAGCTTGAATACGAATCTACAACACCATTTTTTTTTTTTGTCTAGGGGAAATGCATTTACGCACTACCCTTACCTATTGCATTAGTGAAACCGAAGTCCCCCAATGCAATAGGTAAGGGGTCACGGAGGGACGAACTCCGTGCCAGTGTGGGACTCACCCGGGCGTAAAGCGCCCGAAAATACCCACTAAAACCCCCCGGGGCCGTCCGCCGCATTTGGGATGTGGGCGACACGGGGTGGCTTTCGCAAGCACCGCGTCGCCCCCTGCGGCGAACCCACTGGGCTTCGTCCGTGCAATGGCCCAATGGGGATGGGGGAGAATACTTCTCCACCCACCTCTTCGCCCACCTCTCTAAAGAGGCAAGACCTAGAAGGTCTACCATCCGGGGGGGGGGGGCAGGATATACTTCCTGCCCCCCAATAAAACGGAAAAATGGGATAGATCAGTGGCGGGCAAAGAACTTCAGTGGCGGGCAAAGAGAATCTACAACACCTAGCATCTTTTTTTTACTTTATAGGCTCAGCATTTTGGGCATCATTCAATTATTACGCGAGCAAAATTTTGGACTTTTTGATCACCCCCCTCCCCGCACTTGTCAGGAACAATAAGCAAAGCTCTTACTTCTCATTTTCATGATTTCGTAAGCATATTCAGCGGTCGGCAACACATTTAAAAAGTAGGTATTTCAGAAATCTATTGGTATCGCGTTGCTCCCAAAAGAAAGAATATGAACCACTGCAGCTCGGGCTGATTTTACCATATGCAAAATAGACTTAAACATCACTTCGTAGTAACCTGTTTCCTCCTCCAAACCTGAACGGATTTTAAATGTTCTTTCAATTATAGAATGAGAAAGACTTGGGCTATGACTCTATGTTCACTACGCTTTTTTTTTTTAATTTTATTCATCAAATTTGTTTGACGAACGTCTGAAAATGACGGTAAAAATCAAGCATATTTTTCATTTTCAATGACTTGTTCTAGTTCTACAATAACTAATTTGCGGAAAAAATCAAAACGTCCGGGTATGGCGGTGATGGAAATATATTATATGTTATAATTTTTTTTTTTTACCATAATCCAGGTAAGAAAACAGGGGACTACGTTTTGATAGAAAAATGCCGTTAGCATATCCTCGTAATGTTATCTACAGCAATTTTTTTTTTTTTTTTTATGAAATCGCTATTATACATTGACTTAGGTTATAAAATTAATGTGAGATTTTTTTATAAAGGACGAAATCAGTTTCTATTGTTGAATTATCAAAATAAAAATACAATTAGCAGAAATTTATATTTACACTTGAGTAATTATTAATTTGATTTAATTATATAAAAAAAAAACACGTTATACCACTTGTGTAATGTCGAATTCGACCTTTTAAAACAAACCAATCGATCCACGCTATAGGATCCGGTTGCATACAATTAGCCACCCTCATTTAACTCTGGTCAATGAGAGCCCTCTTTTTTAATCAATAACTTCTTTTTCGCGCGCGGTGTCCTTGGTTTTTTTACCCCGGCGCGCGACGCTACTTTTTCTGCGCGTATTTCGTTTGTTATGTGTCAATTGGTTCGTAGTTTTTTTTTTTTGTTGTTTATTCTTTCACAACGTGCGAAGTTTCCACCACATCTTACGACATTTTCGTCGATTACGGCAAAAAAATAAACGACAAAAAAGACAAAAGCTCAGCCAAAAAATCGTCTATCAAACAGTATTCCGTACACTGCCGGTGATGTAGCCATTTTAATTATTATTTAATACCGGGGGACGAGCACGTGGCGACGAGCGCCCTCTCACTCCCACCCGTGCGGCGAAACGAACTCCAGCGACTCCGTCCCCTTCGCACCGAGCCCACTTACACACATAAAAAAATCGTGAATAATAAAAAAAATGTGTACACATTTTTTTCGCTTAACCACCGCATCGATGTGTGCGTTCGGCCGCACGCCGCAAGAACGAGACAAAACTATACAAGGAAGAGGTGCCGACTGATCCCCACTCCGATTTTTTTAAGCTCAACTGTCAATGTCGGCTGTTCGTGTGATTTTTTTTTTTTTCATTTTTATGTGTTAGTGTACCCCGCGCGGTGTAGTTCGCTTTTTCTACTATAGATCTGAATTTCAGTCTTGTTTTTACCGCGTCGGTCTAAAGGCGGGCGACCGGGTATTTTGTATATTGCATTTTTGTGATGAGCCCGACGTCAATCCGTACCGTACTTGATCCGTACGATTTGAGTTTAGAGGCCGGCTTTTTCTGCGACCACATGTGTTGATTCCCGGCCGCGCTACTGCAAGCCGGTGCACGAGCGTTTCTACTGGTGCGAGCGGGACGGGACACTCACGTGTGGACTATCCATAACTATAAATTTCTATAGCGCACTAAAATATTGAACACGAGAAGAAAAAAATCTTTGTAATTTCGATCCTAGTAACGTTCAACATTCATAATTTTACCGCAGGGTCAAGAGCACGGTTCGGCAGTTTTTTTTTTTCGACCGGCGTAATATCAATTTTTTTTAATGTTTATTTGCGCGGCGCACGTGGATTTTTTTGAGTAATTTTGGCTTCGTAGCCACGGACTTTTGCCTTTTGGACGTGTTGTGACATTAGTGTTACCTTTATTATGTGATATTTAGTGACATTATTTAAAAGAACAAACTGTGATTAAATATGGTGATATAATCGGTGACTGAAAATTTTTGATTAGTGAGAGGTATGATTTTTTTTTTTATTTCAAATTTAAATTGAAGCAGGTTGTCTGTGCTTCTCCCAGTTGTACCCCTGACTCGGGGGAAGAGTGTCTACGTAACACCCCTCCCGAATGAGGTGGATGTTGTAATACTAAAGTGACTCGGCCGCCGTCTGTCAAACTCGACCTTGACTAATGTCCGGACTATAAATACGGAAATATTTTTGGCCAGTGTGCCGCGGCTTTATTTTTGAATTGATTTTTATTGTGCGTTAGTTTTTTCTTTGTTATCAAACATTTTTATTACCACAGATAACTTGCTTTATATATATATTTAATTATTATTATTTTGTATTATAAACATTATAAATTAAAATTAACTTGTTAAATGTTTAAATCGAATTCCAAAATGCTTTTAGAGTGTTGTAAAAAAATCCTGTTATAATAAATAATTAAGTAAATTTTAAAATATTTAAATCTAAAATATCATCGCTAAGTGTTTTTGAATATTTAGATGTTTTTTTAAAGTGCTTATCTCTGGCCATTGAGATTGTTTTAAAAGGATCCAGGCAGCATTAACAATAATATGTTAAGTTTCTTTACTACCACACCTATAATTATATTAACGTAGAATAACATATATGTACTTCCTATATACTAAAAGTTGCGATGTTTTTTTACTTATACAATTTTTTTTAATATTTACAATTGTAAAAATATAATACATGAATGCTTTTTTTTGGTATCAACACATCTATTTTTAAATGTACGGTTTAAAGTTCGATTCCCGATCTGATTAGTGCTCTATACATAGGTAGGCCAAGTAAATTCATAATTTGTAGGTAAATTGTAAGACAAAAGTGGAAAAGCATTTTATTATAACTGCAAGTTCTTATTTCAAGTTAATAAAAAATCACGACGAAAAACGATTTGATATGCGCCGAAAAATATTTTTTTTACACAACGAATATAATATTAGAAACGGTTTTTTAACATCCGAGATCAGATCAGTTCTCGTCAAGTAACCTTGTATGCCACGGTCCAGCGGCCACGAAATCTCAAATGGTCACTTCGCGAACGCATATTTCTAATATTTTAATTACAAACGACAAAAAAATAAGTTCCCCCCCCCCCCCATTTATTATAGAAATAATAACGTTTATTACGCCATCTATTGTAATATCGCTTAAATATATTTTAATAAATAAAATTGAAGTGTCTGTTTGTATTGTCAAAACATTTTTTTTTTACTAAATAGATATGAATGTATGTACGATACCAATAGCAAAAATAAGTTACTGATTACTGATATTTTGATTTACGATAATAATTAGTGTTCCGCGTAAAAAAATTAACTCATAAAAAATTGAATAAAATCCGATTCAGTGCAGTTTTAACGGGTAACTATTTGAATTTATGAGAAATATTTTTACTTTGCCGGCTAAGAATAGTACCACCCCATATCTTCCCGTGGGTGTACTAAAAGGCGACTAAGGGGGTAAAAACCATTGAATGGGCAGCAGCATTCTCCGAGTATCACAAACACCTACTGCAATCGCCAACCCGCCTGTCAAGCATGCCGTTTATGGCAATCCCCCTCTTAATTGGGAGACCTATGTCCAACAGTGGACGTCATATTATTGAATGGATGTATGTTTACTTTTATCTTAGTACCTACAAAAAAAATTTAGAAAATTATTTTGGTTCCATATAAGAACAAAAAACTGCAGTGAAAGACTAATGAATCGCGGGCGTAGACGCGGGCACACAACTAGTTTATGTATAAAAATGAATATGAACAGAATAAGATTTACATACATATTTTTTTTTAATTCTATATTTTATGACAGCCCTAAAAGTAAGGCGGGAATTCTCTGTTTATTCCTAACCTTGCAGATCGCTTTTGATTACTTTATTTATTTACGCAGTGCAAGCGTTTCTGTTTAGTTATTCGTTTGTCAATTTACTATCTAGAAATCTTGTTTTATTCAATTTGATAATCCATTTATAATTACATTTACTGTTCGTAATCAATTGAAACATCCCACATGTTAACTCTAATGATATAGTTTCCTTTTAGTCCGCTAGATGACAGCACTGCAAATGTTTATATAATTATTTCAGATTCCCCATTAACGCTTCTCCTTATCGGCAGATTTATAATTTTATTTACTAGAAATCAATAATCTATTTTATTTTTAAAATATATTCTTATTTATTTCGGTTTTCACAAAGAACGGTTTTTAGAATAATTAATGGCGTAACGTTTAGTTATTTTTTATTAAACAATTACAGAGGGTGTTCGTCTCTAGAAACACGGGGATATAATTCCTCTAATTTTCCTTTTATAAAGATTACAAAGGTTAAAACAAGGTTTGTCAAATTAAAAAAAACGTGCCGCGGTTCATATAAGATAGCTTGGCATTCTCGTATAAACGAACTTAGGAGGTTACCATAGCGGCATTTATTCCGTACAAATGTAGTCCCATGTTTCCTCCCAAATAATATATATCCACCACCGCCATGCCCGTATTTTTTTTTATTTTTTCCATAAATTAGTTATTGTAGAAACGTTATTTTTAGACGTCGGTCAAACAGACTTGATAAATAAGAAGCAAAACGTAGAGGTATAGTCATAGTCTTCATTATTATAAAACTGAATTAAATTTAACTAAATTAAAAATTGATTTAGTTTTGGAGGAGGAAACAGGATACTACAAAATGATGTTTGCATCTATTTTGCTTATGGTAAAATCAGCTCAAGCTAGAGTTGTCCCTAACTTGTTTTATAATTCTTCTTTTGGGGGCGCAAAACGATACATTTCTAAAATACCTACTTTTCCGACTGGAAATGTCCTCTTAATTCAAACTTTAACACCGCCCAAAAATTACTCAATCGAAGTTTTACCTGCAGTTTTATTTTTTCATAAACATGATGAAACATATTTTTAGTTTTAATAGAGTAATAACACAGAGATTCTTTCGTTCAACTAACTGCATACGTCTGTATGCTTGAGGACTTAATCAGTATCTATGGAGTTTGAGATAAAATAAAAATTGAATACAACCCGATTTTGTGTGAGTGTGAATAAAGTGCGTAACCTTAGTAACACATAGTAACAAAGTATAATTTAGAAAAATCTGTAGCTCTTCTGTCTACCCCAATATAGATATGTCATGATGATAAATATGCATAATTAAGCTACCCAGATATTGATTTCATTCTACATTTTAATTAAATCCGTAAAATAGCCAATATATATTTTATTACCGTATTTGCATTAATCTTCAATTCGTTTTGTATTCGATCAATATCTACTTAAATATATTTTCTAGGAAAAATACTCACAATATAAATAAACACAAATTCAATTATTATAAAATATAGGAAATTACGTTAATTAAGTACATTAAATCCTGTCCACGAATCCGTGAATAGTATGTAAGTATATATATGTTATTAAAATAAAAAGATAAATCAATTGATTGTGTTACTTAATTCTTGTATGTTTTTCAAAAATGTTTTCAATAATAGACTCGTACATAATTACAGTAATACCCCCGCTTTACGCGAGGGGTACGTTCCGAAGAAAATCGCGTTAACTGAAATTCGCGTATATCGAGGTTTATGATTAAACATACGTCAAAATTTAATACAAAAAAATACAAATCATTTTAATCAATCACTTTAAGAACACTTTATGCAATACATACTCTTATTTTTTACGGAAAAATACATCTATTGTCTTTACATTATGTTTATACGCACTCTTTCGCGTAATGCGAGGCATTTGAGCGCGAAATTTGACATTCGCGTTATAGTGAAACCGCGCGTAACGGAGTCGCGCTAAGCGGGGTATTACTGTATTATAATTCGTAATTAATGGTAATGGCGGCTATTTTGAGAACTCTCAAGGGAGTCCTATTGATAATCCAGAATTCAGACTTCGTGTTTTTCACCACAATACATCTCGAATACGAATCTACAATACCATAAATCCACTAAAATTACACGCAAGTTATTTAATAACACAAATGAAATCACGACACACTGAAATTCCGCTAAATCTCTTATAAGTATCTATTACGAACAAAGCTATAGTATAGTTTTGTATAATACAGGTGCGCAACTTTTTGCTTAGAAAAAAATCGACGCGCCACAATATTTGATTTTAGTTGTAGTTTGTCAATAATAGCTGTCACGACGAAGTTTGTGCAATTGAGTATGCCTTGAATGTCTAAGGTATCATTATCCCAAACATAGAATACCTTTTTTTTTTTTTTTGACGGGGGGAAATGCATTTACGCACTACCCTTATCTATTGTATTTGGAGGATCAAAGTCCTCCAAATACACTAGATAAGGGGGCACGGAGTGACGAGCTCCGTGCCAGTGTGGGACTCACCCGGGCGAGAGTCGCCCGGAAATACAAACATAGAATACCTAAAACCCTAAGTTGTATGTACCTCGTGGTTTTAAAATAGGTAGCTTATCTCAGTAGTTTATTTATTTGGAATTTCATTAACTAGTACTTCATGGGACTTTGGGATGGAAGTTACATGACATTGATCAATGGAATTTAAAAAGTTTTTTCACTCCAAAGTCGATTACTGCTTACTCTGAATCAACTTTAAACGTATAAAAAATATCGCCAAATGGATTACTCAATACTGACACCTTCTAATAAAGTAAATAACATAACAAAAAAAATGTTAATAAGAAACCTAATTATTCAGTCCGAGCGACTGACTGACTGCCCTGTGCCGAACCGAGCATTATCATTAAAAATCTCTCAGTCGATCAACGGTGAGGCCCTCTGTACACCAAACCGAATATATCTAAAAAGTATACGTTACATATTAATTTCAACATTAGGAGTTATAGAATAAGGTTGATTTTAGTTTATCGTAAACGATTGGTAGCAGCAAAATTGGCTTGTTTTCTTTTCTATACCCGCAATTATGTCTTTGACAGGCATGCGTGCCCGGTACCTGGCATACACGGGTACAGGTGGACGCAAAAGACTTCGTAACAATATTTACATACGTACAACAGCTTAAAGTAATAATAATTGACTTACTTAGATATTGCGGGACTTGTTTATGTCAGCGGATTCGTCCGAATTCGGAATATATTTTTGTTTGATTTTTTGAGTAGCTATTCCATTTGTAATCGTTATTCGTTTTAGTATAGTTTTTACATTACTTATGGTGATTTATTTTTGCATTTATAACTTAACTGCAAAATACAATAACGTTTGATTTTTACGTGACGTTCACCTCTATATTTAAAAGCTATTTACTTTACCTAATAATCACTGTATCACACTTGTGAAGTAAATATAATAATATTTATTTTTAATGAGACATATTTAAAAAAATAGTTTTTATTAACAATCAGGATATAAATTATAAATAAAAAATTGCGTACTGGCATAGATAAATTATAATAGTATTTGGTGTTATTAGTAACATTTAAGGCGGGTGAAATGCATAAGGAGTGAGATAAAATCATAAATAATTAAACGATCGCACGTGTTGTTGGCACGGCTGTACTAGGCTGTATGATTATCGAAGCCTTATTCGATGCGGCATGTGGGCTACGGGCTAGATCGTTGACACAACCTACGCGGCAGTCCGTTCGTCACCTGCTTGCCACTACATAATTAAAGAAAAAATATACCGCACATTTTTTACCTGCTAAATCTAGTTTGAAAATAGAATGACGACAGAATTGAAATTCACTGATTGTAGGATGATTCTGCGTACATACGTTCGTATGTATGCAGAGGCTAGGAACTGGAATAAAAAATAAATTGAAATAAGAGGTAAACAATAAATTAATTACAATTGTATTATTTTTATAACAACACAAAGTTAAATTTCAAACAAATTAAAAAAGCATTTTGGGATTCAGTTTTCTTTTTTTTTTTTTTTTTGTTTCATGCAGAAACCGTTGTTTTTACAGCCTAATGAAAACGGAAGATCTCGGAACAATTCCATGACAGAAACCTAAACAAGCGGAATTTAAGACAAGTATTTTTATAAGAATAATAGATAAAGCGAGAGATAGAGAGTGAGTGCCAAAATAGAGAGAAACATTTTTTTACACTTAGATAGAAATTTTTATATCGACAAGATGATGGAAGGACGGACAATCGATTATAGGCCGGACGGTGGCGGTCTTGATTACCACAATTCGCCATTGATGGCGGAAATACCAGTAGACAATTATTCCCATATACATAGAAGTATAGAACATTTGAGATCAATAGTACCCCCCCCTCGTTAGACCACCATAGACATTTAGCAACGAATTTAGCCGACCTGAGGAGATACGATCACCCGGACGAGATGCCGGAGATAAAGCCGTCGGTTTTGCGACTGAGCGAGTTTAAAAGCGGCCTGCACGAGATTAGGGCTCACAACGAGGATATAGAATCGCACCGGCAGCTGACTCCGCAGGACGACGGACCGAAAGGTTACAGCGCGCCATCGACACCCCTATCGGAAAACGGCGGCCAACCCGTCCAGGAAGAGAAGGTCAGGATTATATTATCATTTTAATAAAATTAATAGTACAACCATCCTTGGCACTTCGGAAGTGTCTGTTACTTGACGATAATAGTTCGGCAGTCGATTGTTTGTGCGGCGGATCGTTATTAAAACTCACGATGCGGGCGCTCGTCTGTTCCGCATATGAAAACCATTGAATTAATTTCTGTATGAGTTACATGAGATATTAGTTTATTAGCAAAAAAAAAAATCTGATTTTATTTTGAAACGGATGTATACTTCGCTGTCGCATTAAATTATTTTTAAGTTTTTTTTTTTTTTTACTTAAATTGATTTGGTTAAATGCAAATTTCGTCTGAAGAACACATTAATTTTTATTTTTCAAATGAATATATTTATGACTCTTGGGCTATGTACGTAGATCAATCCTACATTACATTACTCTATCTATACTAATCTAATATACATTCAAAAATGCTCTATTCAATTTAGACCCTGATAAGGCGCTAATGAACGTCAAAATTCTACCACCGGTTCGGAAAACAATCAGGTCATCGAGAAGAACCGGCAAGATACTCGATCTGGGTTTTTCTTCTTTTTTACCTATCTGAATTTATCTTCGTTTTTTAGAATCTAGAAACAATTTATCATTATTTTTATCAATGTTTAATGCATTAGTTTTAAGAAACGTTTGAAGGATTCACCCTGTCGTATGGTGCAATGACCACTTAATATCAAGTGGTATAATTCACATTATATCACTTGCTTACTATATCTTTCCACTAATAATCATAATAAAATAATCACTTCAAAAAAATTGTCTCTTTAAAATATCTATTACATTAATGAAACCTATTGGCGAATTTATTGTCTTATAAGATACTAGAAGTGTCCGCAGTTGTTATTAGTCTTTGACAAATACAGTTGTACAGTGGTACAAAATTAATGGAACCAGTGAAGTAATGAATTTAATAACGAATTATTAGCGTAGATATGTCGTATTTATTCAAGAGTAAGGCAAATCTTATCAGATATTGGTATCACAATACTGAAATCTAACATAATTTAAAAGTCTAAGTAGAAAGTTTGCCGCAATGCATGTACAGAAGTCTTAAAAATGGCCGCAACATTAAATACTGAGATTTATTTTATTTGTTTCTTTCATTTTTATATTATTTTTTTACTTTTCACAATTTTGTATATAAAAAATATCTAACATAAAACCAATCATTTATTGAAATACTTTTGATTGAAAAAAAAACAGAGCAGAATCATAATGTATTTAATAAAATTGGAATTTAACAAATTCCGTACTTTATGGACGAACTTTTTGATTTTGAATGAAATCTTGTGCGAAAATTTATAATGTTACAAGCACACAAATAATATCTATTGTTTATTTAATAATACTATTCAAGTTCAAGTACGTGGGGGTACAACTTATCAAGCACGCTCGTATTAATGTTTACTTATCTACTTCCTTATTTCGATTTAGTTATATTACATATGTACATATTGTATGTATGTTTGTAATTTGTATAACCTTTGACTTTAATAGGTTGCTCCGTGTGGGGTTGTAAATTTATATATTTATTTCGATGATATGATTATTTCATCAATGTCATTTGGATATCAATATATTTTTTTTCTGATAAGCTATATATAATTACTACCAACATTGATTAGGGTTTTGTTTCTCATGTCCGGACTAGTCATCTCATTCTTTACAATTAAAACATTTTCTTGAAATTCTTGAAGTCAACACTAGAGAATATTTAAAAAAAAATATATTTAATTTTACTACATTTGTGCGTCTTCAAACTTTGGTCGGAAGTTTTGAAGGCTCCAGTTTTATAGTAACCACTTTTTTAAAACATATGTTGATGTAAAATCCAGAGTTAGTTATTGCAGGTGCTACAAAAGTACGAACGAAACTTCCTCATGGGCAATTGCGATCTAGTGATGCAAAAATGCAACAGAATTTAGGATTCTGAATACGTGGTTATAACTAGAGACGGTGATTCTTTCCTAAAAAGATCGATTTTGGAATTGATTCAAACTGAAACTCTTATGAATCGATTCACAAAAAAATCAAGGTCTTTAGAAAATAAATCTTTTTTCGATTTGTTTTTTTTTTATATTCGTAACTAGTATAATTGATCAAAATTAGACCATAATCATCATTTATTGAAAATTTGAGGTAATACTGTTTCAGAAGTATTTTTATTGATAACACTAAAACTCATCAATAGAAATTGAACAACAAAAGACAAACTGAGGAGAAAAAGATAAACTCTTTTATCTTAACATGTTTATAGGTAAATCCATATCAGACAAAATAAAAGGACAAAATAATAATCAATCTTTTATCATTGTAATATAATTAGAGTGCTTTTACAATCATATCAAAGTTTGAGGTATAAAGTGGATTTATGGTTGGCAATACTCTTGATGTAGTAAGCGTCCAACTAACACTAAGTTTTTACTAACCATCGGGTAAGATATTGCCATATCATACTGCCATCTTAATGGTATATAAATAACATATAAATACATACATGTACATACGTATACATTTTGAATCTTACAAAGAAGCGAAAGAAACTGACCACAAAGCCATCTTTTAATTTTTTAATTAAGTAATTTAGTGAAAATCGTTCATACATTTACTTGTTTTGGGTTCATTCTTAATTGTAAATAACTTGTAGTTCTTATGAAACCAGAAAAAAATACTTCTCGATTTCCTAGGTTCTAAGATCGATTTACTGGATCGATTCAGTCTTAGATATCGATTATAAAAAATAGAATTTTTTAATCTTCAAAATCGATTCTTCGATTAATCGCTCTCAGATCGTTATTCCTAGTTATATAATAACTTATAATACAGATCTTCGCTAACGAACTTCTGTAGTCAAATAAAGAAAAGGACTCTAGCAGCTTGCAACGACCAAAATACACGTAATAAGTCTGAATAAATATGTATCTGTAAGGAAGAACTCTTTTTGAAATAGCTAATAACCTATTTTTACAATACAGATAATTTACTTCTATTAGGTTTTATTTTTAATTTTTCTTTAGATTAAAAATTAGTATGTAGGATGAACTGTTTATTAATATGCGTAATATTTTAAAAGAATTGATTCAAATGACTTTTACTAACGACTTTTATACCATCTGATATACTTAATTTAATAATATTAATTTCTTGCATTTGAACAAACACGGAAATGCAATTATTGGTTTTCTTACTTCAGATAAATAAGTACGTACTTCAGGTAGCATGTTGTTGGCCAAAACAATATTTGCTTAAAAATTAGACGTTGTGGTTAAACCGGTATAATCTCGATTCAGTATTTACAGCCTTGATCATCGAAATCTACCAACTAAAATTCTTCGAAAATTGAATCTGTTTACTAAAATTAAATCTATTAAGCAACATTATACCTCCCGGAGTAACTATGGTTACCATAAATAACCGCGTGGGAACCTAAATAATTTGGATTTGATTTAGAATCTACCCATTTCGAACGTACGAATTTGGAAATATGTACTGTCGTCTAGCTTTGCGTTTGGACTCATGTCTTTCCTCGAGCAAAAGTCTGACCCCTGTGGTGTAAATTTATTGACTGACCTTTATGTATAAACAATTATGTATAAGATAGTCTCAAAATAGAACAAACGTTTATTAAATCGTTTCAAAAATATTCGTATGTACAGCCTTGGCGTCAGTGTCTTTTAAGCTTCCACATTAGTAATTCACAGAGTCATTTAGCAATTCCGAATTACCATCATTGTCTCTAAATACGCCATCAATTTTAATAATATAATTCGGTAAATTTCGGTAATTGAACGAAAGCCTTCGACTTGTTTCGTGCGTTTTCACACTTCAATATTTAAGCGAATTTTTACAATGTAACTAATATTAACGCTGAAGCCACATGTAAAGACAATAGCTAGGATAGGATTTTAGATTTGTTTCGGTTTTAATAAAATATTGTAATCATAATATTTTCTTCAGGAGAAGAATTATGTTTATATGAATAAACAAATAAAAAAAATTGTTTTTCGTTGATTTTAGACAGTAAAAATTCAAGACACAAAAAACATCATTTTGAATTTCGACTTCGTAA